>CM019073.1:98648423-99200923 GCA_009667805.1 Leptobrachium leishanense
AAGACATTGCCAAAGAGGAGCTAACTGGGGAACAGGAACACATCATCAGAAGACTACATGAACTAGAGGAAAAAAAAGCAAGGATTTCCAAAACCCTTTAGATACACCCATTACACCCCAAGAAGTAGCAGAAAAAATTCAAGATCTGCGAAGTAAAAAAGCCAGCGGGATGGATGGAATTCTTCCAGAGATGATTAAACACGGCTCTCCAGAAGTACACACCGCAATATGTAAAGTTTTCAACCTGGTTCTGAGCGTTGGATTCTACCCTCAAGTATGGAACCAAGGCCTCATAACACCCATTCATAAGAGTGGAGACCAATATGATCCAGCCAACTACAGAGGGATATGTGTCAGCAGCACACTGGGAAAACTGTTCAATAGCATCCAGAACAAAAGAATCCTCAGCTTCCTGACACAGCATAATGTCCTCAACAGAAGCCAAGCAGGGTTCATGCCAAACCATCACACTACAGATTACATCTACACCCTGCACAGTCTTATCAAGGACCATGTCCACAATACAAAACATGGGAAAATATTTGCCTGCTTTGTGGACTTTAAGAAGGCCTTTGACTCGGTGTGGCACCCAGGCCTGTTCCTTAAACTACTGGAGAGTGGAATAGGAGGGAAAACATATGACGTCATCAAGAGCACATATAATGAGAACTTCTGCAGCATAAAGGTGAATGGGAAGAGAACAGAGTACTTCCGGCAGGCTCGTGGAGTCAGACAAGGCTGCAGCTCAAGTCCAACCCTCTTTAACATCTACATCAATGGACTGGCTGAAGCTCTAGAATCCTCCTCAGCACCAGGACTAACTCTACATGACACCGAGGTGAAGTTCCTGTTGTGCAGATGACCTCCTATTACTGTCACCAACAGAAAGAGGTCTACAAGACAGCCTGGAAGTGCTGGAAAAATACAGTGCAGCATGGGCACTACCCATCAACCAAAAGAAAACAAAGGTCATGGTTTTACAAAGGAAGAACGCAAAAACCAAGAGTTCCTCTTTCACACTTAATGACTGCACTCTTGAGGAAGCCAACAGCTACACATACCTCGGCCTAGAAACAAACTGATCGGGAAATTTCAAACCAGCCATAGAGGCCCTAAGAGACAAGGCATGTAGAACCTTCTATGCCATCAGGAGAAACCTCTACAAACTAAAACCGCCTGTAAGAGTCTGGCTTAAAATCTTTGATAGCGTCATCGCTCCAATCCTCCTTTATGGCAGTGAAGTTTGGGGCCCCATCACCTACCCTGACCAACCCAAATGGGACATCAGCCCAACAGAAATATTCCATCTGGAATTCTGCAAGCACCTCCTCCAAGTCCATCGGAACACCTCTAACAATGGTTGCCGGGCCGAGCTGGGCAGACTCCCCTTACTTCTTGCAGTACAGAAGAGGGCGCTATCATACTGGGACCACCTAAACATCGGCAGCCTCAACTCATACCACCATAAAGCCCTACTGGCCAACAAGGACCACCCCAAACCATGTGGGCTGCAACAATGCATATCCACCCTGATCATCCAAAGCCCCCATGAATGCAACCTGACAAAATATCAAATAAAAAGGCCCTAATTAACGATTCCAGGAAAAGCTATATCAGAGAATGGAGACATGATATAGCAAACGCCCAGAAACTTACCATTTACCAATCATTACAGAGGGAATACAAATTGACCACATACCCGAGGTACTACAAGACCCCAAGGACAGACTAATCCTGAGCCGGTACAGACTGAGCGCCCACAGCCTGGAAATTGAATCAGAGCGGCATAGAAAGACCTACAAGCCCAGGGAGAATAGACTGTGCCAGCATTGTGACCAGGGGGCCCTGAAAGATGAGGTCCACTTCCTCCTACAGTGCCCCAAGTACTCAGCACTGAGGGAAACTCACTTCCAGAGTGTGAAGGAACCGTTCCCTTCCGTCTGTCCTGGCTCTCCAGACACCCCTTCGTTGCGGTCAGCCCGGCTACTGGGAGCGCTGTCCTCAGCGCCTCGAGCGGCTTGACCTGCCTGCTTCTGTTCTTCTGCCCTGGAGCCGTTAGGAATCTCCAGAAGGCCGCTCTCTGCCTTCTGAGGGTGAGTGTAGCGTAGTTTGTAATAAAGACACCAGGCGCGGCTGTATGCTTTAAAACAGGATCCTCTCTCTCTGAGCTCAGAGTTATCTGACTTTTAAATGAACAAAACGCCACCATTTATGCTGAAGTCCAACAGTCATAATTTGCATACCCATACTAATTACATTAAGTCAGTTATTTACAATAAACATTCTTTACATTCTTTAGCCTTTCAGCTCACACAACATTTGTATATCCATTGTTCTAACACATCAGATTAAACACACACTATCAGAGATCCCTTGAATTAAACATGCAGCTAGATAATGGGAAAAACCCTGGTGCATAAATTACACAGCAGTAAAGCTTGTTTACTGTATACACAAAAACACATTTACCTACAGGAATATAAGTATTTTTAAAACCAAAGCTACGCCATTTTACACTAAACTAAATTAAACTAAAACCAAACGATGTAAAATATATTTAAAACCACACGATAAAAATGAACATAAAGTCTCTTGGGGTTTGAAGCATGGAGCGTTACATCAGCTCCATGACACAGAGACTCTCCGCTCTCATCCCGGACTTCACCTCTATAGTAGAGACGAGGAAACTCCACATCATACTGGGAGAAGAGGAGCCGGCGGTGAAAATATCTGCCCAATACGTCACAGAATGTCACAGACTGAGAGGAACATGAGAGATCCCGGACTTATAAATCCCCAACACGGACTCGCCCCCATCCGACCTCACATTATCCCTTACCCGTGATAATGTCCATGGACTTGCCCATTCCCCCCATATATGTCCCACTACCCCCTCCACCCCATATGCTTTGGCAATGCTAAAATGTATTTGGTCCTGCCAATAAAGCTTATTTTTGATGTAACTAATTTCCATCCTGTCACTTCTTGCCAGCGTCTGTCCGGATCTTGTTAATTTAATTGCTCTGCCTGTTAGTTTAAGAAATTCCAAAGAATCTATGCAAGCTAGTCCTAATTGAACCAATATCTGCTATGTACATTTACGTGAACCAAAGTCCTGAGTACACATCATGGCGGCCTATTTCTGACCTGAGTCCCTTACAGCCTTAGATGGTTTTTTTTTAAAACCTGATAATGAGGTATATGATTGCAATTGGTTTGTAAAGGAAATTAAGTAAAATTCAGTAAAAGGTAACTTTAGTGATCTAGTCTCTAAAGACTGAGTCCAATTAAAGTGCAGCCGTGTGATTATATAATGTATATTACATATGCTGGGTAATGGTTTGAGGCTTCGAAAGAGAAAACTCACCTGTTTCAGCAAGAATATGTAATGTTTCCATTGCAAGTCAGAATTATTGTTTGGCTTTTCGCACCATTGAACCATAACGGCATTAGAATAACTACTAATAGTCTTCCCAGAAACGCATAGACAACAAGGTTTTAACCCCTTCATTTCCAAGAGCGTGTATGTGTAATGAATATTTACTCAACAAAAATTTGCATATAAAACCACATCTGCACACCTCGTTAATGCAAGATTAGTGTTCTACAAGGGGAGAAACGACATTCTCCTTGAGATCTTACTCCCGATACGGTGAATTTCTGTAAGAAAGCTGCAAGGAGCAGCTCTCACCATCACTGTAACAAAAAGTTCAGCCACTTTTACTGCTGCCTTACAACAGCAAGGGAAAGGGCAGAATACGGGAGAGCTCTGGGGTTCACTCACTACTGTGTAGGGATAGTATTCAGGACGCCATAAATGACTGAAATTTTTTTTTTGCTATTGTATAGGATATAGATAGGAAAAGAAAAATAACAAAAACACACGACGCACTCTGGGACCCATAAAAAATAAAAAATCTATTATAATAGCGCTGAATGAGCCTAAACGTCAGGTTACATGTATTTTAATCGGTGTAATACATTTTGTCGATTTTTTTTATGGGTCCAAGAGTGCGTCTCTCATTGTGGGAAGAATATATAATCCCCCTGATTTTTTATTTTGTTGCACGTTTGATTATCTGAAACCTTAAAGTGCGACAAACAAATTTTAAATATTTAGTCAAAGATAACACAAGTAAACACAACATGCATTTTTAAATGAAGGTTTTTATTAAGGGAAAACAAAATCCAAACCAACATGGCCCTGTGTGAAAAAAGTGTTTAAGTTATGTTTTAACAGGGGGGCAAACACTTTTTTCACACAGGGCCATGTGGGTTTGGATTTTGTTTTCCCTTAATAAACCTTCATTTAAAAACTGCATATTGTGCAGTGGCGTAACTAGAAACCTGAGGCCCCGGTGCAAGAATCCGCGAAGGGCCCCCCCCAAAAAATGATCTATGTATTTTTACTTAGTATTGCCCCCAGCTCACATGGATATATATAGGGCCCCCCAGCTCTCATGGGTATATATAGGGCCCCCCAGCTCTCATGGGTATATATAGGGCCCCCCAGCTCTCATGGGTATATATAGGGCCCCCCAGCTCTCATGGGTATATATAGGGCCCCCCAGCTCTCATGGGTATATATTGGGCCCCCCAGCTCATGGGTATATATAGGGCCCCCAGCTCATGGGTATATATAGGGCCCCCAGCTCATGGGTATATATAGGGCCCCCAGCTCATGGGTATATATAGGGCCCCCAGCTCACGGGTATATAGGCCCCCAGCTCATGGGTATACAGGGCCCCCAGCTCATGGGTATATAGGGCCCCCAGCTCATGGGTATATAGGCCCCCAGCTCATGGGTATAAGGGCCCCCAGCTCATGGGTATATAGGGCCCCCAGCTCATGGGTATATAGGGCCCCCAGCTCATGGGTATATAGGGCCCCCAGCTCATGGGTATATAGGGCCCCCAGCTCATGGGTATATAGGGCCCCCAGCTCATGGGTATGTAGGCCCCCAGCTCATGGGTATATATAGGCCCTCCAGCTCATGGGTATATAGGGCCCCCAGCTCACGGGTATATAGGCCCCCAGCTCATGGGTATATAGGGCCCCCAGCTCATGGGTATATAGGGCCCCCAGCTCATGGGTATATAGGGCCCCCAGCTCTCACCTCTGCTGGCCCCAGGGCAGGCTCCGCCGGCGTTCCGTTGTTCTCCGAGGCGAGCGGCCGCTGGAAGCATGCGTCTTGGCCGCTCGCCGGAAACCACCTGATCAGCGCAGAGGTCTCGCGAGAGGATCTCGTGCGCTGGTCAGGTGGTTCCTATCCCACGTGAGCGGCCAAGCTGCATGTCAGTGGCCGCTCGCAGGGAGAGGGACGGCCAGCGCGTGGCTCCCAGATTCCGGCGCTGATTCCTCCAGTGGCGGAATGCCAGGGCCCGGTCGCAACTGCGACCGCTGCGACCCTGGTACTTCCGCCACTGATATTGTGTTTACTTGTGTTATCTTTGACTAAAGAATTTAAAATTTTTTGATGATCTGAAACATTTAAAGTGCGACAAACGTGCAAAGAAAAAAAATATATAAAAAAAATCAGGAAGGGGGCCAACACCTTTTCACACAACTGTATATATTTAAAAAAAAATAAAAAATTAAATTTTCTTTAAACCGGGCATAGAATTTTTTTTTTTTTTTTTTTTTTAAAAAAAGGAGAATGCTTGATTTTGCTAAAAAATAATTATATATATTATAAGTTTCTGTGAAAATAAACACTTCAGCCACATGTGAGACAGAGATTTGTGAGTGACCTAAATATTGCATTGTTGTTCACTCTACAGGGTGTTAGCAATGCTCAGGCACGCAAGAGTTTTACACAGAGTTCATGATCTCCTTTAACCCCTTCACGTTTTAAAAAAAAACACCAAATTTTTCTTTTATTGTTATTAATAATTATTATTATTTTTTTTCTTTACTTTAAACATGGTCATGTTTGGTATCATTGGAAAGGGAGATATCGGGGTTCAAACAAACCCCTATCTCCACCCCTATCTTTCCTTAGGAGTCAATAAGGACGTTCCCCACACGTCCTCAGCAGTGAAAGGGTTAAAAGGTTTGTGTGTGGGTAATAGTGCAGGCGCGACTCATACTTCACTCTATTGCAAAATATAGCTGTAACAAATACCGAGTATCAGTAAGAAGAGTCCAGTGCAGGGTTAGTAAATATTGATAAGTATTTTGTGATGCCTCCTAAAAATGGGAACAATGTGCACAACCAATAAAAACAACCAAAACAACATAAACATCATACAATAGTCCATATAGCGCATCAAATTAAGTATGAACAAATGTTTTAAACCAATAAATTGTGCAGAAAGAGTGTGTGAAACTAGTAACACACATAGGTAAAAAAATAGTCCAGCGGGGGGGGGGGGAAGAAGTGATAACTAGATCAATTAAAGTTCATAAAAACCAATATGTCCGCCTTAAAGTGCAGATGCTCGTGGTCTCTGTCCTCTATGTCTCTCAAAGAGAAAACAAGACACAAGGGATTGTGCAATATTGTATGCCAATTGACACCCCCCTCCCCCTATGTTGAAGGGTAGACACTCACATTTAAAAGAGCCTTAGTGCATCTCGGCTCCAAGTATAAATGCCTCTGGCCAAATATAGGGTGGCACTGCTTTCTCTGTGGGTGCAGGTCACTTAAATGAAAACAGAAGACAGCGCTCCCATAGCATAAGACCGTAGGATACAGGGTAAAATTAAACGCTGTGTTCACGCTCACCGATTCTGGAGCCTCATAAGACCTGCAGGCTCAGTGTGTAGCAGAGCAGCCAGTGGATTTAAAGGAATTATTATTGTCGTCATTTATATCGTGCCAACAGTTTCCACGGGTTGCTCTGCTGAATGCCCCGACATCGGACATTCAGCAGCCGATGCAGGGAACACAAGCTGCAACTGTACCGGCTGCAACTCAATTTGGCAGTCGATGACACCATCTACTGGCCAAATATGTTATTACGATAAGAAATACACTGGGAATATGCCCAAATATTTCTTATTGTACATTTAAAAATTATTAAAACAAAAAAAACTGGTTCCAGCTTTTTGTAAAAACCACTTGGTAGTGAAGGGGGTCACTAAAGCACACAGCAGGACTCTGAGCATGGTTCAGCCTTGGAATTACATCTCCCATGATGCTCAGCCACTCATTAGGTTAGTGAAGACTTTTAGGAAATGTAGTTCCAAAACATCTAGGAGGGCCAAGATTGTTGACCCCCATCTCAACCCATTTTAGAATGTTCTATAAATACATCCTATTCCTATAAGTTTTGTTCCGCTTCCTCAAACTAAACAGCATCGAATGTGAAGCATTTCTCTTTCAGCGCGACTTGTTTCCTGTATTTAGTCTCTTATGGAAAGTCCCAAAGCACCATGGCAACCTGTGCTCCTTAAATAACATGTGGTCCAAAGCCTTCAGCTGTATGTACAGGGTGTGGCAGATTAGACCTGTATTTCTATCTATATAAGGGTCTGCCTGTATATATGTGTCTATCTGCCGGTTTATGCATATCTCCTCTCCTCCATATAGAGTTATGTTCATATTTGTGTCTGACCATTTGGTAAGTTTATCCCCGTGTTCACAGCTGAAATGCAATCAGAAGGTTTAGCTTTCTCCCTTGGGGGGAGGATATAACACGTAGCTGTAAAAAGGGAATTTCTATGTACACTAACCTAGGAAATCACACCTTGGTAGCCAGGTCGGCCCCAAGAGATGGGAACACCATCTTCAAAGACAGGAAGCACATCCTTGATCTCTAAGGGGGGTCTGGAGGGAAGAGGGACGCCTTTAGGCAATTAAAGATTAATTGACAAGCTTACTGAGCATGAGCGAGAATTGCACCCTGGGAAATGAAGTCCAGGACACTGGGCCATTTATGGGTGGGGGCTAGAAAGATCAGGGAGTTTATAAATTCGGAACACTGGCCATGTGCTTTGGCTGATCACTTGGGATTCCTTCTAAAGAGGACTGATTTGTCCATGCTCTATCTCCAGATCCCAGGAGGCACCGATGCCAGTTACTGAGTATTCCGTCGTAAGTAAGGCTCTGTGATTAACACCTTTTTCTTTATATTTTGCTGTGTATTGTATAAGTAATTGATTTATTCTAGTTATGATTTTTTATGTAACCAAGCACTGTGATTCTTCTATCATAAATAAAGAGAAAAATATTTAAGTTTTGACTCTGGCTGATGAAATCCACGCTAACTAAGAGATTGGGAGTATTGCTATTTGCCTTAAGCTCGATTATATATAAGAAATTGCGTGTTGCGGTCGTCAGGAAACGGCAGGGAATTGGGGGATCCGTAGGCACTGTCAGAGTCTAGGATAGTGTGGTTGCTAAGCCCTGCGTCTCCTGTTGCGACACGCATAGTGTCCATGAGGACTTGTGGCAGCGTTACTAATAGAATAAGAAAGTGAGTTCCATGATTGTGAGAGACGTAGTGAGTACGCGCTTCAGGAAGAAGACTTGTGCTGCGTTGCAATCCTGGGATCAGTATATTGCGCTCTACGTGCCTGTTGTGAGAGGTAGTGTGGCCGGGACGGGTAGAGAAGTGCGCGTAATTATCTGGGTCTAGGATAGGTAGTGCGCGGCTTAACCCGGCGTCTTTGAACAGCAGCGCGCGTAGTTGGGTCGTGACAACTGGAGGCAAGCGGTGGGATATCAGGTTAGTATTTGGATCTGTGAAGCAACATAGATCCAGATACTAAATAAATTGGTTTTCCAATTTCCAGAGCAGAACTCAGTGCATTTATTAGTATTTACACAATACACAGCAGTTCCCTTCCCCTTCTTTGTTTTTCTTTTCTATCTTTTATTTGGCTGGAGTGAGAATGTCGAAACAATCATCGAAAAAGACTTTGGAACAATTATGTCGAGACAAAAATATTTCGACGAAGGATTAAAAGAAAGATGAACTTTTGCAAGCCCTCGAGGATTATGAGGCGAGGCAAGCAGTCCAGGACGCAGCAGAGCAGGGTGCCACGCTTGACCCAGCCGAAGGAAGCGCAAGTCCAGTGGAAAGGACAGTGTCAAGTGTTTCGCCCAAGGGTGATACTGCCCTGGATGTTTACTTGCAGACTGTTTTAAAACATGTGGACTCTGCGGACTCGCAGACGCGGCTTCAGCTCATCCTGCAGTACCAAGAGCGAGAGGAGTGCAGAGCTGAACGCAAAGCTGCAGAGCGCAGAGCTGAGCAAGAGGCGGCAGCGCGCCAAGCGGACCGAGAAGCTGCGGAGCGCAGAGCTGAGCAAGAGGCGGCAGCGCGCCAAGCGGACCGAGAAACTGCGGAGCGCAGAGCCGCGCAAGAGACAGCAGCGCGCCAAGCGGACCGAGAAGCGGCGGAGCGCCAAGCCGAACGGGCACATCAGCTCGCTCTGGCACAGGCAAGCAGAACGCAATTATCTCCTGCCCCTGCGCGCGCTGCAGAGCTCTCTACGCCCAGACCTCGTGCAGAGAACTTTCCCACTCTTGACAAAGATGGGGACCTGGATGTGTTCCTGCGAAGTTTTGAAAAGACTTGTCGACAGTACCAGCTGCCCAAGGAGCAATGGGCCAGGTACCTCACTCCTGGACTAAAAGGTCCAGCGCTTGAAGCCTTTGCAGAATTACCGGCTGAGAGTGACCAGGACTAGGAGGCGATTAAAGCCGCGTTGCAGAGACGGTATAACCTCACGCAAGAGGTATATCGCAAAAAGTTCAGGTCCATGCAGAAACGGGTCGCGGAGAGCTACTCTGCAGTTGTGAGCCACCTGACCACCCTATTTCGACAATGGGTCAGGGGGCTGAAGATTGATACCTTGGAATCCCTGGAAGACCTGCTAATCAAAGAGCAGTTCGTGCAGCTGTGCCCACCTGAGATCCAGGAATGGCTTCTGGATCGCAAACCCGAGACGGCCCTGGAAGCTGGTGAGCTGGCCGATTTCCATGCGGCCAACAGAGCGTCTGTGGACCAGAGCAGAGGTTCCCCCAAAGGATCATTAGGGTGGAAGCCCAACTCAGCACGACCCCCGACATCACGGCGGCAGCGCCCCCCTCTGTGCCAGTCTCTGCTGGGGAGGGGGAAGCGAATCCTTCTTCGCCTGGAAGAAGTGTGCGCCGTCGCTGTTTTATTTGCGACAGTACCAATCATCTCCTGGCAGCGTGCCCGCAGAGGAAGAAACCTGCATCCACAGCTGGGGGAGGATACCCCTCAACATCACCCTATGTCCTGTTTGTGACCAGATCGGAGGGCAGTGCCAACGTGAACCAGCAAGCAGTCATTAGTACAAATAGTGCGCGGCTTAACCCGGCGTCTTTGCGCAGCAGCGCGCGTAGTTGGGTCTTGACACAGGGGAAGTCATGTTTCATCATGCTAATTCCCATCCTGCTACTGTTCTCAGAAGCCGCACAGCAGGGGTTTCTGGGAATTATAGTTTATCTGTAAGATTACCAAAACGTGTGTTTCGCAAGCTGGTGGTGTTCAAATAAAACCAGAGAATTATGAGAGAATTCTGATTAACTTTGCCACGGAAAAACGCAACACCAGGGGGCGTCTAGTCCAAAAATAATAAATAAGTGCTTCTGCTCCTGTGTGTGTTCTAACATCTGTCGATCATGGCCAGCATGAAGTTTTCCAGTAATTTGAGCTACAGTAGCTCTTCTGTGTGATCGGACCAGACGGGCTAGCATTCGCTAGGTACAAGTTGGCAATGTTAATCAGGATAGAGCAAACTGGAATTACGGAATGATCAGAGGCAAACACAACTAACCAGTAAAGGTTCTATTAGGTAAGCTTGCAGTCGTCCCGCTCCCAAGCCACATCGGGTGTATCTTCATCATTACCATGTTCCCGGTGGCCTGTTTGTTTAAGAGAAGGCTCAGGTCACATACGCACAGATTGCAGCAGGCTACCAGGTAGACCCATGGCTGCACGTTGTGCGGTGGAGGAGGCATGAGATAGAGATTGATGCTGGGCCAAGGGATGATGCAATGTTCAGGATCTGGCTATGCCAACCATCAGAATTCCTGGGGCCCCTTATTAAATCATTGGACAGGGCTCTTCCCCCAGTATGGGGGACAAGTACAAGTGTTTCCTTGTGGGAGAGTTTTTGGTCTGCACATCAGCCTTTTGCAGACCATACTAATTATTCCCTCAGTGATGAGTCAGAGTGCTCTTACCAGCACCAGATGCCACAACCCACCGGGAAATTTGATATCTTTGGTGGCCAGTCCTAGGTGGCATGGGGCATCCTTATGTCTATGACAGCTAGACAACGTGGACAGGACCCTCTGAAGTCACTGTGCCCCTGAACATACATGGGCTGTCACCCACTGATGGCTTCTAGTCTGGGAGGAACGAAGAGAGAGAATAATGGTGCTCCAGTGCGAAAGGAACAAAGGACACGTTGCCCAACATGGAATGGTGCCCACCCTGAGATTTACATAGCACTATTGCTCCTCTGTATGGTATATCAGAGCGGTTACAACCAGTTAGCTGTAGAGGATTCCAGAAGACTACTTAACGGCTTTGTATAGTCTCGCCGAGTCGCCATACTATATACTTGAAGGAGTAGTTGAGAGATATTATAATCAAATACTTACATTTGTTTGGGTAAAATTATGATCAAGAGCAGTGGTGGTTCCCATACCTGGTCCTCAGGACTAGGGATGAGCCGAACACCCCCGTGTTCGGTTCGCATTCGAACTCGAACAATTTCAAAAGTTCGAGTTCGAACGCGAACACGAACCGAACTCAGTGCAAGTCAATGGGACGCGAAAGTTCGAATTTTAGAGTGCCCTCCAAGAGGGCATATATGCAAGATATTTGTCATAAAAGGTGTATGGGGGTCCGTGTAGTGCCCTGGGGGACAGGAAACTAGGACAAAAAGTTTAAAAAAAAACGTTTAAAAAGGAACAGTGAGTTTTCATGAAATAAGGGTTAAAAATAAAAACGAAAAATTCCTTCAAATATCGTGCCTAGGAGGCCCCATAACCTGCCCATGAAGTGGCAGATTTGCAGGATGTATAGAAACATTTAAAAACAACAAAAAAAAATGACATTTCAAATGACAGTAAACGGTTTTCCTTTAATCTATTCATAAACAACTGCTTAGGGCGGCAGTCTGTATGAAAAGAGGAAACATTTTAGGACACGCAGAACAAGTTTAGTTTTTTTTTCGGGCTAAATTATAGTGAAATTTATGCAGGCTTTGGATGAAAGTAACAATAGGGGCTTTAAAATTGGGCCTCTAGTGTCGGCAACAGTGCCGTCACACCGTAACCCCTCTGTGGTATTGTGGAAGAGTGCAGGGTTGGACCCTGCAGTCAAATATTAAAATATGATTCTGGCAATATAGGCGTCAGTGGCAGTGCACCCAAATATTGTGCCTTTGGTGGCAGATAGCTGGCAGTGAGAAGACACAGATTACAATTCCCAGAAACCTCCTATAAAATCAGTGAGCCCCCCTGATGGGTGGCAGTGTGACAAGACACAGATTACAATTCACAGAAATCAGATAGAAGTATGTGACACCCCCTGATAGCTGACTGTCAGTGACTGAGAAGACACACTTTCCACCACCAATTCCCAGATATCTGCAACAAGTGAGCCCCCCCAAATTGCTGCTGTCACTGACTGACACACTTTCCACCAATTCCCAGATATTTGCAACAAGTGAGACCCCCCCCCCAATAGCTGTCACTGGCAGTGCGAAGACAACAGACGGACAGAACAATCTCCTCTCACTCCTGCAGAAAAACACGTGCTGCTGGCTGGGCTGTGTGAAGCCTTATATAGTGTGCTGCGGGACTTAGCTGCTCTGTGAGCCCATGATTGGGCAAAATTTGGCCAGGCCAGGTTTTAAGGATCACCTTGGCGGAAATGCAGACTGAATCCTGCAATCACTGTGCAGCAAATCCTATCACCTGTGCTATGCTTCAGATATCCTGCAAACCTGACCTGTTAGGGGGATCTGAGGACCAGGGATGAGAACCACCGAGCTAGAGCCATTATTTATCTGCTGGTGTTTTTTTTATTTGTACATACTTAAGTATCCAGATATATTTTTTCATTTTAGTAATAAAAAAAAAATCAGGTTGAGATATTCCTGTCACCAGGCACTTTTTCTTTTGTAGAAAACCAAGAGATGCGGTGCGGTATAATTAGCGCCGTGAGTTTTAAAACCCAAATCTGTGTTTTTATGCTGCTAAATTCAGACAAAGTGCAATCCACCCTCTCAAAGGAATTGCAGAACAAACATTAAAATCCCCGGTTATTCTGAAAGTGCATTTAATGTCATAGAGGCTATGAAAAATTATATATATATATATAAAATAATGGCATATAAGCATCATAAGTTTTGAAAATACTTATGTTTTTAGGAGAGTCTCCTGTTCTTTCAAGTGATGGATCTCCGTATCTTCACGATCTTTAGGCTGGGGTCAGACGAGCGTAGTGTTCACGTCCGTGATTGCGCCTAAAAGTACGTCCGTGATAGCATGAAAGAAAGTCCATTGGAGCCCGACACATGAAGTACGTCCGCACTGAACTGCGGACGCATGACGCATGCTGCAAACGGACGCAGGTTAGGCAAGAACGTAATACTGCTAGAACGGACGTGCGGAGTGCGCCACGTCCACAACGTCCGCATAGCTTTGTGTGTGAGTGATGGAGCGAGGTCAGACGGACTGCATTTATACGTCCAGCATTTTTGACGGACAGAATGTTTTTTCATTGTAATTTATTTTTCCCTCCTACATCCGTCAAAAATAACTTCAGTGAAAAAAACGGACTGTGTGACCACTACTGCGTCATCCGTACTGACGACGTCCGTACTGCACAGACGTACAGTCCGTAGAAATCACGCTCGTCTGACCCTAGCCTTAAACCTCAAGCCGTGCGATTCTCAGGCGTGCTGCAGCTGATGTCGAATCTCTGTGAAAGAGGTTTAAAAGGTGAGAAATAAATACTGCCAAAAATTTTCTAAAATAAAATATAATGTATTAATAAAAAATATATATATATATAATATATATATATATATATATATATATATAATATATATATATATATAAATAATATTATATATATATAATATATATATATATATATATATATCATTAGATATATATATTACCCTCTATGTTTTTCTTTTGTGGTTGCCTTGACCGGATTATAAACATGTGCATTACCAATACCATTATTTCACTGGTACGTTTGCTTTATTGTCGAGCTTTTGTTGTGGAATAAGGCTCGTCGTCACTGCCACTAATATGACCACAAAACTATCCAGGGCTGCATGACAGTGGTTCCTGTGAGGACGGAAAAAAAAATAAAAAAATATCACACCACTGCTAGTTGTAATCTCCTAACGAACAAAACATGGCGAAATAGTCTCGTGACCTGGTCTGCTGCCTTTAAAATCCAGAAATCCGTCAGGTTCTCTTATTTAAAATAAATTATCTCCTTTTTTGTGGTTTGTAAATTTACATTCTATTTTACCCATTGACTGTATATTTTATGGCAGCGCAGTGGTGGATTTTTCCATTGTTTGAAGAAACACAAAAGGCATAAAGTATCGATGACTAATACAGGGACTCAAACACTTAGTAATAAGACGGTGTGCCATCCAAAGATGTTTTTCATAGCAGAGTATCGGTGCCCGTGGTCTTTATGTGCACATCAACCGCAACTTCCGGACCAGAAATAGGTGCTTTATACCTTTTATGAACAGATGCATTGAAAGGAAAACCACAAGGAGTTAATACTGAGTACAACACAGGAAAGTCTGCATTAGAAGTCTCTTTGTACTGCTGTCTATGATCGTCTTGTTGATAGAATGGGGGGGGGGCGCGTGTGCGGGGGGGTTGTTCGCTCATTGGAATGTCAAAATAGATCTTTTAATTTATAAAAACGAAGGATTTTAGCACCTGTTACAATTTAGAGGGTATTCTGTAACATCCAGGGCCCTATCCCAAGCGAGCCGTTAAAGACTCAAATCACTATTTTATCCAAGTTGCAAATGGCTATAATTTCTGTTTATTAACTCTTCTTACACTGTGTGCGGCAACAGTTTGCCAGCGGCCAGAGAATAACAAGTGTTTCCAAGGTCGCTCATTATTCTCATCTTGAGCTGGTATTCCGAGCTCCAAGACCCTGGTGTTAAGGGATTTAAATGATTTTGTGTAAAGTGCACCAATTGCACCCAGAACAACTTTAGCGCATTTGAACGAGCTCTCAAATCTGCCTATATGTTGTATTAGCCAAACTGCTGACAGAGGTTTCCCCCCCCTCCCAAAAAAAACTCTTGTAAAGAAATCTACCAGAGCTTCCAGTTTGCGCTCAGTGCTGCGGCATGCCGCATGGCCGGTTTCCCTGCAGACTGATTTATGGCTGCACAGCAAGAGATGCCGCTGAACTAAAAATCAATACAGACTCAGAGAATTTGAAAATCCTCTTCTGAGCTGTCGATCACAGCTTAGATGTTTAATCCCTCCCACAAAACAGAAGAAGCAAAAAACATGGCTGCCTCCTTGAAAAAGAGCAGGCAGATTACAACTTCCAAAAGGAGTTTTGTAAGTCTTAAAGTATAAAAAGTTTATGGGTTTAATTAAGCTACAACAAACCACATAAAAAAGTCTCTATAACAGACTAGGCTTGTGCACCGATTTTTTTTTTGGTTCGGATGTTTAAACTTTTCGATTCGGCTCGTTTCGACCGATTTCTGTTTCGATTCGGTTCGGTTCAACTCGTTTTTCGTGTACATTTTTTTTTTCGGAATATCGACCATTCTTCGTATTTTCGGGTCACTTAGCTCGTTTTTTGTATCGACTTTGAGATTTCGGAAATTTTCGTATTTTTCGGAACCCGAAATCATGAATAGAGTGAAAATAAATTTCGATTTGACACGTTTCAAGTCCATTCGAAAATTCCGAAAATATTTAGTTTCGGCTCGGAAAACTTTTCGGATCTGCCATTTTCGGATCTAAAAATTTTCGGAAAATCGGCCGCATCCGAAAACACGAATCGGGAAATTTCGTGAAAATTCCGAAATTCCGAAACCCGAAACGCACATCCCTATAACAGACAGTGGGGGCACTTTACGCTTTAAAATGATGACAAAAAGTATCTCTCACCCCCAGTCCTTGTGCAGAGGAGAACACGTTCCTCAGTCTCCACTGGCTGCATGCAGAAGTTTACTGGGGGACAAAGAATTCCCAATGTCCTTCTGTTGACCCTGTGTGACCCCACAGGGCACTGTACTCCAGGAGACTATACCAGCAGTAGCAGAAGTTGCCATTGAAGGCCTTAATAGCACCGTTTTGTTAGATGTTACATGCGCTCAACATAAAAGGGAGGTAAGTTTCCTGAATATTTTTACGACCTATAATGAAAATCGTTGGTTTCGTATCTATAAGACTCCCCCTATTGAATGTATTATTGTTTGGCAGAGGAAAATGCAAATTTAAAACTGAAATCTTGAATAGTAAAGTGATGACATAATGGTTTATAGCGGCACGACAAGTTTCGAGGTTCCTTGTTCATAAAGAATATAAATCAAAACACACACACACATATAGGAAATATATATATATATATGTGTAGCCGTCCTTCCATAATCTGGGAATGGATTTGGAATGATTTGCTGCTCAGTGATTGCAGGATTCCGTCTGCATTTCCCAAGGGAATCCTTAAATTCTGGTCTGTTAGGGGGACTAGGGGTAATGGGAACCACTGTTTTACTGGAATATTTATGTATATTATATGGAATTATGCTTACTTTTATTAACCGGATTTAGAGAGGAATAGGGGGTACTGAAAAGAAGCCTGTAGGATTAAATCTGAATGAAAGAGTGGAGAACGATGAAGGAATATCAGTAAATCTAAAATCTATGGCCGCCCTGGTCTTTCTAAATTCTACCTTTCAATAAGACCTTGAGTCAATAGTTTACAAATCAATTAAAAAGAACAAAACAAAAGACCCTCATTTGACATATTAACCTCCCTGGTGGTCTGATTTTTTCCCAATTTCATGTTTAAATGCGGTCTATTTTTTTTTTGTCCCCCTAGCGGTATTCCCGAGTGTGGCTCGTGGTTAAATGCCTATGCGGGAAGCGGTAACCCAGAGCAACACTCGGGATGTCGCTGGATACATCACCTGTCCCTGCGCTCCCTCGCTGTCCCCCGCTGTGTCCTCTGACCTCATACTTCCTGGTTCCCTCCTCCCGAGAAGGGAATCCAGAACGTAAAACGCCGCGATCGCTGGAGGAGACAGCGGGAATCAGCGAGGGAGCGCAGGGACAGGTGATGTATGCAGCCCGAGTGTGGCTTGGGGTTACACGGAGAATGCGATTGCGGGAGGTCAGCGAGGGGACAGGTACGTATCCAGTCCGAGTGTGGCTCGGTGTTACTTTCAGCAGTGAAATTTAACTGAGCCACACTCGGGATAACCGCCGGGAAGGGGGTTAACCTCCCTGGCAGTTTTCCGGAGTGTGGCTCTGGGTTAAATGTCACCGCTGAAAGCGGCAATCCCTAGCCACACTCTGACTGGATACGTACCTGTCCCGTTGCTGACCTCCCGCAATTGCATTTTCCATGTGATCGCTGCGTCCTGCTTCCCTTTTCGCGAGAAGAGAACCAGGAAGTAGGACGCCGCAATCGTCTGGAGATGACTGCAGGGGACAGCGAGGGAGCACAGGGACAGGTATGTATCCAGCCCGAGTGTGTCTCAGGGTTACAGCTTTCAGCAATGAACTTAACCCCGAGCCACCCTCCAATACCGCTAGGGGGGATAAAAAAATAAAGATTAAATTAAAAATATTCAAGTGGAGAGCTCCGAATTTGTTGTGTAACATTAAATAAAAAGTAGCACCTTTATGATATATGCATGTTCAGATCGAGTGCAACCATTCTGGTATAGAATGTAGATTTACAGTCAAAGTAGGTTGATAGTTCCCCGCAGTCACTGGGTCCATGGATATCATGATCACCCACACTGAACACTTCTGTGTATGAAAGCTTCACTTTAAATGAAATGGGAAAGTCCCAGAATGGGTGGTAGTGAGTCAGTTTTCCATATCTCTGTTATTGTGACTTTCATTTTAGCCTGGATTAACAACTTTAATGGCCACTGGGCACGATGTCTTTGTCACCGACCTCTTCCTCCGATGGTATAAGAGAGTTTGATGCCAATTTCTGGATGAATGTTTATCGCTAGTGTGCGCAGCCGGTTGTGTTAAATGTTCCATACGTGGACACCCTATTGAAAATTTGTTACAGGATTTTGCACAAAACACAAATTATTCGTTAGCAATAACAAGCCTGTAATCAGCGTGAAGTCCGTTTTATTCATCATGAACCAGATAAGGGACATCTAAAATGTCACTGTAGGTGGTGTAAGAAGACCTCCTCACCATAAAAGGCTTGACGGGCGTGGTGCGCATGTGCGGATGCCTCACAGGATGCAGCCTCCACCATTGGTGGCCTCTAAAGATCGTGGGCGATGCATCAAGGAGAGAGCATCAGGACTGTCGATGACGGAGCCACAGGACACAAAGTCCAGAGGCTGGGAATCGTGGTGTCTGAACCCAGTGGATGGTAGCTCAGACGGAGGATCCCCAGGATGTATGTGACAGACAACAGATTAACTAGGTCAAGGGTCAGCAACCTTGGCTCCCTGATGTTTTGGGAACTAAATTTCCCATGTGGCTCAATCAGCCTAATGGGTTACTGAGCCACATGGGAAATGTAGTTCCCAAAACATCAGGGAGCCATGGTTGCTGACCCCTGAACTAGGTCATTAAATTTATTTCCAAACAACATTGATGATGGTTTTCTGCATTTTCAATCCAGGTTAAAATACCTGTAATAAAGCAATTGTTCTTATGGCAAAACCAAAGGATGCTGTGGTCTACAAAGCCGTTTTTTTTTTATGGATCCTGTACAGATATTTTATTCTGGGGTGCTTTAAAATGTAGCATTTGGTTTCTTTTCACGTGGACTTGTCCTGCGATTTTAGGCTTCGAGAAAAATTTAATTTGATTCTAAAAGCATAGTAACACCTAACCAAGAGGAAGAAAAACACTTTTTTTGCTGCGATTCAGGCCTCGAATACATTCATCAAGAGAAGAAGGAGTTCAAAAGGTGTTGAAGGCAGCAAAGATACCCATCAGTCTGCAGTCACCACAAGCACTTATCTTCTTGTATTTGCATAACTATTGCACAATTTTGTTCCTGTTCTTGCTTTCTAGTCAAAATATAAAAAATTTCCACAAAATACGACAATTAGACAAATATACCCATAAGGACAATTTCTTGCTTTTGTTTTCTTTTTAAATTGTGTTTGTGGACAGAGACTGATGGTAGGAAAGTCTGTTTGTGCAAGTGCCAGGCAAACCAAAGACAGGAGCAGGTCACCTCAGGCAGGTATGTTGCAAGCAAGAGAGGGGTTTATTGAAAGAACCCCCCCCCCAAAAAAAAACAAAAAACAATGTTTTGGTCATAACCAGGGATGAGCCGTTCGGTTCGATCTGTTCGGAGTTCGCATCGAATATAGGCTGTTCGGTTCAAGTTCGCCCACAAGGGACCATAAATGCACTTTTCCACTGGCCTGAAGCTTGTAATTGGCTACAGCATTGCACCTGACCACAGGTCAGGTGCAAGACTATGGGCAAATTTTGACCAATCATGGGCTCACAGAGCTAAGTCCCACAGCACACTATATAATGCTTCACACAGCCCCAGCACGTGTTTTTTGAGAGGAGATTGTTCTGTTAGTGTGTCTTCTCAGTGCCAGCAGCTATTGGGGGGGGGGGGTCTCACTTCTACAAGATATCTGGGAATTGTAATCTGTGTCTTGTCACTGCCATCCATCAGGGGGTCTCACTGATTTATAGGAGGTTCTTGGGAATTGTAATTTGTGTCTTCTCACTGCCAGCTATAAGGGGGTCCCACATAATTCTAGCAGATTTCTGCATATTTTAATCTGTGTCTTGTCACGGGCTGCCAGCTATCAGGGTGTCTCACTGAGTTATATAGATTAAAGATATGCAGAACTCTGGTATATCACTCACCATGTCAGACAGACCAAAAAGGACAGGCAGACGCTCCCAGACACAGATAAGAGGGCAAGCAGCCTCTGTGTCGGGAGGCTGTGCCTCTAGTCGTCGTGGACGTGGTGCATCCTCTGCAGGGGCACGCTTGTCCTTTCTAACTGGTGCTGGCAGTCTTAAGCAGCAGCAACATACAGAGGATTTGCAGGATTGGCTAACCAGGCCATCCTCATCCTCCGAGTCCTCTGCCAGCCAGGCTTGTAGTGGTTTACAGTCCACCTCAGCTGCCAAAACATCTAATTCAGCCTCCATGTCCAGAGCTACTCCTGCCGTAGCCTCGCTATCACACACGGAGGAGTCAGCTGAATTGTTTGACTACAATGACAGTGACATGCTGCTTGAGGATGCGCAGCAACTACAGTGCTCTGATTCAAACTCTGAGGAAGGGAGTACAATCAACCTAGAGGAAGGGGGTGTCAGTGACACAAATAACTGGCACTCATGTTGCCACAGCAGCTGCAGCATACTGCCAAGTTGGCTCCAGTGACGTGGATATAGGGGGTGATGACGATGATGAGGTCACTGATCGAACAGAGGAGGAGGAGGCACAACAAAAACGAGGCAGAACGTCCTCTATGACCAACCGTAGCCAGTCCAAGGCATCAGAAGTCACAGCTGCTCAGGTGCAGAGCGCTGTTGTCTCAAAGCACATGTACAGGAAGTCTGCTGTCTGAGAGTTCTTTAAGAAATATGCAGCAGACCACACTGTTGCTATTTGTAATCTATGTCAGATGAGGATCAAGGATCAAGCGTGGGAAAGACATCCCACGCTTGGGTACCATGTGCTTGAGGCGACATATGACCACCTGCCACGCATCCCATTGGCACAACACTTTGCATAGGTCCTCCTCCTCATCTGTCTCACCCCCCACTATATGTCCTGCCATGTCATTGCCTACAACCTCCACTGACAGGGATGATGCTACAGTAATGGGTGTACCATGTCCTTCCTCAGAATGTGACAGCATCCCATCAACTAAAGATTTACGCAGTCAGATTACGTTGCCGCAGCTGCTGCAGCGCAAGAAAAAATGTAGTCCCAACCATCCCCAAGCAGAGCATCTAAATGCCAGCTTAGCAAAATTACTCGCATTGTAGCTGCTGCCTTTCCAGCTGGTGGACTCTGCTTCCTTCTGTGAATTTGCTCAATGTGCTGTACCACAGTGGCAGGTTCCAAAACACCATTTCTTTTCACGGAAGGCCATTCCAGCACTATACCAGCACATGGAACACAATGTTATGGAGTCATTGGGAAAGGCAGTCAGCAGAAAGGTGCACATGACTTTAGACATGTGGTCCAGCAAGCATAGACAGGGCCGTTACATTTCCTTCACGGCACACTGGGTAACTCTGATTGCAGTTGGGAGGGATCCAAGACGGGGCTCTGTGCTGGAGCTTGTTCATCCACCACGCCTCCAGAAAGCTGCTTGTATGAGGTCTGTCTGCTCCACCACCACCTCTCCCTCTTCCTCCTCATTCTGTGTCTCTAGTGAAGTGGCAGTTAAACCGACGCGTGGCAGGGGCTACGCAATGGCTCAAACAAAAAGATGCCATACTGTGCTTGAGCTGGTTTGTTGAGGGGAAAGGAGACACACCGGGCCAGAAATTCTGTCAGCTCTGCAGGGGCAGAGATGGTTAACACCACGCCAGTTTCAGCTGGGAATGGTCGTCTGTGATAATGGCAGCAACCTTCTCTCTGCCCTACGCCAGGGTAAGTTGATGCATGTACCATGCCTAGCACACATCCTAAATCTGGTGATACAGCGTTTCCTAACCAGGTACCCAGGGCTGGCAGAGCTTCTCAGCCAGGCCAGAAAAGTCTGCAGCCACTTCAGACGGTCATTCCCAGCAAGTGTTCACCTGGCAGAAATGCAAAGAGAATTCCACCTTCCCACAAACCGTCTGATCTGTGACATGCCCACCAGGTGGAACTCGACATTAGCAATGCTGCAGCATCTGCACAAGCAGCAGAGGGCCATCAACGAGTACCTGTGTGAGTATGGCACAAGGACAGGTTCAGGTCAAGTTGATTCATTTCCCCCCCTGCAGTGGCTGATGATCAAGGATGCCTGCACTGTACTGTCACCATTTGAGGAGGCAACGAGGATGGTGAGCAGGGACAGTGCATGCATCAGTGACACAATTCCTTTAGTGTTCCTGCTGGAGCGCACTCTGCGGGGAATTATAGATGCGGCACTAGAGGCAGAGCAGCAGGAGGAAAGAGGCCTTCCCTAGCTCTCAAGGCCCCAGTCTTTCCGCAGATAGCATTCCTGTGGGTCCTCAGATCAGACAGGAGGAGGATGAGGAGGAATATTTAAGTAGTGGGGGCATTGAAGGTGGGGATTCCTCAAGGGAGGGTTTTGTGTGCCCAGAAACCCAAGGACTAGTACGTGGTTGGGAGGAGGAAGTGCACAATGGAGTCATCCTCATTGACCAGGAAGACTCAGAAGCTAATGCTACCTCCAACCTACGCTGCATGGGCTCCCTTTTCCTGCAAAGCCTGCTAAAGGACCCCAGGATTCATACTATCAAGGAGAGGGATCATTACTGGTTGGCAACCCTTCTTGATCCACGATACAAGGGTAAAGTTGCAGAGCTCATCCTGCCCACACAGAGGGAGGACCGGATGAAACAACTTAAGGATGCTCTAAAGCGACACTTGTGTAACACCTTTCCAGGCACTGGTAGGTTACCGAGTGATGACACAGGTGCTTCGGAGGCTGCGGATGATCAGAGGAAGAGCGGTGAAGGCCGGGGCCACTTGACTGATGTCTTTTTAAATTTTTTTTACTCCACGACACCCAGGGACGTCAAATGTAGGCACCCATTGCCAGCGTCCTCACCATGAGGTGCAGGACTACCTTAGGGCAAGGGCAGACCTGGTTACCTTTCCAGCAGATGATCCACTGGCTTACTGGGTGTTGAGATTGGATCACTGGCCAGAACTTAGCCAATATGCTATGCAGCTACTAGGTTGCCCTTCATCTAGCGTGCTTTCTGAAAGGACGTTCAGTGCCGCTGGAGGTTTTGTCACAGACAAAAGAATGCATCTGTCCTCCGACTCTGTAGACCGGCTGACATTTATAAAAATGAATCAGTCCTGGATCAGCAGCTATCAATCCTCTGATGCTGACGTAACTGAATAGATCAGGGAGCTCTTCTGCATTCCCAAAACCTCCACCACTGCACTCTTCCACAATACCACAAAGGGGTTACGGTGTGAAGGCACTTGCTGCCACCAAAGGCACAATGTTTGGGTGCACTGCCACCTATACCAGATTCATATTTTATATTGGACCGCAGGGTCCAACCCTGCACTCTTCCACAATACCACAGAGGGGTTACGGTGTGATGGCACTGTTGCTGACACTAAAAGGCACCTATTGTTACTTTCATCCAAAGCCTGCATAAGTTTCACCATAATGTAGCCAAAAAAATAAAAAAATAAATCACTAAACTTGTTCTGCGTGTCCTAAAACGTCTCCTCCTTTCATACAGGCTGCCGCCCCAAGCAGTTGTTTATGAATAGATTAAAAGGAAAACCATTTACCGTAATTTGAAATGTCATTTTTTTGTTTTTAAAGGTTTCTATACATCCTACAAATCCGCCACTTCACGGGCAGGTTATGGGGACCACCTAGGCACGATATTTGAAGGAATTTTTCATTTTTATTCTTAACCTTTATTTCATGGAAAACTCCCTGTTCCTTTAAAAACTTTTTTTTTTTTAAACCTTTTGTCCTTGTTTCCTGTCCCCCAGGGCACTACCCGGACCCCCATACACCTTTTATGGCAAATATCTTGCATGTATGCCCTCTTGGAGGGCACACTAAAAAGCAAACTTTCGAGTCCCATTGACTTGCATTGAGTTTGGTTCATGTTCGAGTTCTAACGCAAACTTTTGAAATTGTTCGAGTTCGAATGCGAACCGAACACGGGGGGTGTTCGGCTCATCACTAGACTCGTAAAACAAGGACTTTTTTCCAGCATGGTGAACAGCATGGAAAAAGCAATGTTTCAGTCCTATCAAAAGGACCTTTATCAAGCATGTGAAAAAACATGGAAATACAGAACAGAAACATTGCTTATTTCCACACTTTTTAGCATGCTGGATAAAAGGTCCTTTGATGGAGAAAGCAATGTTTCAGTCCTATCAAAGGACCTTTATCCAGCATGCTAAAAAGTGTGGAAATAAGCATTGTTTCTGTTCTATATTTCCACGCTTTTTCGCATTGCTGGATAAGGCCCGTGTCAGACGAACGCAGTGATCACGTCCGTGTTGCTCAGTTTAACGTCCGTCGTAGCATAGAATCATGAGCAATAGAGACCCACACACTAAGTGCTTCTGCACCGAGCTGCGCAAGCACAACGCACGTAGCAAACAGACGCAAGTTAGGCAAGAACAAACAACTGCTAACACGGACGCACAGAGTGCGCCACGTCCGCCACGTCCGCGTAGCGCTCTGTGTGCGTGATGAGGAGACGTCAGACACAGCGCATTTGCGACGTCCAGAACCTTGACGCACAAAATGCCTTTTCATATTAATTTTGTTTCCCATATTTCCCTTTCTCCTACGTCCGTCATAAAAAAAAGGGACTGCGTGGTGTCTACAGTATCTTCCGTCAGAACGTCTGTCCATTGGGCACGCACGCAGAGTGCGCTGAGACTGCGTTCGTCTGACATTAGCCTAAAAGGTCCGATGATAGGACTGAAATGTTGCTTTCTCCCCCCCCCCCGGTAAACCCTGCTCCTACATGCAGCCCATCTGCCGGATGTTACCAGTTCCTTTTCTCTAGAGATGTGCATTCGTTTTGGAAGAATTCGGAATTTGTAACGAAATTTGATAATTCGTAGTTCGGAAGTACTTCCGAATAACTAATCGATACGGTATATAACGAATTTATTTAGTTTTACACTGGGTCATCATCATGAAAGAAAAATTTGATTAACTGATATCAACTATTGAATTTGAAAAGATCAAATTGATAAACTATCGAATTGATCTTAACTTACAATACAAGTAATAGTCAGCAAAGGACTTTATGAAACAAATGAATTTTGTTTCACTGTTTAATTTGACTCAAATACTAAATCTGTGACACGGCTTAAAATTTAACCCTAGCTTTTCTTTTAACAGCAAAATTTGATTAATTGGGGTTTTATTTAGTGATCCAAAATTCAAAATTGATGAAATTCGAATAGATACGAAAAACAAAACAAAAATTGAAACGAAACTAGTTACGAAATTCCAAACACGAAACTATTTAAAAAATGAAATGAAACTAAACAAAACAAATTTTTTCAGCCATGCACATCCCTACTTTTCTCTGGTTTGTGTGGATACGGTGGGCTGCCTGCCCATGAACCCCAGTGCACTCTGGGTGGGTGAAGTATATGGCATGTTCTTCTATGTCTTTTTGAATAAGTGCTAGGGACAATGCGTAGAGTTTGCCTGTAAAAATAGAGGGTGTCATAGAGTGCCGAATGTTGCGCCCTCTTGGTTAATTAATCCACTAGGAGTCCCTTCTACAATTTCTGGGTTTTTCTTATTGGGTTCACAAAAATTAACCCGAAAAACATTGATGCAATATTGAATCATGTTACATTAACATCTAGCACCAGGTTGTTGAGACGGGAGGTGCTCAACATAAGTGGAGGTGCGTCTCCTGAAACTCTAATTTCTATTCATTCGATTATGATCCATTCCAAAAACTTTGGGTTCTACTCCATATGATATCATGAGTTTATAGAAATGTGCCCTAAATTCCAGCTGCTCTAGAATCCATGACGCCATATGTCATTCTGTGTTTCTAACTCAGAACCAATACTGCAAACGGTCAAAGAAAAATTAAAACAATTTGGCTAAAACACTAACAATAACTCCCCCCCCACCCCATGCAACGAGCATCAACCCAAACAAAAAGCCTTTCCACCTTCTCACTGGACCAATGTGTCCGGCACATAATAATTTTGGCGACAAAAAAAAAAAAAAAAAAAATATAATTTTTATATGTTCATAAAGAATAATTTGCGCTTTCTACTGTAATACACGGAAAAAAAAAGATAAAACAGCTGAAAGTCATGGGACAGGAACTCAGACCACAAGGTGAACAAACAAAGATCTACATCAGCATTTGCACCAAAGGTGTGAAATCTGCTATTAGTGTTATGTACCCGCAAGGCACGTCAGTCACAAGTCTGGAGAGACTTTCAAACCCCTTGCATCCCTCCTGTGATCGAAAAAGTGAGAACAGGTGGCCCAGAGAGACAAAACTGTCAAAGAAAAAAAAAATAATTCTTCTAGCAAAATCAGTATTTCCAACTGCTGGTCTGATATAGGACTTACTTTGTCATGAAGGGTTTAACCACTTTGTTGCGGAGGATGCGCTGAGCGCGTCCAGCTGCAGGAAGCAGTGGCTGCGGAGGACACGCTGAGCGCGTCCTCCCTTTGCAGCCAGCGATCGGACAGATTCTGGCCGATCGCTGTGCCCCCTTGTGCGGGCTGACATCTTTGATTTATATATATATTTTTTGTTTTATTAATGCAGCAATATTGCTCCCATTTCAATTATAATGTGAACAATGATGCTGCAATGGGGGTCGTTTGCTAAAAATCACGTAATTTCCCCCCCAAAAAATGTAACGAGTCCCAATTT
Source organism: Leptobrachium leishanense (assembly GCA_009667805.1). Taxonomy (NCBI): domain Eukaryota; kingdom Metazoa; phylum Chordata; class Amphibia; order Anura; family Megophryidae; genus Leptobrachium; species Leptobrachium leishanense. The sequence goes on from CM019073.1 coordinate 98,675,176, forward strand.
CAATTTTTTTTAACAAACATACCCCATAGGAAATATAACCGCAAACGCTCGGATGATAAAATGTGAAAAAAACACACTTTACACACTGTAGATTATTGAAAATTCTAATTTTATTGCATTTTTTGTTATAATATTCAGGCAGGACATGACGTATACATATAATAATGACATATTATGAATCTGCTGGAAAGAACGATATATAATATGTCTGGGTCATATAATAAAATGTGGCTTCAAAATCGCGTTTAAACATGATGAGCGAAAGCGGTAAAAATGAGCTCAGCACACAGCGGTGAAATGGCTTAGCAGCGAAAGGGTTAAGGCTGGCTGTCCACTGGAACCGTTTTCGTGCGATGGTGCGTTCATCCGATATGGTCTGTCATTGCATGTCCGATCCCGTAACATGAATGTGAATGGAACCATCGTCCATTGTGGCAGACGTCCGACTTCTGGAGACCACAGCAGATGGGCGATCACACCTTGCAGGCTGGGAGTTCAGAACGATTGCTGGTCAAGATGGACGTTGACAAACTCATTAGGGGAGTTAAAAAAAACACATTTATATTGATTTTGCGTTTTTGTTTTTTTTAACTCCCATTGAAAATAAATGGTGCAGACATGATGCAAGTTTACCAAAACACCTTTTGTGCATGTTGGGACTAGCTGTGTAACATGGTGGGACTAGCGGTGCTGCCGCACAAAGGGGTTTATTCACTAAGCACTGACATGCCTCCCGAAGGGCACTGAATCTTCAATTTTCCTATACGGTGCAATTTTGTTGCCGATGGTACTGAAAAATGATGGTGAAATATGGTGCAGTTCGCTGCACTTTGGCAATCTGCAGCGGCAGAGAGAACGAATATCAGAGCGCAGTACTGCACGGAAGTGTTGGCGTCATGCCCTGATTTAGGGGATAGTTTGACAGGTTTACAGACAAAGCGCATAGTGAAAATAATAGTAACAAAAAAAAAAAAAAAAAAAAACTGCACTGGTTCCAAAAGCAGAATAAACTTGTTTTTGCATGTAAAACCAGTTCATTCTGGTTTTGGCAGCCTCTGCACTCCACCTCTGATTTCGATTTGGATCCTCTGTGGTCGCACGACAGATCGCACGCAGTGGACGACCCTAGCCTGACCTGGTCGCACGCCCGACGTCGTCCATGCTCTGACGAAATCGTTGGTCGTTCGAAAACGGTTCCAGTGGACGGCCAGCCTAATAGGTACTTAAAGCTAAAAGGGACATAAAAGTGGGTGGGCTGAACCAAACTCAAGCCACCCCCCTTCCCCTCATTGGCAACTTCAAATATCCCTTTAATAAACCAACTAGTGATCACAATATATAGCTCTTTGCAGCCAGAGACATTATTTCCACATGCTTTGCATTCACTATACGTAAAGGGCCACTACAACTAAAAAAATGCATTGTCCTCATCGTGTTTATTTCAGGTTGCTGATATCTTACATGTGCTTTTTTTTCTCTCTTGTATGTGCATCCATTGTGTGATATTTTCCTCTATATGTGTCACTGGGCGCATCCATTGTTTGATATTTTCCTCTATGTGTCACTGGGTGCATCCATTGTGTGATATTTTCCTCTATATGTGTCACTGGGCGCATCCATTGTTTGATATTTTCCTCTATATGTGTCACTGGGTGCATCCATTGTGTGATATTTTCCTCTATGTGTCACTGGGCGCATCCATTGTGTGATATTTTCCTCTATGTGTCACTGGGCGCATCCATTGTTTGATATTTTCCTCTATGTGTCACTGGGCGCATCCATTGTGTGATATTTTCCTCTATATGTGTCACTGGGCGCATCCATTGTGTGATATTTTCCTCTATATGTGTCACTGGGCGCATCCATTGGGTGATATTTTCCTCTATGTGTGTCACTGGGCGCATCCATTGGGTGATATTTTCCTCTATGTGTGTCACTGGGCGCATCCATTGGGTGATATTTTCCTATGTGTCACTGGCGCATCCATTGTGTGATATTTTCCTCTAGGTGTCACTGGGCGCATCCATTGTGTGATATTTTCCTCTATGTGTCACTGGGCGCATCCATTGGGTGATATTTTCCTCTATGTGTGTCACTGGGCGCATCCATTGGGTGATATTTTCCTATGTGTCACTGGCGCATCCATTGTGTGATATTTTCCTCTAGGTGTCACTGGGCGCATCCATTGTGTGATATTTTCCTCTATGTGTCACTGGGCGCATCCATTGTGTGATATTTTCCTCTAGGTGTCACTGGGTGCATCCATTGGGTGATATTTTCCTCTATGTGTGTCACTGGGTGCATCCATTGTGTGATATTTCCCTCTATATTTGTCACTGGGTGCATCCATTGTGTAATATTTCCCTCTATATGTGTCACTGGGCGCATCCATTGTGTGATTTTTTTGTGTTGTAAACTGCCCCCCTCCCGTACCTTTCCATCAGTTGCTCTTCACTGTGTGGTTTTGGCCATAGATCAGAGTCTATTGGTCGATCACTGACTCAAATCATTAGATTTTTTGGGATGTATTCAAAGGACGTCACCAGGGGGTAGATTATAAGTCTTTTAAGCTCCCTGTCTGATCTCATTCAGCTGCCAGCTCTTATCTCACGTAGCATAGAGAACACAATAGCCTTCTGCCCCTTTATCTAAAAATGTCCTCCTTAGCTGTTAAATACTGTAGAAGGCGAACCACAGCAGTTTAGTAGAACCTTTGCACAGATTTTGCTAAATGCTACATCATGGGAAAAATCCACAAAATGTAAACAGGAGAAAAAAATAAATAATATTTAAATATTACTTCAAAACAAAAATAAAACACTAGTATGTGTTTTACAAAGTGGTTTTGTTTGTACTGCACAAGTAATCTAGTTACAGTTTATGTAAGGGGTAGTGGTGCCCCTTTAATAATTCTGCCATGAGAGTACAAGGTAATTCCCCCTGATTTTGTTGATTTTTGTTATGACAGCATCGGGCTCTACGGAGATTAAAGTTTATAGAAGTTATGTAAGAAAATTAAAACATTTAAAAAATACAAACATCTGATGTGATCCAGAAGCAGAGAATGCGGACTATAAACAGAATGTTACAAAAGGTGAACTCAGAAGAGGAAACCAACACCCCATGTGTCAGAAAAGTGACAAAGGAAATGGAACATAAACCTCAAGGTGAGGAGGACCAGTAAAATGACCTTAATAATTACTATCAGGGTTATTCAAAGAGCTCCGAATTGCTTGAGAAAGGTAACCGAACGCTGAAAATCAGCGTTCGGTTACCTTTCCTGGCCATTCTGCTATCCAGAGAGCAGGCAATTCGCCAAATCCTACGGTGCCTGTTCGGTGCCTGTTCGAGGACAGTGAAATCCGATCCATGAAAAAGCACTGCTTCGGCTATTCAGAGAACACAAACCAGCAGTGAAAGGTTCCCCTAATGCCCTGCCATTTGATGGTTTAATTCGGCAAGTTAATTCCGGCGAATCCCATAGACTTCAATGTTAAAAATATTCCCGTTTTAATTCAATATCTAATAAACCGTTCATTATAAAATTCTGCAGCAAAAAGTCTCTTTATTTATAGATTTTTTAGGATATTTTAAGCATTTTTCTTAATTTTTTTTTATTTTTTTTAAGTCTACTTATTTTTTCTGTGACAGCCCTTTTTATTATCATTCATTGGATCATATGTAAATTTCAGACATTTTCGCTCAGTAGTTTCTTTGCAAACAGCGTTTCATTTTCACAGATTCACACAAACTATTTTGCTAATTTATTCACTGCCTCCTCTGCGTCTCAGCTGCTTCGGCTGTGATCAGCTCCTGCTCGGGCTTGGTTTTCGGCAGGTTAATCCAGATGTTTTTGTTGGTTTTCGGCGTGCATTCGCTGGGTTTTGCGGTTAGTTTTCGTCAGGTTTGCGGCAGCTTTTCCCTGCAATTTGGGGACCCTGTGGTGTTTGCTGAATACACCGCAGGGTCACCGAAATGGGATCGGCAAAAGGAACCGAATTGAAGAGAACGAAAAGTCACCGAACGTGCGGTGACTTTTCGAATCTCTTTGAATAACCCTGTATGTTATAAGAAAGTCTTATAGTGTGTTTATTATTGCAGAAGCCACTTGCACATCACAGCAATTAGATGAATTGCATCCCAGAGCTCCTGTGCCACATTCCCCATATGCAGCAAGGAACTCTGGGTAGGATATGCAAATGACATCTGTCTCACTTTTATGCATCCTGGATCTGTTATTACACAGAGCCCTAAAAGCATAGCATTGATTTTAGGGCTCTGTGTAATAACAGATCCAGGGATGCATAAAAGTAAGGCAGATGTCATTTGCATATCCTACCCAGAATTCCTTGCTGCATATGGGCAATGTGGCACAGGAGCTCTGGGATGCAATTCATCGAATTGCTGTGATGTGCAAATGGCTTCTCCAATAAGAAAACACACTATATATAGTGTGGAGGATTTTTATCTCACTTTTTGTCCTCCACCACAAATCTATCTATCTATGCCGAGACCCAATAAACACACGGTCTTCAGGAAAGTACAGTATTTCTATACTCCAAACAATATTGTGGCTTCAGCAAACACAGAAATCCGGCTAATCCGCGACGGTGTATTACCAAAATAAAACGCAAGCTTTCATAATAATTAATATACACTCAGTGAAGGAACAAAACAAAGAAAGCAATATCTTGGTTTTTATGGTCTACCACCAACCCTTCTTTTTGGGTGAAGAACCTAAGAGACCGGCTTTTATTAATGCCCATAGGTCTTTGGAGTTGGCCAAACAAGCGCATCAAAAAGGAAAGAAAGTGATCACACACTCGCTGCAAACCTGCAACATGACATAACGAGAAAGAATAAAACATGCACATCTTAGGCTAGGGTCAGACGAAAGCATTTTTCCCCGCGTGAAAAAGTGCGTCCGAACGCATTGATGTATTTTTTCACGGAATGCGCAAAAACGGTCAGACGACGCGCATTTTCGTGGCGTGATTTTGTACGGATCGTCAATAAAACTCTTTTTGCGTCTGGACGTTATGTAGGCTGGACATTAGCAGCGTCTGACATCTCCTAATCACGCAAACACGCCGCTATGCCGCAGCTGCGCACTCAGTACGTCAGTACTAGCGGTTCAGCGTTCTCAGAAAAATGCGTTCAAATTCCACTTGCGTTGCGCGGCCGGACTTTTGTGCGGCCGTACATCGTATATTGGCCGTCATTGCCCGTCATCTGCTGCTAGTGCGGCCGTAATTATGTGCGCCAGAACGCACGATAAAAGTGCGCTGGTCTGACCCCAGCCTTAGAGTTCTGCAATCGCTAAATAAGAGACCGCCTCACACAGTCCCTCATCTGCTGCCATTGATGATGCCAGCCGTAAATACATGTATACAGCTGACAGGGTTACACTACTAAAACGTCAACTTTTTTTCTTTGAGAAAGTATTTTACCAGGAAGGATACATTGAGATTTCTCTCTTTTTCAAGTATGTCCTGTGTGGCGAGTATGTACCGTTAGGTGTCTTGCCCAAGGACACTTACTGGAGAGGTGCTCTTACCGGGATCGAACCTGTGTCTCCACGGTTATAGAGCAGCGATGTTACCTCTACTCTATCCAGCACTAGTTATAAATACTCTGATACTGCATTTATCATTAAATAAGCGGCATCTCGCAATTTTTGCAAAAATTTAAGTTCGAGGGACTACTAATTGCTAATTAGCACTTACTCATATTTGGTCTCCTTTTAAAGTAAATGCAGGAAAGTCTTTTATAATTAAGTACGGACAGACATTAACGTAACCCTGTGAGCTGTATAAATGTATTTACGGCTGACATCGCATGGGGGACTGAATGAGGCTGTTTCCTATGTAGCGACTGCAGGACTCTTAGGCTAGGGTCAGACTGAGGCAGTGTGAACGCGCGTGCAGGCGCACTTAATTACGGCCGCACTAGCAGCAAATGCCGGGCAATGATGGCCAATATACGGAGTACGGTCGCACAAAAGTCCGGCCGCGCAACGCAAGTGGCAAACGAACGCATTTTGTCGAGAACGTAAAACCACTAGTACGGTTGTACAGAGTGCGCTGCGTCCGCTAGCGGCGTGTGTGCGTGAATTGGAGATGTCAGACACTGCTAATGTCCGGCCAACATAACGTCCAGATGCACAAAGTGTTTTATTGATGATCCGTACAAAATCACGGCCGCAAATGCGCATCGTATGACCGCTATCGCGTACTCCGTGAAAAAATACGTCCATTCGTTCGAACGCACTTTTTCACAGACAACGTGAAAATGCGTTCGTCTGACCCTAGCCTAAGACTAGGGTCAGACGAATGCAGTTTTAACGTGCGTTTAGCCGCACGAAATCACGGCCGTGCTAGCAGCAAATGACGTCCAATGCCGGGGAACACACGAAGTATGGCCGCACGAACGTTCGTCCGCGCAACGCAAGTGGCAAACGAACGCATTTTTTCGAGAACGTCAAACCGCTACTACTGACGTACAGAGTGCGCTGCGGCCGCATAGCGGCGTGTTTGCGTGATTGGGAGACGTCAGACGCTGCACACGTCCGGCCAACATAACGTCCAGACGCAAAAGTGTTTTATTGATGATCCGTACAAAATCACGGTCGAAAAGGCGCATCGTATGACCGCTTTTGCGCATTACGTGAAAAAATACGTCCATTCGTTCGACCGCACTTTTCCACGGGCGACGCAAAAAATGCGTTCGTCTGACCCTAGCCTAACACCGTGTATGGTGGAAGCATCATTTAAACCGGAGCAGGTTTCATTGTTACATGTTACATGTTTGCAGCGAGTGTGTGATCACTTTGTTTCCTTTTTGATGCGTTTGTTTGGCCAACTCCAAAGACCTATGGGCATTAATTAGAAGCCAGTCTCTTAGATTCTCCACCCAAAAAAAAGGGGTTGGTGGTAGACAGTAAAGACAAACAGGGCTATTCAGAGAAAGGTGAAAACCTTGAGAATTGGCAGGAGAACGAACAATCTGGACCAAATAGCCAATTTCAAAAGTGAGATAAACGGGAGAATTTTTCCGGTTTGACTATTTTGACCTAGAATTTAATTCTCCAGTCATTCAAGGTTTTCACCGCTTTCTGAATAGCCCTGAAAGATATTGCAGCAAAGCTGTATTTACACGTTGTAAATTATTTGGAAACCCAACTGAAACATAATAACGTGCTACATGTCAGTGTGGGGGTTAGGCATTAGGGGGTCAGGGTTGAAATGGGTAACACATAATTTACAACGTTAAAAATGTGTATGGAATATTTTACAAATGCTAAAATACAGGTTTTACCGAAATTGCTTGGTTTGTTTTTTCTTTCATTGAGTGTTTTTTAATCATTATTAAAAAGTTTACATTTTATTTTGGTAATGCGCCACCGTGGATTTCTGTGTTTGCTGAACCTACAATATTGTTTGGAATAGATCTTCAGCCAAAGGTTTAATTCATGTATTGGTGGGGTTTTGAGTCCCAATGTTTTTGAATCCAATTGGAGTTACAGGTTTGTGCGTTTTTTTATTTAACCCCTTAAGGACACGGGGGGGGGGCGCCATTAAGGTGGTTAAATTTGCCGGCGAGAGGTGCCGTCACGCAGCACTAATTTCGGGCCCTCCCCGCAGCCGGCGTGCAGTGCGCGTCATTGGCTGCAGGGGACGGCTTGATTTCAGACCGTCCCTGTGCAGCCAACGACGCGCACCGTGAGTCAGCGCGCGCAGGCTGCGGGGAGGGGCCGAGGCGGCCCCATTGAAGACAGCGGGGCGTACCTGCACGCCCCGCGTCTTCAAAGCCCGCCTGCCGCAAGGACGTCATGGAACGTCCTGCGGCGTTAAAGGGTTAAAAGGTCTGGCATGAAAAATGTAAACATAAACAAATCTATCATCACGATCTACCTGGGGTTTACTCGCAGCCGTCTAAGGCTAGGATCAGACGAACGCAGTGCGAACGCGCGTGCAGCCGCACTTTATCACAACCGCAGTAGCAGCAAATGACGGGCAATGTAGGAAGTACGGCCGCACAAAAGTGCGGCCGCGCAACGCAAGCGGCAAACAAACAAATTTTTTCAAGAACGTGATACTGCTAGTATTGACGTACAGAGTGCGCTGCGTCCGCTAGCGGCGTGTGTGCGTGATTAGGAGACGTCAGACGCTGCTAATGTCCGGCCAACATAACGTCCAGACGCAAAAAGGGTTTTATTGAGGATACGGACGAAAATGCGCATCGTATGACCGCTATCGCGTATTTCGTGAAAAAATACGTACATTCGTCCGAACGCACTTTTTCACAGACGACACGAAAAATGCGTTCGTCTGACCCTAGCCTAAAAGATACAAAAAAATATAAATCATACACAGACCTTTTTGGATTTTGAATCCATTAAAAGTTTTTGGCTTCCCCTCCTGCTCAGGGCTCTCCCTCCTCTGAATCCCTCACTGGGAATGCTGTCACCCAGCAGGTGAGGATCTCCCTGGGCAATCCAAAACTCCTGGACTGGACTCTCACCTGCTGAGCTACATGGAAGCTGTGGTGTGGAGCACTGGCCCACCCTTCAGTCCAAGTGGCAAGTGCTCCATCCCAGGGACCAAAACCACTGAATTTACTATTAGGAACCAGTTTAACAGGAAACAGCTTTCGGGGGGGGGCCGGGGGGGGGAATCAGACCAAAGCCTACTCTGCAGCACTGCTTGGGGAACATATACACACCCCGGGGTCATACCATGTCTACTGTCACAATATAATAATACATCTGGCAATCAAGGGTGATAGATAACGACAAATCATCTGGTACAGTGTTTCCCAAAACTTATAATACCCCTAATACAGACTGAATCCTGCAAACACTGAGCAGCAAATCATATCACCTGTGCTGTACTTTAGATATCCTGCAAACCTGGCCTGTTCGGGGGACCTGACTACAGGTTTGGGAAACATTGATCGGTGGTTTCATTCGACAGGTTTATTCAGGCGAATCCCATAGGCTTCAATGTTAAAAATATTCCCGTTTTAATTCAATATCTAATAAACCGTTGATTATAATATTCTGCAGTAAAGAGTCTCTTTATTTATAGATTTTTTAGGATCTTTTAGGCATTTTTCGGGATTTTTTTGCGAAAATATTTATTTTTTTGTTTTTGTTTAAATCTTTTTTTCTTTTTTCTGTAACAGCTCTTTTTATTATCATTCATTGGATATTATGTGTAAATTTCAGACATTTCCGTTCTGTAGTTTCTTTGCAAACAGCGTTTCACTTTTCAAATATTCAGGCTAGGGTCAGACGAATGCATTTTTCACGTCTACCGTCAAAAAGTGCGTTGATGCGTCCGAACGCATTTTTTCACGGAATACGCGATAGCGGTCATACGATGCGCAATTTCCGCCGTCATTTCATACGGATCCAAACCAGGAAACTTTGGGTGTCTGGACGTTATGTTGGCCGGACATGAGCAGCGTCTGACGTCTCCAAATCACGCACACACGCCGCTATGCGGACGCAGCGCACTCTGTACGTCAGTACTAACGGTTCGACGTTCTTGTGAAAATGCATTTGTTTGCTGCTTGTGTTGCGTGGCCGAACTTCCGTGCGGCCGTTCTTCGTGTGTGGGCCTGCGTTGGACGTCATTTGCTGCTACCACGGTCGTAATAAAGTGCGGGTAAACGCACGTTCGCACTGCGTTCGTCTGACCCCAGTCTTAAGCGTACTGTTTTGTTTCTTTGGCTCCATTAGTCTGTGGTGTCGGCTTTTTCCGGTGGCTGCTCTGCGCTGTGATTGGCGGCTGCTCGGGTTTCTCCCGCGTGTTTGGCGGGGTTAGTCCAGATGTTTTTGCGCTTTTCGGTGAGTGTTCGTCGGGTTTGCGGCAGCTTTTCCCTGCGTTACGACGGCCCTGTGGTGCTTGCTGAATACACCGCAGGGTTGCCGAAATGGGATCGCCAAATCGCGCCAAATTGAGGAGAATGAAAAGTCACCGAACGTGCGGTTACTTTTTGATTCTCTTGAATAACCCTGATACTCTGCATATACGCTCAGGAGGACCCAGAGAAAGTCACACGCCAACTCACCACCTTCTCTCCGCAACCAGCAAGGTATCCTACACGTGCAATCACATGATCTCCATCTCTTTGGTTCTCTTTTGCTTTTGCCATTCATGTTTTATGCATGCGTTTATTATATTTAGGCTGATGGTTTATTTCTTCCTCTTTCCTTGCTGGTTGCACACCTCCTCCATTCTCTTCCTCTGCCTCTCTCTTCTCATGCTTTGATAACAAGAGGGGTTATTCACTTAGCGCCGAAGTTGCCACCAAATTGCACAGAACGGTGAATTTCATTGTATGGTGCAATTTTGTGGCAGTTTGTCTATTCACTAAACTGTCAATTTGCCAAATACTGGCGAATTGATGGTGAAATACGGTGCAGTTCACCGCATTTCGGTGATCTTCGGCAGCAGCGAAATTGTCCCATAGAGACGTAACGGTTCACAGATTGCCAATCTGCACCGAAGTGTCAGTGAAATGCTCTGATTTTCGGTGGTTCAGTTCGACAGGTTTAAACAGGCGAATCCGATTTGGCTGCAATGAAAAAAAGTAATATCTTTTTTAAAAAAAATTAAAGACCGTTTATTCTTTTGGTCTATCGCAAAAAACCTTTTTATTTTTTACAACACCTTTTTGTATTTTTTTGCACAACATTCAGTGTAAAAAATAATATTATTTCTATAATTTTTTTAAACCGTTAATTCTTTTCATTTTCAGCACAAAGCCTTTTATTTATTTTTTAGAACACCTTTTTGCAGTTTTTGTATTTTTTCAATGAAATTTTTGTTTCACAATTTTTATAAAAGGCGTTTTTTAAAATTCTGTAACAGACCTTTTTTTATTATTTTTTAAACGACCTTATTTTTACTTACAAACATTATTTAATGCATTTTTATTGGTTTAAACACCTATTTGGAGAATAGGAGAGACACATTTTTTTTATGCAGTTCGGTGGGTTTTGCCAAGGCCAGTTAGCCTCTCTTCGCCGACTTTAAGCAACTTTTTCATAAGACTTTGGCGACTTCATCTTTGCCGTACTACGGTGACCCTATGGTGACCCTACGGTGTATAGTGGCCGATGTGCACCAAAGTGAAAAGCTTTGTGAATAACCTCTAAAGTGTGTCTCCTTCCATGGCCATCCCAAAGGAACTCACACACCAACACGCCACCTTCTCTCTACTGTTCCACCCTCCCACCCAGTCCTTGTCCTAATTTTATATCTCTCCCTTCCAGCTGCTTCCGCTATTCTCACTGATTAATCTCATCAATTACGAGTTCTTGGTCTTCCCTTATACTTTTGCCCACTATACTCTATCGGTCACCAGCTTGTTTTACCCACTTTTAAAGAGCTGTGGAATCTGCTGGTGCTATATTAAAAATTGTAACTGCAACAGAAACTTAACCCCAGGCTCGGAGACACCGGACTCGTTGCAGAATACCGGCTTGAGCTGAGAATAGGGAGATACCATGTAATAGCTCGCTGTTTTCAATTTGAGCCATTAGTAACAACTCCTCTACAAAGTATAGGAGCTGTTAATGTACTGTAGGCAGCTGCTAATTCTGAGCCGCAAACTAGGCTTCCGGCAAGATCAGAGTAGCCCCCCTCCCCCCATAATATATAGATCAGTGGTTCCCAACCGCGGTCCTCAACTACCCCTAACAGGCCAGGTTTGCAGGATATGTGAAGCACAGCACAGGTGATATGATTTGCTGCTCAGTGATTGCAGGATTCAGTCTGCTTTTCCCCAAGGTGATCCTCAAAACCTGTCCTTTTAGGGGAACTTGAGGACCGTGGTTGGGAAGCACCGATATAGATAATAGACAGCAGATTTGTTCATTTGATCTGGAGCTGGAAATATAGCAGAGTTTGCAGTTTTTTGTTGTGTTCCATGTACGGAATTTTATAAATTGCAGTTTTCAATTCTCCTTTTTGCTTTGGGCAGCTGTGACAGCAAAATTTGCTCGACTTGTTATGTTGTTTTGGGTGCCAACGTATTTATTACGGCATTTCTTGGGTGGTTGAAGAGCGTAGGTAAAAGCTTGGTGTCATGAAAACGTAAAATTATGACACGATGTCTCTCCACCGGCTTCTCCTTTTTATGCTTCACTTCCTCCATAACTAATAAGAATGAATAACAGAGGATGTGATTCTGAGTCAGCCGACAATAGGCACATCCTAATCCTGGCCTGCGGCACACTCCTTGTCCCGGCGGCCGCATCTCATAGATAGCCAATGGGACCATTAATCTCTGCATCCCTGGTGGTCCGGTGGCTGTGAGCTCTGCAATGCGATCTGTGCATCACGCACAGACCGCAAAGCACGTCCAACACTGGACTCGAGCCCTGGCGATCACTGATGATGACCTGTCAGCTGACCGTCCCGTCGGCGCTCACTGACAGTCAGTCACTGATACAGAAGGGATCTTAGCATACACCTTCTGTTACGCCAAAGATGACGCCAATGGCTTGGTCATGTACACTGCCTGGCCAAAAAAAGTCACACTTTCTAATATTTTGTTGTGTTGCCTTTTGCTGTGATTGAGTGATGCATTCGGCGTGTGGCATTGTGTCAATAATCTCACGCGATGTCACAGCATTTATTTGCGTCCAGAGTCGCATTAATTTGTGGCCAAGATCTTGTGTTGATGACGGGAGAGTCGCGGCGCTGCGTAAAGTCTTCTCCAGCACATTATCCCAAAAATTAACCTCAATGAGGTTAAGGTCTGGACTGTGCGGTGGCCAATCCATGTGTGAAAATGATGTCTCATGCTCCCTGAACCCATTTGAGCCCGATGAATCCTGGCATTGCCATCTTGGAATATGCCCGCTGTGCTGTCAGGGAAGAAAAAAAACAATCAGAATATTTAAGGAGTCACGTGACCTCATGTTTTGGGCACATCATTTTGCTGAACCTAGACCTGACCACATAAAGCAACCCCAGGTCATAAAAGGCCTGTATGGAATGTGGTGGCTTTTTTGGTAAGGCAGTGTGGCCGCATCTCAAAGATCTGCTGAACAGTTGTTTGGCTGAAGGAGCGAGACACACTGGACAACCAAATCTGAGGTTCGAAAGAAGTCTGTAAGCCCAGTTTGAGACTTGCTGGTATTGCTGATCTCCATAACCATTGAAGTGCCGTCAGAAACGACTTGACACGTGGTGAGGAAAAGTGGACTCACCATCTGGCCGGCAAGAGGTGACAGAGGATGCAAAAAAAACAAAGATACAAATACAGGCAGATAGTTTGACACAAAGTGAAATATACAACGAGGTAACTATCAGGGTTATTCAGAGAAAGGTGAAAACCAGGAGAACTGTCAGGAGCAGAGAAAAATCTAGACCAAATAGCCAATTTGGAAAGTAAGATAAATGGGAGAATTTTTCTGGTTTGGCTATTTTGACCTAGAATTTTCACTTCTCCAGTCATTCTCCTGAGTTTCACCTTTCTCTGAATAACCCTGTATTAGATTAGTGCTAGATTCCTGGCAACAATTACACATTAAGGTTACAGGTTGTCTATTGCTATTAAAATTATATTATACAAAACAGAGGTAGTGTAGCGATAACAATGTCCTTCTTGAGTATGATGGATTTCAAAACTTTTTCGTAATCCTCTTCAGAGTATCCCTCAAATGAAGAGAGAAAAAGACATCATAGTGCGACCCATATATCGCTTAGTGAAAGGATAGATGAATAAATCTCACTCACATGAAGTGGAACCCTCCTGGTTCTGGGTCAATCGTTTTTAGGGTCGTTCACTGGCCACCCAAGTGCCCCTCTTAGGAAGGATCGATTCTCCTGGCGAGGATAGATATCCCGATTATCCGGAGGTTACTGAATCCAAAGAGTCCACTCGAAGGGGCCCATAAAAAACTAAGAGGTATACTCTGGCTGCTGCACAGCTGGCCCTGCTCTCCTGTCTGCTGTCTCTCTCTTCTTCAAGAAGAGGGGCACTTCCTATCGATCCTTCCTAAGAGGGGCACTTCCTATCGATCCTTCCTAAGAGGGGCACTTGGGGGGCCAGTGAACGACCCTAAAAACGATTGACCCAGAACCAGGAGGGTTCCACTTCATGTGAGTGAGATTTATTCATCTATCCTTTCACTAAGCGATATATGGGTCGCACTATGATGTCTTTTTCTCTCTTCATTTGAGGGATACTCTGAAGAGGATTACGAAAAAGTTTTGAAATCCATCATACTCAAGAAGGACATTGTTATCGCTACACTACCTCTGTTTTGTATTCCTATGTTGATGGTTGAGTAACAAGGACCATTTAAGTGTTTCAGCGATTTTCCAGATATATCCGATCAGCGCTACATTGTGATTGTTTTTATTAAAATTATATTATGTTTTAATTCTTCGTGAAACTTAAGGGGTTATTCAGAAAGCACAGAAATTTCAGCTAAATTTCAGCGCTTTCTCGTTCGGTGCACTTTGGCGATTCCATTTCACCGACCCTGCGGTGAATTCATTATTCACTGCAGGGTCCCTAAAGTGCGCCGAAGATGGAATCACTGAACTGCAAAAAAAAAATAGACCACGGAACTCTGCTATTCTTCTAATAGGTGTTTAAACCAATAACAATGCATTAAAATGTGTCTAAATAATAAAAAGTTCTGTTACAGAATAAAAAAAAAACTCCTTTAAAAAAATAATAATAATAATAATAAAAAAAAAAAAATCGGGAATCAAAAAATTGGTCTATATAATATAAAAAATACAAAAAGGTGTTCTAAAGAAATAAATAAAAAGACTTTTTGCTGAAAATTAAAAGAATAAACTGTTGAATAAAAATACAATAAAAACGATAATATTTTTTTTACATTGTATCCTATGGGATTCGCCTGTTTAAACCTGTCAAACTGAATCACTGAAAATAAGGGCATTTCACTGACATTACGGTGCAGTTCGGCGTTCTCTGAATAGATTAACCATTACATCTGGAACAATTTCGCTGCCATTGAAGATTGCTGATCGCTGACCTGTGGCGAACTGCACTGTATTTCGCTGTCAATTCTCCAGTATTTGTAGAATCGACAGCTTTTTAAATAGACGAACTGCCACGAAATTGCAACGTATGGTGAAATTCAACGTTTGGTGCAATTTGGTGGCAGGTTCGTTGCTTAGTGAATAACCCCTCTATTATTTTCTTGCAAATTGTTTTTTTTTTTTTTACAATAAAACCTTGTATTCCTTTCTTAATATTCTAAATATAGATTTTTCTGTTATTAGGGTTGAGGTTAGCCTTATTTGAAAGGGAAATGAACCACATTTGTATCAACTATTGAGGTCACGATGTAATCTGCCTGTAAGCCGGCACAAACAAACGGCACTAAAAAGGTGACGTAGTATAAACTGAAACCAGCAAACAGCGGATGACACCTTCTATAGGTGACGTCTTATCTTCTCCCGGAATATTTAAGGTGTTCCTCCAAAGGGTGTATTCAGCGCTGAAATCACAAGATGGATGATGGCAGCGGCACAAATAAAAAGCCCAAATATGAGGAGAATGAGACTGGACTGGATAATATCGTAAATAAAATAATACATTTAATGGGATATATATATATATAAAAGTCACACTGGGGCGTAAAATTTTTACTGAAACGTGTTTCGTTGATTGCAACCAGCTTCATCAGTCAGTTGGAACTGACTATCCATCTTACGATTTCAACGTTGCTTGTTTCTGCTGATGGAATAAACCCACATGGTGACTTTTAATGGAGTCCTGGATTATTGTGTTTCTAATATTTTGATGATTTTGATCTCAGCACCTCTGTAGTCTCGCACTAATCCCAGGAACCAGTGGTGTCACAAGGGGAGTGTGCGGGGTGCGGGCCGCACCCGGGTGACACCCTTGGGGGTGACACACCAACCCTAGTGACACCAGCCAGGAATAGTTATTACTGATACTTGGATGCCAATTGATTCCCCCATCCGACCCGGCCTGTGTGTGTCAGAGTCGGCCAGTTTACAATAAAAAATGGCAGCCGGCTGGCCCCCTCTGATGACATCAGAAGGTGCGCCGGCTGTGTGACATTTCTGGCCAACCCTATATGTAAGCCCCATCCTGGCAGGTCTCACACTCTCCGGAGCCCTCAGCCGAACAGCACCTCCACCAGACCTTGTAAGTGAGGTCACCTATCCCCTGGATGCTGCATAAAAATGATCCCCCTACCAAAAAAAATTATTGATATTTACCGAGTTGCTTGAAAACATAAAACCAAATAAATTTATTTCCCCCCCCCTCCCCTGGCTGTAAGGAAAAATACTTTATTTGGCGTCCACCCCAAAAAAAAGGAAAATTATTTGCCTCCCTAGGCCCCAGAATAAAATCAAAAAATCATTAATTTGCCCCCAGGTGGAAGGCAAATTAATGTTTTTTTTCAATCTTATTCTGGAGAGGGCAAGTAAATATATATATTTTTTGGTTTTATGAGTGGCCAAATAAAGTATTTTTCTTTCCAGGGGAAGGGGGCAAATAAAGTAAAAAAAAGAACAGGATTTGCCTCCCCCCCATAGAGTGTATCACAGAGCTCCACCACACAGCAATAAAACTCACAGGAATGTTACGTGCAGTGTGTATAAGCATGTCATAGAGCTCCAAAGCATGCTCTGGGAGGGCCAAATCAGTCATTAAGAGTTCCCTCAAAGAATAGAGAGAGATGAGGATGCTTCAGACCTCAGATCAGGTCTTTAAATTCCTAAGGCAGGTCATGATGTACTCCCAGTGCATATTAATACTATTGGATAAAGCTGAAGCCCTCGCTGAACTGAGCTTCAAGGAGGAGCTCAGCTCATGCTCTGGGAGGGCTGAATCAGCCGTTAAGAGTACCCTCAAAGAAGAGAGCGAGATGAGGATTCTTCAGACCTTAAACCAGGTCCTTAAGTTCCTAAAGCAGGTCATGCTGCATTCGCATGGATGGCTCATTTGCTGGCTCTCCTCTCTCCACATTGATCCACCTCTGCCTTCTCCTGCATCAAGGCATTACCATTACAAGTCACACGTACGTGCAACATGTCAGCTCCGGCTAGACCTAGGTAAATAATGAGAGTTAAAATAGAATTCCTAAAAATCTTTTTGCACATCGCTCCTTAAAAGATACTAAAGGGATACTATAGGGTTATATCACGAGGGGAAGGAAACAGAGGGGGATAAATATCATTAACCCCTCCTGACCCACTTCTCTTTTTAACCCTTTAATGATCTTTAAAAACTCAATTTCAGTGCTGGTCTCTCTCTGATCTCTGCAGGATATGACATGTTTCCAGCTCATCAGGGGTCAAGTAGAAAATTTAAAAAAAAAAAAATAGTGTGGGAACTCACCAAGATTTCTGTCCCCTAGTTAGCAATTATCATCTCACAGGTAACAAACATACACTCAAACCTTTTATATTTACATATATATGAGTGGATTTAAGCAAAAATATATGATAAATGACAATAAATATATGATTAAGGCTAGGGTCAGACTAACGCATTTTTCACGTTGTCCGTGAAAATGTGCGTTCGAAGAATGGACGTATTTTTTCACGGAATACGCAATAGCGGTCATACTATGCGCAGTTTCATCCGTGATTTTGTACGGATCATCAGTAAAACACTTCTTGCATCTGGACGTTATGTTGGCTGGACATTAGCAGCGTCTGATGTCTCCAATTCACGCACACACGCCTCTAGCGGACGCAGCGCACTCTGTACGTCAGTACTAGTGGTTTAACGTTCTCGAAAAAATGCGTTCATTTTCCACTTGCGTTGCGCAGCCGGACTTTTGTGCGACCGTACTTCGTATATTGGCCGTCATTGCCCGGCATCTGCTGCTAGCACGGCCGTGATTAAGTGCGCCAGAACGCGCGTTTGCACTGCCTCAGTCTGACCCTAGCCTTAACAGGGAAACGCATGATCAAACACCTGAATACAAGCTTTATAGTGTATGGGACAAATGGGAACTCAGTTCCCTCTGCAAAAGTATCCAGTGGCTCTCAATGCAGGAAGGCTTTGATACCATTGGCTAAGGCAGGTTCCCAAAGGTCTCCTAGCCCTAAATGTGGGATGAGGTTCTGGGCGGGGTTAAGCCCCTGCATTCGGATGGCTGAAGTAGCCCTCTGAGCTCACCTCAGAGGTGGGAGAGGGAGCAGGGAGCTCACAGCAGTGTGACCACTCGGCAAAAATAATGTAGGAGCTGTGTTCCTATGTGTCCCCCCTTGACTTAACCTCTACAGCACATCATGTCGTGTGAGCACAGGGGGGCTGGGTGCTCCAGCCAATCCAGTGGCTCTCAATGCAGGAAGGTTTTGATACCATTGGATAAGGCAGGTTCCCAAAGGTCTCCAAGCCCTAAATCCTAAAGTAAATCCTAAAGTTGAGGTTCTGGGCGGGGCTAAGCCTTTGCATTTGGATGGCTGAATCAGCCCTCTGAGCTCACCTCAGGAGGGAACAGGGAGCTCACAGCGGTGTGACCACTCAGGTAGGATTAAGCGCTCACACTGTAGAGTGCCCCTTGTGCTCATTCTTGGAACTACACTTTTACAAAGTTGCATATATTAACTCCTTAACGTCCTTTGTGTGCTCTATGCTGTGCTGAAATAGCTGGGCTTCAACATCCCTTAAGGCGGCATAAGATGCTCCTGGCGTTTAGCGCAAGCAGAGCTAATTCTCGGCCAGTGCCAATTCTTTGTCACTGCTGCATGATCTGTCACCACGAGCATCTGTAGCAGCCAGAGCGGCGCTCTGTGGCTGAAATAGACGGCCCGGAGAGGAATTGCCCCTTTTCCCCTGCGCCAGCCCACCTCGTGTCAAATGTAGAGTCTCCTCTACAAGCGCAGGAAGATCCAGGTATCAAATGATTTCAGGGCCTCCTCTCTGTCATCTAGATCAGTGGTTCCCAATAGGCTTGTGCACCGATTTTTTTTTCGGTTCGATTCGATTCGATTTTTTGGATGTTTAAACTTTTCGATTCGGCTCGTT
This sequence comes from Leptobrachium leishanense, assembly GCA_009667805.1. Classification (NCBI taxonomy): domain Eukaryota; kingdom Metazoa; phylum Chordata; class Amphibia; order Anura; family Megophryidae; genus Leptobrachium; species Leptobrachium leishanense. Next base: position 98,694,196 of record CM019073.1, read on the forward strand.
TCGACCAATTTCTGTTTCGATTCGGTTCGGCTCGACTCGTTTTTCGTGTACATTTTTTTTTCGGAATATCGACCATTTTTCGTGTTTTCGTGTCACTTAGCTCGTTTTTTGTATCGACTTTTCGTGATTTCGGAAATTTTCGTTTTTCGGAATTGTACATGTTTTCGGAATATCGACCATTTTTTTGTATTTTCGTGTCACTTTGCTCGTTTTTTGTATCGACTTTTCGTGATTTCGGAAATTTTCGTTTTTTTGGAACGTCTGTTCTCCTCGTTTCAAAGCAATAAATTTCGATTTGACACATTTCAAGTCCATTCGAAAATTCCGAAAATATTTCATTTCGGCTCGGAAAACTTTTTGGATCTAAAAATTTTCGGAAAATCGTCCGCATCCGAAAACACGAACCGGGAAATTTCGTGAAAATTCCGAAACCCGAAACGCACATCCCTAGTTCCCAACAGTGGTCCTCAAGTACCCCCAACAGGTCAGGTTTTCCAGATAGCTGAAGCACAGCACAGGTGATATGATTTTCTGCTGACGGATTGCAGGATTCAGTCTGCATTTCCCCAAGGTGATCCTTAAAACCTGGCCTGTTAGGAGTGCTTGAGGACCACGGTTGGGAACCACTGATCTAGAGAGAGAGATTTGGTGGCATTTTGTCATAATCGTATCCGTTCCAAAACCAGCTTGACCAAAAATAAAGTGAAAAATGACAGCAGGGAAAGATCAAACCTACCCTAATACCGTTATGTCTTCTTGTTGGAATAAAAAAAAAAATCCTGCACATGAGGAAGCAACGAGTATGTTTTGTAAAATATAAAAGGTGTGCATAGTTGCAGTTGTGTAGCTTGTGACACGCTGTCCTTTAACCACAAAGTGAAGAAGCCTCAGACGTGTTATATCTTCTGATAAGAAGTGAAACCAGGGATTAAGAGTCAACCATGGGAGGTACAGAACCCTTCAAGCATATAGTAAGTCTATCTTCATTTTCTCCTTTTTTTTTGAGACATTACGATTTTATTTTCAATGTATTTTTTATTTTAATATTTTTAATCTCATATAAATATATATTTATTTATATATATATATATATATATGTATATATACAAATACTCTTGCACTCACGGACTTTCTCTCACATCCAGCTCAATGTAACCATATTCCTCATCAAAGCCAGCACTCCAGGATCTTCATATAAAACTTCAAAACAACGTTTTTATTGATCCAAATAAAGTTTTGAAGGTTTTATATGAAGACCCTGGAGTGCTGGCTTTTGATTAGGAATCCATATATATATTTATATAATATATGTAAAATGTGTCACAATAGCCTGAAAGCATAAACGTGGATGAAACGGCACTGACAGTCACACGTAGAAACAGGTATCGATTGTCATATTTGTGTTAGAAACCACATACAACAACACATACTTATATATATATACACAGATTAAAAATATATTATATTTTTAAATTCAGTAAAACCAAGCAGGACAGGCATAAACCAGCTCTACTAATGGAGATTTAATATTATTATTCGCTCTGACATAAATGACCACATGGACCTGTCTGTCCAGAAGTGAAAAGGTTAATTGTTAAACAATGAGCATCACTAATCACTATATCAGTGTATCAGTCACGTGAGTCTAAGCTTCATCATTTGTCCAATTCAACTATCTGGATGTCAAATTTGTGTGTGATCGTGAGTAAAGCCCATTGACACTGATACATTTATTATCACGGAATTACACGTATTCTCCCATGTTTAAGGGCTGGTTTCGGAAACTCTAGATTGCAGGAAAAAAGGTGTTCAACCACGAGTCAGACCCATAAACCGACATACTATAAAAACATCCATTCTGAATAATGGGCACACTAATAAATTGTATTTGAGAAATATGCAACTTTATTGGTTAGAACCAGGGGTCAAGTCCAGGGGAATGTGTTGAAACGCAGTTCCTCTGCTATTTTTTCACAGGGAACTGAGTTCCCCTTGGTCCCACACACTATAAAGCTTGTATTCAGGTGTCCAATTGTATTTTCCCTGATAAGTTACAATAAATACAGGATTTATCATATATTTTTGCAAAAATTCACATATACTATATATACCTAAATATATCAGATATGATGGAGCGTGTCTGTTTTAAGCGTGACATGATCATTGCGAATTGTTGGACAGAAATCTTGGTGGCATTTCCTTTTTTTAGGACCTGACCCTTTGGTGGTACAAAGGGTTAAAATAAGCCACACTGGAACATTATATATATAAACACATATCCCATTACAGTCATAAAGTCATGCATAACCATATATATTATTATATAAGGCAAATCAGCAATTCTGTACAGACAAAAATACATATACCCATAAAAAGATGACAGTTTCTTTTACCTTCGATATCTGTGATATAATAATGCGGAAATCCTCAGGACCCCAATCTTCCGGCTTCTGGCCTTTTTCAAGGGGACCAGAGATGATGCAATACTGGCCAAATGCTAACATGCCCTGATGCAGGATCGTCATATCCACATGAAATGTACGCCAGTGGTGCACACACACGTTTTTGGGGTTCCATGGTCTCATTACAATTGCAAGACAGATCCCCTAAAGAGAGGATAAGGAGAAAAGAATGCTTAAAGAAACAAAAATCCGGGATACAACAATAAAAATCACACCCAGAACTAATGGGGCATAACCCCAATAGCAACTCGTCACAACCAAGGTCACAGCTGACCCTATTAAAGGATGAGAGAGTTTAAAAAAAAAAACAATAAAAATTTATTAAAGGTAATATCAAGATATAAGGTCAATAACAAAATGTGATCCGAAGAAAAATGTGCTCCAAAACATTCAACGCGAAAAATTCAAAACATAAACAAACAATAAGACACACATAAAATGTTGTCAGTATGAATGCATGATAGGTATACTCGAGAAAAGACTCACAGATGCGCGGCGTCGCTAGGGAGAACCCTATTTCCGGCTATCAGGACCTCCAGAGACAACGCTGTGAAGGTCCGCCGGCCTCCAAAGATGCATAAAGAACTGAATCAGCGTGCTCAAGGAATCAATCCCACGGGTTTATTAATAAATCCGTGGGATTGATTCCTTGATTCCTTGAGCATGCCGATTTCTTTCTTAATAGGTATACTCATTATAATTGCACTTCTAATTTCTGGATTAACTCCAGTCTCGTGGTAGGCTTGTGCACCGATTTTTTTTTTTGGTTCGATTCGATTCGATTTTTCGGATATTTAAACTTTTTGATTCGGCTCGTTTCGACCGATTTCTGTTTCGATTCGGTTCGGCTCGACTCGTTTTTCGTGTACATTTTTTTTTCCCAATATCGACCATTTTTCGTATTTTCGTGTCACTTTGCTCGTTTTTTGTATCGACTTTTCGTGATTTCGGAAATTTTCGTTTTTTCGGAACGTCTGTTCTCCTCGTTTCAAAGCAATAAATTTCGATTTGACACATTTCAAGTCCATTCGAAAATTCCGAAAATATTTCATTTCGGCTCGGAAAACTTTTTGGATCTAAAAATTTTTGGAAAATCGGCCGCATCCGAAAACACGAACCGGGAAATTTTGTGAAAATTCCGAAACCCGAAACGCACATCCCTATCTCGTGGTGCTACCCGAATATTTGGTATTAATATAGGTAAATTTAGGAAGTTACATAGGCATGTCTTTTTTCAGCCTATGTAACTATCGGGTCAGCCTTTCCCACATCGCCTACTGCTGTTGATTGAAAAGAAGGCAAAAATCCCAGTCTGAAGCGCTCGCCAGTATGCAACACACTGGGGGAAAAAAATCCTTTTTGGCCCCGGTTGGCGTCAGATTTCACCTTGGATCAAGCAGCTTTGTATATAATTTCTTATGCCTAATTTATAAACTCTGCTCTGTGCCAACTGCTACGGCAGAATTTTTATAAAATCTGTATTTTGACAGTTTGAAGGTTGAAATGGCCAGCCTATCTCAGCTATGCCTCCATACAGTTGATTCAAATGGTTGGTTTTCACTTACTCATGTTCACAAACATTTTGCTTTTCCTTGCAGGTTATTTCTGGCACAAGCATACAAATTTATAATGAAACCAGCAGCTCATATGATACATATTCAGATTCCACAGATGTAATCCCATGCAACCAGGAGGAAAGCAAGGTGTTTGACCGTCATTTCTTGCCTACGTTGTACAGCCTTTTGTTCCTGCTAGGACTAGCTGGAAATATTTTGGTAATGTTTGTCCTGCTGCGTAATAAGAGAAAACTCCAAAGCACTGACATCTTCATCTTGCACCTTTCCGTTGCCGACATTCTCCTGGTTTTGACTCTACCCTTCTGGGCGAGCCAAGCGGTTAACGGCTGGCTCTTTGGTAGCATTTGGTGCAAGATCGTAGGCTCGTTGTTCAAGGTCAACTTCTACGCGGGCATATTTCTCCTGGCTTGCATCAGCTGGGATCGGTATCTATCAGTGGTCTATGCTGTACAGATGTTCAAAAAGCACCGTTCTGACCTAATACACTGGATTTGTCTTGTGGTTTGGTGTGTTTGCATCGCACTTTGCATCCCCGATGCTCTGTACTTCGATGCAGTGCTCGAATATCGCACCAACATTACGGAATGCCAGCCAAATTTTCCCGATGCCAGTTCCAGGACTTGGAAGGTTGCCTTGACATTAATATTCCATATTGTTGGCTTCCTGCTGCCCTTCTGTGGCATGTTGTATTGTTATTCTCACATATTTCTAACCTTGTTAAGATCTCACGGCTTTAAGAAGCAAAGAGCACTGCAAGTAGTTGTAGCTGTCGTAGTGGCGTTCTTTTTGTGTTGGACACCATACAACGTAGTAGCTTTCATCAACACTCTCCAAATGCTGGATATTGTTTCGAGCAGCTGCAGTCTTGACAAAAACATTGATAACGCCCTCTCAGTCACGTCGGGCCTCTGCTACTTTCACTGCTGTCTGAACCCATTCCTCTACGTCTTCATCGGTGTCAAATTTAAGAATTATTTCATAGATCTGTTACGTCAAGCAAGCTGCATCTGTCCACAGTTCATGGAACGGTACGTGAAGAGACAGCCTTCGGCTCGCAGTTCAACCTGGTCTGAATCTGGAGACACCTCGCTGTCTAAAATTTAACAATTCCCATCTCCTTAAAGTTCTACCACTCTTGGGCTGTCACATAGGAGTTTTCTGGAAAGCTACTTTAACATTGCCGAAACTCTTCAAGACCTAAGCTGGTTCAGATGATGTTAAGTCCCATAAAGAGTGAAGCCCATTAAAGAATAAATGTTGGGATTGGATAAAAAAGACTGGATGAAGAGAGCAATTTGCATTTTAAAATAAGCATGTAACAAGTGCCAAGTGCATCATCAATAAATAAGCCAAACTATAAACTCAACTCTATACTAGGAAAAACCAGAGGAAGACATACCAAGATGGACACATCAGACTGAGCGTTGTTTGATTTCTATAGTTTAGGAAGCTGTATATATTTGTATAACGAATGGGTCAGCCATCCTACTGTAGGTTATCTTTTTTTATTTTACTTTGCAACACTTCAGAAACGGACACTTTGGAGTTATTTGAGTGTCAACATGGCACTGTAAAGCCTTCAGTATGGCATCCTTGAGTAGAATGTAGATTTTATCTGCTTCACACACCATGTGCCTGCCTTAACCCCTTAGTGAGAGAAAATGCATAGCCACAAATACATTTGAGTATTATTTATCAAAGTTTACCACAACAGTTACACACCATTGGAGAGTATTGTCCAACAATCAAACTCATGGAGAACTGTGCCTGTAGGGATTGCCATGGGGAAGCAACTTTATGATTTGTTGCCTCTATTTTAATATACATTGTAGTTAACCCCTTTACTACAGTGATAGTGTATACACGATAAAGCCGTAGCAGACGCAGCAGCCAGAGAGTGTGTTACTACAATCTTGGGCTATGCTGTATAATTGCAAAATAAATTTGATTATTGCAAACTAATTTAATTTGCATTTAGGCTCCAGAACATGCTCCCCAATTCTTTTAGCACTGTGGGCATGACACCCTATGTGCTAACACTTTTTAAAACCAACTGGGCATGTGTCTAATTACATCTCCCCAGCTGATCCTGCACAGAGCTTAGAATTGCAGTAACTCCGTTTGGCCAACAGATGGGACATCCCACTGTGGATATCTGAAACCAAGGATAGTAGTGAACGCTTAGCTGTACATACATATGATATAATTTAATGTATACATTAGGCACAGTAATACATGTATCCTATGAGATAGTCGCCGCCTTGTGGATATGGCTGCAAACAACTCATCAAATAGATGCATTGTCTGCAGCGGCGTCCACAAGTTGGCGTTCTAATGATAATCAAGCCTCCTGCTGAAGTCTATTTGATGGGTGTCAAACAAACCCGATCAAAGCACTTTTATGGGCGTCAAACACACCCGACCAAAGCAAGCTCCAAGCTCGCCTGAGGCTTGAATGTAGATTTTTTCTACTTCACACACCAAATGCCTGCCTTAGCCCCTTAATGACAGAAAATGCACAGCCACATTTACCTTAATGTGCTAAATAGCAATAGTAAACAGGATTTTTTTCATTCATACATTGAAGTTTTGTATACTCAGAGTAAAATGGGTAGTATTAGTGTTCAGTTTATATTTAGCAAATAGTAGTAAAATATATTTTTTACACTCTTAGATATTTTTATACTGAATAATGTGATATGTATACGTCTTGTGGCTAATTTCTGGATTACACTTGTAATAAGTGAATTTACAGGCTACAGCCATTTTATTTGTCTCCTTAATAGGAATAGGTCTGTATGGTTTATTTCCTATACATGGGATCGTCCACATATTTTGGTGGTAGTAACGCCATACAGGCATATTCCTATTAATGATTAAAAACATTCATGTTTCCAGACTGGCACCCCACCAACTAGGAATGTCACCAGCCACCACTGGTAAACCGTGAGACATAAACAACAATAACTTATAATAAAATAGAACAATTATAATAATAAAAGTTGTATGAACACAAGCACATTGATACTGTCAGTGCCTAATGGCTTCATGTATGAGGACTGTGGTCAACCATGAATAAGTGAAACCATGTGTAAAGAAACCATGGATATGGGGTGTCACTCCATATGCGCTTACACATGACATTTATAAAATATCAAAAGCAATTTTTCACGATAGGTGCTCCTTTTAACAATGGAGGGTGAACTTGGGGACACCTCCATTGTGCTAAAACAGTAGGGTGCAATTTAGCGGCACTTCGTCTATTCACTGAACTGTCAATTTGCCAAATACTGGTGAATTGACGGGGAAATACGGTGCAATTCGCTAAAGTTTGGCGATATTCGGCGGCAACGAAAATTGTCCCATAGGGAAGTAATGATTAATCTATTCACAGAATGCTGAACTGCACCAAAGTGTTGGCAAAATGACCTGTTTTCCGGTGTTTCTGTTTGACAGGTTTAAACAGGCGAATCCCATAGGTTTGAATGTAAAAAATATGTATATATTTTTTTTTAAAAATCATTTATTCTTTTCCCTTTTCAGCAAAAAGTCTTTAATTTTTTTAATAGCTTTTTGTATATTTTAGACTGAATTATATCTTCCTAATTTTTTTAAAAAGGCTTTTTTTCTGCAGCAGAACTTCTTACTATTTTTTAAAGGACCTTTTTTATTATTTAGACACATTTTAATATTATTTTTATTGGTTTAAACAACTGTTAGGAGAAAAGGAGAGTTCGTTATTTTCCTTTTTTTTGTAGTTTCATCGATGCCACTTCGGTGCAGTTCGTCTGTCTTCGGTGCTCTTTGGCAACGTTCTCCATCTTTTATGTGGGGCTTCGGCGACACCATCTTGGCCGCGCTACAGTGGCCATCCAGTGAACAGTGATTTCACGGTAGTTTCGGCGAAATGGAAGCACCGTAGCGCATCAAAGTGCAAAGTGTTGAAATTTCAGCGCTTTTGAATAACCTCTACATAGTATTGCTTTGTGAGCAGTTGATGATTAATCGCTGAACCGAAACTGGAGATTTCGAGATGTGCGGTTCTTACGATTAAAACAGTCATTTTGACCTGTGTGACTCAGATCATCCTTCTTGCTTTTTAACTTACATCCACACATATATATATATATAAAGATTTGCGTTTTATAGGAACTGCCTTTAGGTTTCTATAAGTGTGGGGGTTTAAAAAAAAATAAAAAATTCTATCTAGTATTCATGAATGAATTCACCTGAAAACATTTCTATATAAAAGCCTAAAAATATATTATTGCACTTTACAAAAAAAAAAATTAACAGAAAAAAAAAACTTTTCTTCAAAATAAATATCTCATTGTATTTCTTCATTCTGTATTCGATGTAACATATTTACTACAAGGAAAAAGACAAATTTCGATTCTGCATTCACATACCCGGCATGGCAACGTTTGTTATACTGGTTTTAAAATTGCAACATTTTTGGTTAAAATATGACTGTCCTGTGCTTGTTCTGAGGAACTAGGAAAAGTTTCAAGAGCTCAGTCTGTTACATAAAATAAGTTATTTTAAAACAAAAACATAACATAAACACTTATTGTACTTTTTCCTATGCTTTTTCTGGGTTACATGTTGCTTTTTTGTCTTCAGTGTTTCTGTCACAGGACGTTGTAAATATTTCCTGCGTTAAAATAAATGACGTCTGTTATTAATACCACAATCCATGTTTTGCTGTCAGAATTTACATTTTTTTTTACAAGCAGGCCAAATGTTATGACATCATAACTCGAAATTACAAAAATGCCTCCATGAGAAGATCAAAGGAGGAAAAGGGATTATTTCATACTGGATTCATTTTTACTGTATTATGTCCATTTATTAATATAGGTCAATAAACTAAATAGTATTGCAACTGTCTACATTATCTATCTTTCATCCATCAAATCTATCTATCTATCCATCTATCTATCCATATATCCTTCCATCTATCCATCCATCCATCTATCCATCTATCTATCCATCTATCTATCCATCCATCTATCCATATATCTATCCATCTATCCATCCATCCATCCATATATCCATATATCTATCCATCTATCTATCCATATATCTATCCATCTATCCATCTATCCATTCATCCATCTATCTATCCATCTATCCATTCATCCATCCATCTATCCATCTATCCATATATCTATCCATATATCCATCCATCATCTCTCTATCCATCATCTATCTATCTATCTATCCATCCATATATCTATCCTTATCTTCCAGTCTATCGATTTATTTGCATCTGTCTTCATTATCTATCTATCCACCCATCCATCTATATAGTAATATTTATCTATCTATCTATTCCTATATCTTACGCCATATCTATCTATCATCTATCTATCTGTCTACATTATCTATCTTTCATCCATCAAATCTGTCTAATGATCTATCTGCATCTGTCTGTATTATCTATCATCTATTTCTGTACCTATATATAAAACTATTATCTATGTATCTGTCCCTCTGTCTCTCATCTAGCTATTTTCCAATCCCTTTATCTATCCATATACCTCATTGTCTACCTAAATGTCTGTCTGTTTGTCTATCTATGCCTTTATCTATCTCTCTGCCCATCATCTATCCCTGTATCTATTATCTCCCTCTAGCTTACTCTGTTAAATATCTATTCTCTACCTATCATCTATCTACCATCTATCCCTGTCTCTATTATCTGTCTATCTCTGTATCTATCCCTTTATCTATCATCTATTCATTTATCTTTCTACCTCTCTAATATCTATAATACATACATAAAACCTTTGATAATGATAAAATACAGATATCATAAAAATAATAATAAAAGATAAAAGTATCAGTCTAAGATATTTAATGTAAAAGCCCTCGTTTGCCCCCCATAATGATGCACCTAGTGCTTCTTAACTGCAACATCAATGGACATCTTTCTATGAAGAATACAAAGGATACAATAAATAAAATGTCCAGTATTCAGAATGGTTCCAGCGTCATAAGGTTGGACACACTGAGACGGCGATATCATTTTACAACAGTTTTACAAAAAGATTGACTCGCTTTCCAAACATAACCCTATGTCAAGAAGGTTCTGCACGTGTTAAATGTTTCAACTTGTTGGTTACGTTTTTAGAGGAAGACTGCAAAGACCACATAGGTGTCTCAGACCACTAAGAGTAATTGAAGAGTAGACGAGACGTGGCCACAAATCTACAAACACTCTACTAGCCGCACTCTTCAATGGGTTTGGAAAAATAAAAACAGAATACCTTTAGTAAAATGTAACAGTCTTTCAGGGTTATTCAAAGAGATCCGAATGGCTGCCGAAAGGGAACCGAACGCTGAAATACGGTTACCTTTCTTGGCCATTCGGCTATCCAGAGAGCAGGTAATTTGTCAAATCCTGCCGAATTGCCTGCACATACGGTGCCTGTTCGGTGCCTGTTCGAGGGCAGTGAAATCCCCATAGAGAAGCACTGCTTCGTCTACTCAGAGAACAAAAAACAGCAGTGAAAGGTTCCCGAAATGCCCTGCTATTCGGGGGTTTAATTCGGCAGGTTTATTCAGACGAATCCCATAGGTTTAAATGCTAAAAATATTCCCCTTTTACTACAATATCTAATAAACCGTTCATTATAAAATTCTGCAGTAAAGAGTCTCTTTAGTTATAGATTTTTTTAGTATATTTTAAGCATTTTTCGTGATTTTTTTTGTAAGAAAAATTCAGATTTTTTTTAACTTTACTTATTTTTTCTGAAACAGCCCTTTTTATTATCATTCATTGGATCTCATATGTAAATTTCAGACATTTTCGCTCAGTAGTTTCTTTGCGAACAGCGTTTCACTTTTCAAACATTCAAGCAAACTGTTTTTCTAATTTATTTGCTCCATTCGTCTGCAGTGTCGGCTTTTTCCGGGCCGCTGCACTGAGTGTGATCGGCTCCTGCTCGGGTTTTTCCGGCGTTTTCGGCAGGTTAATCCAGATGTTTTGAGGGTTTCGGTGTGCGTTCGCCCACGTTTTGCGGTGAGTTTTCGGCGGGTTTGCGACGACTTTTACCTGCATTTCGGCGGCCTGGTGGTGCTTGCTGAATACACCGCAGGGTCGCCGAAATGGGATCGCCAAATCGCACCGAATTGAAGAGAACGAAAAGTCACCGAACGTGCGGTGGCTTTTCGATTCTCCTTGAATAACCCTGTTTATTTCATTTTAGTAAGACAAAGACACAATAACAACACGATAAATATTTAGGGCCCTATTCCATTCCTGATGTAACGTGGAGACGGTAAGCAGGATATTGTGCGCTTGCAGATTTCCCTTTACCGTCTACATGTTAACGTCGTATTCCGGAGAAGGTGCTATCTTATGATCTTCTGGTCTGAAGAAAGATTACTGGGAGCCGTAGCAGCTGCAGCGCTTCTTTCTGCCACTGGGAGATACATAGAAATTGCCCTTCCGTGCATTCCCAGTGGCTGCTGTGGCAGTGGATCCCAACAATGGTCCTCAGGACTCCCCTAACAGGCCAGGTTTTTTTTTTTTTTGAGAATAAATTTTTATTAAGTTTCAATTCACGAAAGTATAAGAAGAAAAACGCAATACAAAAAAAAAGAATTAGAAAAATAGAAAAGGGGGGGAAGGGAGGGGAATAGGGGGTTGCAGCAAAAAGCATACGCAGCCGGATCTCAAGTTGGGTTACAGTAGTATTATTATTATTCTTTACTTATAAAGCGCCAGCATACTCCGCAGCGCTGTACAATAGTCTCAGTATAGACAGGGTTACAATACATTGAACAACATTTGACAAACAGTACAGGAGGAGATGAGGGCCCTATTCCCGTAGGAACTCACAATCTAGGAGGGTTGGGGTTGGAAACAGGAGGAGAGGACTGTAAGGTGAGAGTGATTGATGGTTGCGTCAGTGAGTTGGGTGGTAGGCTTCCCTAAATAGGAATGTTTTAAGGGAGCGTTTGAAGGAAGAGAAGTTAGGGGAAAGTCTGACAGTACGAGGGAGAGCGTTCCAGAGAGTGGGGGCTGCGCGTGAGAAATCCTGCAGTCTATCATGGGAAGAGGTGATGCGGGGAGAAGCTAGGCGCAGGTCACTGTTTGACCTTAGGGAGCGGGCTGGGGTGTATTTGGTGATTAGTGAGGACAGGTAGTGGGAGCTGAGTTAGTGAGGGTTTTGTAGGTAAGGATAAGGATTTTGAACTTAATTCTGCAGTGGATGGGGAGCCAGTGAAGGGACTCGCAGAGGGGAGCGGCAGAGACAGAGCGGCGGGTGAGGTGAATTAGCCTGGCGGAGGCGTTCAGGATGGATTGTAGGGGGGAGAGGCGGGACAGAGGGAGGCCAGATAAGAGATTATTGCAATAGTCGAGTCGGGAGATTACCAGGGCGTGTATGAGTTGTTTTGTGGTGACAGCGGTAAGAAATGGCCGAATTCTGGAAATATTACGCAGTTGGTAGCGGCAGGAGGAGGAAAGAGACTGGATGTGGGGGATGAAGGAAAGAGCAGAGTCAAGTGTAACTCCAAGTACAGTCCACATGCTTTATAAATTTTATGTATTTCCCATAGATTCCAAGGGTCCGATTTAGAAGGCCGCACATCTCCCGACGCTGTAATCCGGGAATCAAATCCGCGATATTGGTCCAGTAAGTCAATGACTTGTTTCCTGGTGGGAACTGTCGTGTCGTGGACCTCCAATTCCGTGCTAATAACATGGAGGTCGTGGAGATTAGAATAAATAACATCAGTTTCTGTGGTCGTGGAAGATTAATCATGCCAAATTGTAGAACTTCAGGTTTATGAAGAGTTGAAATGCCCAGAACTTCAGTTGCCAAACTTCGAAATTTCTTTCCACAGGGAAGTTATCTTGGAACAATGCCACCAAATATGACTCATGGAACCCTTAGCTAGGGAACATCTCCAACAGACGTCCAATTGGTGTGGAACATATTTTTTAATTTTGTCAGGGGTGAGGTACCATCTGTAGAGTAGCTTCCGTTGTGTTTCTAATAAGGCGACACATCTAGTCGCTCCAACTGCGAACATAAAGGCTGAAGCCCATTGCGTAGGCGAGAAGGAGTGTCCCAGTTCTCTCTCCCAACTTTTCTGAAATGTCCACATAAGACACCGTTGGGGTGTATTGAGTATTCTATAAAACAGTGAAATCGGTTTGGTAGAGTGGGGATCAAGACAAAACAACTCAGTCTGCGACAGTAATTGGCTGATAACACTGATCTGCAATTTTTCAACCTTTTTCTGTTGTTTTCAAATGAATAGTTGTATCTGAATGGATTGTTTGCGCAGATTCCGAAAGTGACCTTCAAAATTCCGTATCACATCAGGTTTTTTCACAAATGATGGAAATGTGAAAAGTTAAAAAAGGTTATTTTTTAACGACATTGCTATATGGCAACATTTGTAACGTGTGAAAATGTTCTCTGGAGGGGCGGAATGATTGTTTAAGGAATAGATAAACATAAATACATATTCAAAAGCAAACATACCTAACATTCGCCACTGGGCTCCCCTTCAAACTTCCTCTTTTTGGATTGTCTTCGGTGTGCGTCCGAACAGTCTCTGTTCAAAATCCAACAATAGTCGGCCATCATATGTACAGTCCACTTTCCTTGGTATCTCTTTTCCATCACTTTAATATCCTGATGGAAGCGCTCGCCATGTTCTTTCGAAAAATCAGCAAGATTGTTAGGAAAGTAATTTAGATGAGCATGAAGAAAGTGATCTTTGACGCTCATGTTGCAGCCAAGCAGGTCATAGGATTCCAGCATATCCTTGACTAAAGTGGTGTCATTTGAAGCCTTCGTGTTCCCCAAAAAGTTGTGTACCACATTTCTGAATGCAGTAGACATGTGCACAGCACAAAATTTCGTTTTGGACGAATGAATTCGTCCTAAAACGCAATTTATTTAGTTGTTAAAGAAATTCATTTTCAGTTGTTTAGTATGAAAACGAATTTCGTTCATCCGAAAACAAGCGGATACAATTAATATTGTAGTGGTGACTCCTCAGAGGGCTGAGATCGGCTGCTTGTTACAGTATCTCTCACTCTTAGCACAATGTGTCAGGCAAAGCTGTTACAGTGACTGCTGCTCATCACAGCGCTCAGAGTTTCAGTAAAACTAGTAAATAATATTTTTATATATAAAAGAGTTTATAACAATATTATTTCCTTGTTTTACTGAAACTGAGTGCTGTGATGAGCAGCAGTCAGTTACTGTAACAGCTGAGCCTGATACATTGTACTGAGAGATAATATAACAAGCAGCCGATCTCAGCGCTCACAGCCACTGGATTTAAAGGGCTAAAAAAAATGCTCCTCTCTGTATAATGTATATAACATCCTCCTGCATTAATTAATACCCCTCTCTGTATAATGTATATAACATCCTCCTGCATTAATTAATGTCCCTCTCTGTATAGAACATCCTCATTGCTGGTCTCCTTCACTCATCAATGTAATATTACAAAAAGAACTGAAACTAAATTGTATTGCATTTTCCTTTCGTTTCTTTAGTTTCTTGGACCAAGCAGTTTCGTTTCTCTTGAGTCATACGAAAACTAAATTATCCCAAAATTCGGACTAAATCGTTTTAGTACTAAAACTAATACACATGTCTAGAATGCAGTCCATGCTCGCAATTCGCACTCACTCACGGTTTCCTCGAATATGTTGTCTGCCATTAATTTTCATATTTGAGGGCTGGGCCTATGAAAATGCCAGCTTTAATTTGACGTGATTGATGGAAACTTACCACCAAGATACTGAAAGCATTTACTGTCCCTGCTTAAAGCTGTCACGAATTGCTTCATTAAACCAAGTTTGATGTGTAAAGGTGGCAACAGTATTCGAGGGATCAACCAGTGGAAGTGAAACAATGTTTTTTTCGCCAGGTGTGAATGTACTTATGACTGGCCACTGCTGCCGAACCCAATGTTCCGTCCTTGCTCTGGAGTCCCACTCACACAAAAAGCAAGGAAATTTGGTGTAGCCTGCTTGTTGGCCGAGCAATATTCCAATCACCTTGAAATCCCAGCACAAAGACCATTCGTGAAACGTCTTATTAAATTTTCACATTTTCGTCATTTGTAAAAAAACTTGACGTGATACGGAATTTTGAAGGTCATTTTCGGAATCTGCGCAAGAAATCCATTCAGATACACCTATTCATTTCAAAACAACAAAACCTTACATATTGGTGTAATTTAGAAAAAACATTCTGTGCTGTAAGATAAGAGTGTAGTTGCATGTATGATAAGAACAAAGCAGTCAGAATTTTAAACTTAGTTTGTAAGGTCTCAAGGATGGACGCCGCTTCAAAGAAATGACGAAGGTTCAGAACTCCATACTGAGTCCATCTGGTACAATCTCCCTGTGGAAGAAGATATCTAACAGAGTCTAAAAGGTGTGGCCATCGAGATCGGGTGATGGTTCGTGAAGATAGGGAACATTCTATCCCAAATCTTAATATGTAGGGAAGTACTAGCAAGCGGGGAAATTATGTGCGGTCTAGCTTTTAAGGGAACCCATAACAATGTTGCCAGATTATGTCCCCCTAAGTATGCGGCCTCAATGGTAAGCCATTGCGGTGTGGGGTACACGCGGAAGGATTCCGTTAGGGATGCTAGGCACGTTGCCCAAAAATAGTGTTGCGTGTGTATCATGTTTAGCCCTCCGTCTCTGTGTCTATAACATAAGAGCTTCCGTGGGACCTTGGGCTTTTTATTGTTCCACACGTAGGAGCCCAGAACAGATTGTACTTTAGCTAAATAAGATTGCGGTAATTGGAGGGGTAAAGCACCGAACACATATAATAGTTTTGGCAGTAGTACCATCTTCGCAGCCACCATCCTGCCCATCCAGGAGACCTCTTTCGATCTCCACCGGTGGATAAGCTCCCGTATCTCAGAAAGTATTCGCTCATAAGTATATTGATAAAGGCCTTCAGGTTTCTCCGTAATTCTGAGTCCCAGATAGACTAGATAAGTAGAGCGCCAGTCAAATTTATGTTGTGTTCTAAGATCGTCTAAAAGGGGATGTGGCATATTTATCGGTAGAGCTTGCGTTTTAAGTAAATTTACCAAATGATAAGAGACATTGCTGTAAGCTACAAGTTCCTGATGCAGGACTGTAAGGGAAACTGCAGGATCTGTCAATGTCAAGAGGATGTCGTCCACATAAAGGTGTTGTTTGTACGTAGTCAAGCCCAATGAAATGCCTCTAATGTTATCATTCTGGCGAATAGCTTGTGCCAAAGGTTCCAACACCAAGGCATATAATAGTGGGGAAAGAGGGCACCCCTGACGCGTGCCGTTAGTAATCATAAATTCGTCAGATAGAAAACCCGAAGATAAAACTCTAGCAGATGGAGAGTCATATAAAGCCTGTATAGCAGACGACATTGAAGGGGGTAAGCCAAATAATTTAAGAGTTTCCCGAAGAAAAAGCCAGCTCACCCTAACAAAGGCCTTCTCGGCATCTAAGGACAGGACCAAGCAGGGCCGACCCGAGCATCGCAGGGTCTCCAACAGATTAAGCAGCTTTTTTGTGCTATCTGGACCCTGTCTGCCAGGGACAAACCCCACTTGGTCCTGTCCGACCAGAGTTGGCAGAATGAATTGGAGTCTATTCACCAAGACTTTTCCATAAATTTTTACATCTACGTTAAGAAGTGAAATCGGGCGAAGATTCCAGCACGCGTCAGGGGTTTTACCCGGTTTGGGAAGTGTGATAATATGAGCCCGTAACATGTCTGTCGGGAACGTACCCTGTTCTTGTGCAGCACTAAAGACCGAGTGTAGATGTGGTAGGAGGTGAGTGGAGAAGGTTGAGTAGTATAAGCCGTTAAGTCCATCCGGACATGGGCTTTCCGTTTCTGTAGTCCCTTGATCACCTCAGAAATTTCTTCTAAAGCAATTGTGGAAGCCAGTTTTACCATTTGTGAGGACGTTTGGTTAGACAGATTCAGTTTATGCAGATAGTCATTAACAGTTGTAGGTGTAGGTTGCGTCGTGGTCTCGTCTGTGGTTAGGTTATACAGTTTCTCATAAAAATCAGCAAATTCATTTGCTATTTCCAATGGATTGTGTAGTACCTTGCGACTAGTTTTGAGGTGATGCTCAGTTTAGAGGGGGGGAGGTTTAAGCCTGCGGGCCAGTAGCCTACCCGACTTGTTTTGAAATGCGTAAAACCGTGTTCGCATCCTGTTCGTGGCCAGATTATATCTGTCAGCCTCTAAGTCTGCGAGAGAGAGCGTAACGCTGCGTCCAATGTATCCGCGAGATCTGTCGACGGGGTCAGTTTGTTTCTAGTGTCCACGTCTTGTATAGTCTGGAGGATGTATAAGCGGTGTTTCATGTGTAGTTTTGTAAGTCTCACCCCCCCCCCATTGGATACATACCCCCCTAATAACAGCTTTGTGGGCTTGCCAAGTGATAAAGGGGCCTATTTCCGAGGATACAGTTTCTTTAAAATAGTTATTCAGAGCTTCTTGGATTGCTAGAGATGCCGGCTCGTGTTTCAGGAGGTGCTAGCTAAACCTCCACGGCGGTCTCGTATAAGAACAAAACTCATCCCGGAGATCGAGGAGCACCGGGGCATGATCAGACCATGTGAAAGGGAGTATATCACATGCGGTAATGCGTGAAAGTAAGGATGGTGGTAGTAGGAAGTAATTGATACGGGAATAACTGTTATGAACACCCGACCGAAAAGTATAGTCTCTTTCAGTAGGATGGAGTAGATGCCATGCGTCATACATGTGGTGTTGTCCCAGGAGAAAACGCAGTGGCGATGCCCATCTTCCCGTGTGTGTCCCTGAAGGGGTCGAACGGTCCCTATCCGGATCTAGGCAACAATTCAGGTCTCCACATAGTATTAAGTCGCCTGACAGGATGTCTGTGATTTTATTCAGGAGATGAGTCAGGAGTTGTATTTGTGAGCTATTAGGAGCGTAAGCCGCCACCAACGAGTATACCTTTCCATTTATAGTGCATACCAATATAATATAACGACCTCAGGGATCCGTGAGAATTCGATGAGTCTGTAGCGCTACTCTATTGTGAAACATTATCGTCACCCCTCTTGATTTCGTTCTATAAGTCGAGTGAAACTGGGTACGGTATTGGGGTGCAAATAGGGCAGGGTGATCCAGTCTCCGGAAGTGTGTTTCTTGAAGGCATACTACGTCAGCATCGTATCTACGGAGGTCTCTACATAGAGAATGACGTTTAACGGGTAAATTTAACCCTTTTACATTATAGGATACTATCTTCATAAAATTTCACCCAAAAATAAAACTTGCAAAGAAACGAATACATGTATCTGAGGAGAAACGTTAAGATCAAGTGCGTTTGATAACAATACTTGGAAAGGAGAAGTGCTGCAACCCCCTAGGGTCTGGGAAAGGGAGGGAAAACAAAATCAAAATAACCAGTCGCATCAGAGAGACAAAACTGGGTGCGTTCCAAAACACTGTACTCTCCGTTGGGGTAACCTGATAGGGGAACGTCCGTGCCCTAAGTAAGTAAGGGGGAAAAAAACGAAAAAAAGAGGGGGTGGGTCCACCTGCCTCCTGTAACGAGACCAGGGTAACATTACGCTAGGACACCAACTTTACCCATCACGTGTCCCGTTTGGTCGAGATCGTCCTGAGGCTCCAGAAGAGAAGTTAGGTCCACCAAGACACGGTTCTTTTGTTATATATAAATAAATATTCAGCGGTTACACCATTCAGGCAACACTTTTTTCAAAGGAGAGGTGCGGTCCTGGGTATCCTCTTTAAATTGAAGTCCCCAAGAATCCACAGTTGTTCGTCCCTCAGTAGGTGTGGTGAGAATTGTGGTGACTCCGTCACGCAAGACAATCAGCCTGGTAGTGAAAGCCCCATCGGTACATTATACCAGCAGCGCGTAGAGACTCCGTAATCGGGCGAAACAATCTCCGTTGTTGTAGTGTTGCTTTGGAGAAATCTGGGTAAATTTCCAGATGGTCATATTGGGAACCCAAGGCCTCAGGTTTACGCATAGCACGCAAGATATCCTGTCGAGGCTTGTAGTAGTGTAACTTAAGTATCACCTCCCTGGGCGCTTTTTGTGGAGCTGATGGCACTCGATGTATCCTGTCCATAAGTATGGTTTCAGGAGCCACTCCAGGGAGTAAATGTGTGAATAATTCCGTGACATAAGAAGCAAGATCACGTGGATGAGTCGCCTCCAGGACCCCCTGAATTTTGAGATTGTTTCGCCGGGATCTATCCTCGAGGTCCGCCAGTTTATTGGTGCATTGTAGTAGTTTAGATTCCAGCGATTCTACCACCGCGGCCATGGTGTTATGGGCTTCCGCCATTTCAGACATTTTATTTTCTAAGTGTGAGGTCCGTTCCCCAATCTCTTGTATGTCTTTGTGGATGTCTGCCGACACCGCGTCTAGGCGTGCTGACAGTGAGGTTGAGAAGTCCTTAAAGAAGATCTCCATGCGGGTTGCAATTCCCAATAAATCTGTTGCGCTGTTTCCAGTCGCCGGAGCAGGAGATTGGGACGGGGAACCGCCGCCATTTTGAGGCTCCGAATCTTCGCAGCGTTTGCCGGGCCGAGGAGTAAAAAACTCCTGTTTTCCCGGGGTCTTTTTTCCCTTGGCGGTAGCCATCGTGATGGCGTTATGCTCCGGAGGGTGTTTAGGTTACCTTAAAGGTTCGTCACAAGCGTCTTATGTTCGTAGTTCCTCACGTGCTGGGTCTGGAGCCGGACTAAAACACTGCCGCCATGCTCTGCAGTTGGCTCGGCCCCCCCAACAGGCCAGGTTTTAAGGATCACCTTGGGGAAATGCAAACTGAATCCTGCAATCACTGAGCAGCAATTGCAAATCATATCACCTGGGCTGTGCTTCAGATATGCTGCAAACCTGACCTGTTAGGGGGACCTGAGGAGCATGGATGGAAACACTGGCCTATTTTTATTATGCTCTATTTATATAGCGCCAGCATATTCTGCAGCGCTGTACAATGAGCACAATACAAACAGGGTTACAATACATTGAACAACATTTTGATAAACCAGTACAGGAGGAAACAAGGGCCCTATTCCCATGGGAACTAATATCTAGAAGGGTTGGGGTGGAAACGGGAGGAGAGAACTGCAAGGGGGAGAGTGATGGACTGCAAGGTGAGAGCGATGGACTGCAAGGTGAGAGCGATGGACTGCAAGGTGAGAGCGATGGGCTGCAAGGGGGAGAGTGATGGACTGCAAGGTGAGAGCGATGGACTGCAAGGTGAGAGCGATGGACTGCAAGGTGAGAGTGATGGACTGCAAGGTGAGAGCGATGGGCTGCAAGGTGAGAGTGATGGACTGCAAGGTGAGAGTGATGGACTGCAAGGTGAGAGTGATGGACTGGTGAGAGTGATGGACTGCAAGGTGAGAGTGATGGGCTGCAAGGTGAGAGTAATGGGCTACAAGGTGAGAATGATGGACTGGTGAGAGTGATGGACTGCAAAGTGAGAGCGATGGACTGGTTGCGTCAGTGAGTCAGATGGTTGGCTTCCCTAAATAGGAATGTCTTAAGGGAGCATTTGAAGGAAGGGAAACTAGGGGAAAGTCTGACGGTATGAGGGAGAGCGTTCCAGAGGATGGGGTAATGATAATAACTGTCCTAGAGGAACGGGATATTTTATAAGGACATGATTCCCTGTGAAGTTGCAGGATAACAATATGTAAGACTATATAATGAGTTGCTACACACAAATTAAGAGCTACTTTGGTCACATGGCAACAATTTACACACAGTTTTTTACAACAGGGTTTTTTTATTGCTCAGACATGGAGGGGGCAATGTGTTAATGTACTGGAGTTTTTTCCAGTGAACTCATTTAGAAAGTCGACTAGTGTGCTTAAATTGGGGATATTTTGAACAATTATAGTTTTGATGTTATGTAACAGACGTGACGGGCGTTTAATTGCAAAACCAAATGTTACTTTTACTTTCAAAACTGATCTCTCGAAATTTCCGTAAGGGCTGGCAGCACGGCGTGATTTCTATCTTACGCTGCGTTGCAACATACTGTTCAGGGCTGCATTGTGTGAATGTTATTCTAAAAGTGACAATAAAGAAATGCGGAACTGGGATCAGTGGAGTGACATAACATTTGCGTCAAAGAACACAGGTTTGATCATTTTGAAGTGGAAATAGGCTGGAAGACGGCCGCCATTGTACACAGGCGGCCATCTTGTTCAGAATATTGGTTCACTTGTATATAACTAGACAGGTTTGTAGCTGAGACTAGAATGAGGTATACGTAGAAATTTAGGAATGCGTTTAGATTAGCAGAAAAGCAATTAAAGCCTTATGAAAGATCTTTGCTGTTTCTGGCATGGAGAAGTAGATATTCCAAGGTCGTTGGGCCCGTGGAAAGACGAAGAGTATAGAAGACGGGCCCCAGGCCATCTGAATAAACATAGCCGATAGGGAGGGAGGCACTCCCCGGAGAAAGACAGCACAAACAAATCACAGACTGTCAAACTAACGAGAAGTGTATCAATTTATAGTTATATGTGGAATGTTCTTTGTGTTCGAATTAATGATGGGAGGTATTAACCCACGTGGGGTGGAATAGAGTGTCATAGGGAGGTGGGCTAATGGGGATGTACCTAATTATGTATTTGGGGCATAAAACCTCATGTCTCTGTGTAATCGGGGCTCACTCTAAGCGATTCAATCCTGTGTGAGCACTTGTGTGACGACACAATAAACTCTTGCCTTTCCTGAAGAGACTCGTGTTTGGACAATCCTTGCTTGTGTCTGGTCCGGCGCCGTTCTGAAAGTGAACCTGTCTGACTCCGGCTACAATTTGAAGGAAGGAACTGGAAGTATCATATAAATTGTAATTATTAATAATTATAAAAAAATAGTATTAATATAAATATCATTGACCTATATTGATGTGTCAATGCGCGTGAATCATGAATGTGTGTATGTATTGAGAACTCAAGCATATACATCCCAGGGCTCATCAACATTGGCCCTCCAGGTGATTTAGAACAACATTTCCCATGATGCTCAGCCACTCATTAGGTTGACTGGGCCTTGTGGGAGAAGTAGTTCCCAAACATCTGTAGAGCCAAGGTTCCCCAACACAGATGCTTTAGGGCTGGGGTCAGCAACCTTGTACTTCCAGATGTTTTGGAACTACATCTCTGATGATGCTTAGCCATTCTTTAGGTTGGCTGAGCATCATGGGCTTTTCTTGAACATTACCTCATCATACATTTATGATGATATAATGTAATAGAGAAGGTAAAATATGTTCACAGAAACACAAATATCTTCTATGTACAAATCATTTGCCTTACTAGTTAAAAATATCTGCCTTTCTGTGATAAGTCATAGTCTGGAGGGGCATAACTAAGGGCACAGGGCTCTGATGTTAATGAAATTATAATGTGTCATGGTAAAACTCACAAAAAAGTATACAGGCAAAACATGGCGGCTGGTGACATTTCAACTTGGTGGGGCACCAGATTGGAACATGAATGTTTTTAATCATGAACAGGAATATGTCTATATGGAACTACTGCCTCCAAAATATGTGGACGATCCTATATTTATAGAATAAACCATATAAACATATTCCTATTAATTAAATTATTAAATAAATTGGCCAAATTGAGAATTGAAATTACAAGTGTAATCCAGAATTTAGCCACAAGATGAATATATAAAACATTATCCAGTATAAAAAAAATCTAAAAGTTAAAAAAGTGATTTTATTATTAATTTTCACTAAAATACTAAACATTAATCGTACCCACTTTCCCCCCAAACAACTCTAACAGGGTAATTCAAAGAGATCCGAATTGCTTGAGAAAGGTAACCGAACGCTGAAAATCAGCGTTCGGTTACCTTTCCTGGCCATTCGGCTATTCAGAGAGCAGGCAATACGCCAAATCCTGGCGAATTGCCTGAACATACGGTGCCTGTTCGGTGCCTGTTTGAGGGCAGTGAAATCCCCATAAAAAAGCACTGCTTCGGCTATTCAGAGAACACAAACCAGCAGTGAAAGGTTCCTGAAATGCCCTGCCATTCGGTGGTTTAATTCGGCAAGTTTATTCAGGAGAATCCCATAGGCTTCAATGTTAAAAATATTCCCGTTTTAATTCAATATCTAATAAACCGTTCATTATAAAATTCTGCAGGAAAGAGTCTCTTTATTTATAGATTTTTTTAGGATATTTTAAGCATTTTTCTGGATTTTTTTTAACCCTTTCGCTGCTGAGGCTTTTCCCGCCCCTGTGCTGAGGTCATTTTTACCGGTTTTGCTCATCATGTTTAAACGTGTTTTGAAGGCTTATTTTAGTATATGACCCAGACATATTATATATCGTTCTTTCCGTCAGACTCGGTAGATTCATAATATGTCATTATTATATGTATACGTCATGACCTGTCTGTATATTATAACAAAAAATGCAATAAAATATGAATTTTCAATAATTTACGTGTAAAGTGTATTTTTTCACATTTTAACATGCGAGCAATTGCGGTTATATTTTGTATGGGGTGCGCTTGTTAAAAAAATTAGAGATGGGGTCTCGTTACATTTTTTATTGGGGAAAATTACGCGATTTTTAACAAACGCCCCCCATACAAAAATCGTTAGTGCAGCATCATTGTTCACATTATAATTGAAATGGGAACAATATTGCTGCATTAACGAACCAAAAAAAAAGAAAAAAAACTTGTTTATTTTATTTTTTTTAAAATATATATATATATATATTTTTTTATTTTAAATTTTTTTTAAAAACTTTTTTCATAGTCAAGTTTGGTATTGTTGGAATGGCCATGCTCTGGCCGATCCAACAATATTAAACATTAACCCCTAACTGCCACGGGTCGGGAGATAAGGGGTTCATTGGAACCCCCTATCTCCACCATTGGTGGCAGTTAGGGGTTAACTCCAGGACTGGCGTCATCGTGCTATGCACGATGACGCCAGGCCTCAGGGGGCATTCCCGGAAGCTTGGCCGACATCCAAAATGTCGGCCAGCTCCGGGAAAGGATCACGAACCGGCGCTTTTCGGCGCTGATTCGTGATCCAGCCCCCATGGGGTTAATTCCAGGTACCGTTAGGAAGGGCAGGCTGTGCCCTTCCAAACGGTGCCTGGATTAACCCCCGCAACGCCGGCGATCGGGAGGGAGAGAGGTCCGAAGGTCCTAATTAGGGAGGGAGAGAGGTCCGAGGTCCTAAATAGGCCGGCGGCGGTTCCGGGTGCTGGGCTGACATCGAGGATGTCAGCCCGCACCGGGGGGGCCAGCGATCGGCCGGAACCCGGCCAAACGCTGGCCCCAAAGGGAGGACGCGCTCAGCGCGTCCACCGCAAGGAACGTTACCTGGAACTTTACCTTTTTTTTCTGTAACAGCCCTTTTTACTATCATTCCTTGGATCTCATATGTAAATTTCAGACATTTTCGCTCAGTAGTTTCTTTGCAAACAGAGTTTCACTTTTCAAACATTCAAGCAAACTGTTTTCCTAATTTATTCACTTCATTCGTCTGCGGTGTTGGGTTTTTCAGGCGGCTTCGCTGCGGGTGATCGGCTCCTGCTTGGGTTTTTCCGTGGATTTTGCCGGGTTAATCCAGATGTTTTTGCGTGTTTTCAGTGTGCATTCGCTGGGTTTTGTGGTTAGTTTTCATCGGGGTTTGTGGCAGCCTTTCCCTGCAATTCGGGGACCCTGTGGTGCTTGCTGAATACAATGCAGGGTCACCGAAATGGGATCGGCAAAAGGAACCGAATTGAAGAGAACGAAAAGTCACCGAATGTGCGGTGACTTTTCGATTCTCTGAATTACCCTGTAAGTATGCAAAACATTAGTGTAGTAAAGAAAAAACGGTTTGCCATTGCTGTTTAGCACATTAGAGCAAGAAAATCACATGGTAGCTATGCTTTCTCTGTCATTAAGGGTTTAAGGCAGGAATTGTGTGTCTGTGTGTGAAGCTGTAAAATAAAAATGTTAAATGACACAAAAAATATAGAAAAAACATTATATAATGTGACAGTGTGATTAGGGCCAGGGTGGTAGACCATAGATTTATTAGCGAGCGGATGGAGGACTCCCTTTTTCCCTAAAGAGTTAACTATAGCTGAGGCCTAATTTTGATTGCCCTGCCCTTTAAAGGAGGTGTGTGTGGTTCCCTGTGTGCAGTCTTGTGTGCAGGGTGCAGCGGGGGGGGGGGGGGGGGGTGGAGGTAAACCTAATTTTACTTCTATAGGTTGGCTTAACGGCTTAGCCATCCACCATGTTAATCAGGTCTGTTCCAGTGTTAAGTTAGCCTCCTCATCCAGGAGTAGGTGTTTATTTTGTATTTGTTTCGTTTTGTATTTGTGAAAATGTACCCTGCAATGGCTGCACAATAAAGAGCAGAAACCTGAAGCAGTAATATTCATATCCAGTGGTTATATCACAATAGTTAATTTATTTTATTGCTAATAAGTGGTAGGGTGCTGCCCCAACTGACCTTATGGATGAGCCTCCTCTGCAGGTAACTATGAATTAGAAAGAAGATATCTGTGTGAAAGATGTCATAATTACGTGATCTGGGCTGCTTGCAGATGCTAACAGTGGTTGCTGGCCACATAAATCTGCTGTCTGAGGCGACCTTATGTTCACTGCTGCCCTACATGTATGACCTCATGGATGTGCTGCAATGACAAGAGGATGCACCATGTCAATGTGAAGCTAGAATGGGAAACCCACTCCACCTGCAAGGCTCGCATTAGGCATTTTAGTGCCCTGCTTCTGTAAAAGAAAAACAGATCCCCAAGCTGTCCTAACAACTTCAGCTCCCTGGATGACATGTCACAGCCAGGTGCTGAAAATGTAGAGCGGAAATTCTGGAGATCACTTGTATATGAAGCTAATTTGTAGTAATTGAAAGTTCTGTGCATTGCTCCGGGATATGACCAGATCGAGTTTACTCAATGTTGGGTTCCTGCAGCAGGTTTTGAACATGAGGTATATTCAACCATGGTGGTGAATGAGTTAGAAGCATAACCCTCCATGGAGTCCTATGGTCTATGGACAATACATTGCTGAGTCATACTAAGATCAGTAACAGGGAGATGGTTAGGAAAAACTGCTTGCATAGATTTTCTCCCGTACCATCTCCCTGTTACCACCAGCTAGGTTGTAATCGGGCACCTGTAGGGCCAAGTGTAACGTGGGGGGACCGGACTTGACATGGAGCAGGAGGGGGTGAGCTATTTTGCTGTGACTAGACAAGATACAGACGTGAAGCGTGAAAAAGAGTAAATAAAAGAATTTATTTACAACAAGACTAAAGTAACAAAGCGGAACCAATATAAACAGACAGCAGATATCTAGAAGACAATACACATGAAACTAGAGACCAGGGAACATTAGCAAAATAAAAGCATAAAGCATAGAAACAGACCTGAACTAAATATACAATGAATACTAGACTAGATAAACATGAACAGAACTAGACATGGGAAAACACAAGACTATACCTGACAAATGATACAAGAGCAAAGAAAAACAAAAAGCAGGATCAAGATCAGAATGAGGCTAAAACTCAAAGAGGAAAACAGAACAGACTTGACTAGACTAGAACATGAATTAACTAGAGGCTTGAATCAGAAACAGTACCTATCAGAATGAGCTCCAAAACAAAATGAGGCAGCATCCTGCTTTGGGCGCTGCCTGCTTTTAAGCACATGAGTTCATTAACTATGGAGTCCAGGTGTGTATCCATGGCATGAATCCAAAAAGGAACTGAATGTCCGGACTAAGATGCAGATGTCAAAGAAGCCAGAGGTGGCGCGAGATGCACGGAATGTCCAGATTCTCACTGGCAATGTCCACCTCTGCCAAAGGGGGCGCAGGACGTCACACCAAGGTTGCAGATCCCATATCTTCTCTTTACGGAATCTGTTTTCAGTTTATAAATACTTGTCGCTATACTGGGTCGAAAAGCTAAACCTACTGTTATCTGTTATCCGCTATAAGCTTGTTATTCTTCTGAGACCCATTGTACAGCGCTACGAGACTTACTGGCGCTGACCACAGTCACTTCTCTCAAATATCTAGGTATGTGGTTAGACCCAAATCTATCCTTTGGCCCCACATAGAAAAACTCTCATCCAAACTTTACCACAAACTAGGTGCCCTGTACAGAAACAAATCCTGCCTGAGCCCCGCGGTAAGAAAGAAGATTGTACAACAAACGCTTATGCCGGCTATTGAATACGAAGATGTAGTGTATGCAGCCGCCCCGCAAACACACCTTCAGAAACTTACTACATTGTATAACTCATTCTGCCGCTTTGTGCTACAATGTAACTACATGACCCACCATTGTGACATGTTAAAAGTAGGGATGAGCGGTTCGGGTTCAGACGGTTCGGAGTTCGGCCCGAACTTAGCCTGTTCGGGTAGATCGCGAACTCCGAACATTTTGGCGTTTTTGGTTCAGGTTCGGGAAAAAAAAAGAAATTTTGAAAAAAGTATAAACAATGCTTAAAAAATACTAAAAAATCTAGAAATAAAGAGACTCTTTACTGCAGAATATTATAAGCAACGGTTTATTAGATATTGAATTAAAAAACAATGTCTAGGTGCAAAGATTCTCACCTCTACATGACCTTTTTTTTTTCAAACGGGCACAACAACAGATGTTTTAGCCTGGTCTAATCAATTTGATACATTTTATGTAGAATGAAAGTGTGGGGTGTCTGCTTCTGTTCTGAGTGAGTAATTTCCCTCCTAAAACTTCCTAATATGCTGCATTTAACTGCTATGTGAAACAATACAAAGTGTCCTCATTGCCCGCTTTTAACATCTAAAGCAATGTTATTTTTGACCTCAGGATTAAACATTCACAGGGTTATTCAGAGAACGGTGAAAAGCAGGAGAATAACTGGAGAAGTGAAAATTCTAGGTCAAAATAGCCGAACCAGAAAAATTCTCCCATTTATCTCACTTTCCAAATCGGCTATTTGGTCTAGATTGTTCTCTTCTCCTGCCAGTTCTCCTGGCTTTCACCTCTCTCTCAGGGTTGTTCAGAGAAAGGTGAAATCCAGGAGAATGGCAGGAAAAGAGAACAATCTGGACCAAATAGCCGATTCGGAAAGTGAGATAAGGCTAGGGTCAGACTAACGCATTTTTCACAGCGACCGTCAAAAAGTGCGTCCGAACGCATTGCCGTATTTTTTCACGAAATGCGTGAAAACGGTCATACGATGCGCATTTTTGTGCGTGATTTTTTACAGATCCAAACCAGGAAACTTTGGGTGTCTGGACGTTATGTTGGCCGGACATGAGCAGGGTCTGACGTCTCCAAATCACGCACACACGCCGCTAGTGGACGCAGCGCACTCTGTACGTCCGTACTAGCGGTTCTGCGTTCTCGAAAATATGCGTTCATTTTCCACTTGCGTTGCGCAGCCGGACTTTCGTGCGACCGTACTTCGTATATTGGCCGTCATTTGCTGCTAGTGCGACCGTGATTAAGTGCGCCTAAACGCACGTTAAAAATTCGCTAGTCTGACCCTAGCCTAAATGGGAGAATTTTTCTGGTTTGGCTATTTTAACCTAGAATTTTCCATTCTCCAGTGATTCTCCTGCTCTTCACCGCTCTCTGAATAACCCTGACAGGGTTATTCAGAGAAAGGTGAAACTCAGGAGAATGACTGAAGAGAAAATTCTAGGTCAAAATAGCCAAACCAGAAAAATTCTCCCATTTATCTCACTTTTCAAATCGGCTATTTGGTCTCGAATTTTCCATTCTCCTGCTTTTCACCGCCAAAAAATCAGTAAACTTTTTCTGCGTGTCCAAAAATGTCTCCTCTTTTCATACAGACTGCCGCCCCAAGCAGTTGTTTATGGATAGATTAAAGGAAAAGCATTTACCGTCACTTGAAACATCATTTTTTTGTTTTTAAGTATTTCTATACATCCTACAAATCCACCACTTCACGGGCAGGTTATGGGGACCACCTAGGCACGATATTTGAAGGAATTTTTCGTTTTTATATTTAACCCTTTTTTCATGGAAAACTCAGTCCCTTTAAAAACGTATTTTTTAAAACTTTTTGTCCTTGTTTCCTGTCCCCCAGGGCACTACCCGGACCCCCATACACCTTTTATGGAAAATATCTAGCATATATGCCCTCTTGGAGGGCACTCTAAAAACCGAATTTTCAGCCCCATTGACTTGCATGGGGTTCGGGTTCGGACCCGAACATTTGGAAAAATTCGGGTTTGGGCCCGAACCGAACTCGGGGGTGTTCGGCTCATCCCTAGTTAAAAGAACTAAACTGGCCGTCGCTGGAATCTAGACGCACCCTTCACCTTTCCAACCTGGTGTTTAAGAGCTTTTCTGGGAAGCTGCCACCCTACCTGAATAGTCTGCTTCCCCCAGCAGTTCCCTCATTCTATAACTTCCGATCCAGGACCAGCACCTTACTTGCAATACCACAATACAAAAATAAAGTGGCTCGATCCTCATTTTCCTACAGAGCACCGCATTTATGGAATAACCTTCCAGACGCCATCAAATCTTCCCCCAGTCTAAAGTCATTCAAGAGCTCCTTACTAGCATACCTCGGTACAGAATGCACCTGTAAACATGTAACATAGTAACTATATAACTTACATATTTATTTTCCGTGTTAATCTGTATATTTGTGTTTCGTTTTTAATATCTTGCATTTATTACTTTGTATTTCTGTAACAACTGTAAAATTTCAATGTTCTTGAACCCAGGACATGCTTGAAAACGAGAGAAATTTCAATGTATCCTTCCTGGTAAAATCCTTTATAAATAAATAAATACTTGTAACTGTAACTGGTGTATTCTTGCTTTTGCTCTGCTGCCATCTAGTGGTTTCTTCTGATAATACACCACCATCTCTAAACCATGAGATTCTGTGCTGGGGTGTATGTTTTTTCGTGGATTTCTGACCCTTTAAACCATTTTTTTGGTTTTGGACTACTTTTATTTTGGTTCTTTTGAAGTCCTCAGCCTTTGGCTTATTTTAGATGTTTTCTTTCTACTTTAGTTTTGTTTGTGCGCCATATATCTCCTTACAGGGTTATTCAGAGAGCACCGAAATGACACAGACATTTCGGGGCTCTCTCGTTCCCTGCACTTCGGGGAATCAAATTCAGCATTCACCGCTGGGTTTCCGAAGTGCAGGGAAAATCCACCGGCCGCATCCAAAAATCCAACGCAAAACCACCATATTGAATGGAAAAACGGCTGCAAAACCACCGAAAAAACACCGCACACATACGAAAAAAGCCGGCCATCCGTCGCAAATCTGCCGAAAAAACCCTGATCGCGTCTGAATAAAGTCGACGATCCGCCAAACAAAGCGCCGACCAGCTGCTGGAAAAACAAGCCGACGAACGGGGTAAAAAAATAAATAAAAAAGATTGAAAGTTTCAAATTTGAAACGCTGTTTGCAAAAAACTACTGGACAAAAATATCTGGAACTAATATATACGGTCCTATGAATGATAATAAAAAGGTCCGTTTCAGAAAAAAAAAATACTATTTAAAAATAAATAAATAAAATTGGAAAAAAAAATTTGCTGAAAAAATCCCCAAAAAAATACTGAAAAAATGCCTAAAAATAAAAATAAATAAATAAAGAGACTTTTGCTGCAGATTAAAAGAATAAATAGTTTAATAAATGTTGAATAAAAAGGGAATATTTTTAACATTGAAACCTATGGGATTCGCCTGAATAAACCCGCCGAATGAAACCACCGAACAAGCAGGGCATTTCACTGACATTTCCCTGCTGTTAGGTGTCTCTGAATAGATTAGCCATTGCTTCTCTATGGGGGATTACACTGTATTTCGCTGCCAATTCGCAATATTTGGTGAACTGCCTGCTCTCTGAATAGCTGAATGATCACGAATTTGCACCATACGGGGAAATTCCCTGTTCGGTGCAATTTTGGGGCCAGTTCGGCTCTCTCTGAATAACCCCTTTAGTGTTTTTCTTTAAGCTTCTTATTTTTTCAACCTCTTTGAAATTTCCTGTGTTCATCCCAGTTATTCTAAGGACAGGTCACCTTGCACCTCGCCTCTGTGTTTGTTACTTCTGTTACAAAAAGATCTCGGGTGAATTTTGCCGACGTTTACACTTCAATGACTTGAGAGATATACGGAGGCTGCAATCTAACCGCAATATAAGTTATTATTGAGCTGATAAAGCAGCACTTTCTGACATACAGGGGTATTCAAAGAGATCCGAATTCAGAGAGCAGGCAATTCGCCAAATCCTGGCGAATTGCCTGCACATACGGTGCCTGTTCGGTGCCTGTTCGAGGGCAGTGAAATCCCCTTAGAGAAGCAATGCTTTGTCTATTCAGAGAACACAAACCAGCAGTGAAAGGTTCCCGAAATGCCCTGCCATTTGGTGGTTTCATTCGGCAGGTTTATTCAGGCGAATCCCATAGGCTTCAATGTTAAAAATATCCCGGTTTTAATTCAATATCTAATAAACCGTTCATTATAATATTCTGCAGTAAAAAGTCTCTATCTATAGATTTTTTTGGGATATTTTAAGCATTTTCCAGGATTTTTTTGCCAAAAACGTTTTGCCGATTTTTTTAAACGTTTGTTCTTTTTTCTGTAACAGCCCTTTTTATTATCATTCATTGGATCATATGTAAATTTCAGACATTTTCACTCAGTAGATTGTTTGCAAAGAGCGTTTCACTTTTCAAACATTCAAGTGGACTGTTTGTTTTTTTCTTCACCGCCTTCGCCTGCGGTGTCGGGTTTTTCTGGCGGCTGCGCTGCGTGTGATCGCCTCCTGCTTGGATTTTTACGGCGGGTTAATCCAGATGTTTTTGCGGGTTTCGGTGTGCGTTCGCCCTTGTTTTGAGTTTTCGGTGGGTTTGCCGCGAATTTTCCTTGCATTTCGGCGGCCCTGTGGTGCTTGCTGAATACACCGCAGGGTCGCCGAAATGGGATCGCCAAATCGTACCGAATTGAAGAGAACGAAAAGTCACCCAACGTTCGGCGGCTTTTCGATTCTCTTTGAATAACCTCGTTAGAATTGCTTAGAAAAAAAGTGAGATTAAAAAAAATAGTAATACGAACGATTATAAACATTACAAAAGAAAGTCAAACTTACTTCCCGTTAAAGGTTAGTAACCAAATAAGGAGAGAAACATTGTGAATGTTCGTGCTGTTCCTCTTTTTTTAAAATCTATTCCTGCTTGAATTTAGCAATTTTCTGAGCATGTTATGCAAATAAACCATAGATACTGAGCCTGAGAAAATGTAACAACATGTAACCAAACGATACGTAACCGATTCTGTTTATTATCTCCCTCTCCGTCTGCATTTATCACACGCTGCTTGGGTTTCGATTATCTTCCAATCATCTAATGCAGATTTCTTAAACATTTTTTCCAGCGGTGTGCTTTGATTGAGTTAACCCCTTCACTGTGGAAGACGTGTGGGGAACGTCATGGGATTCTCCCGCTATATGCGGAGGATGTTCCCTACACAACTCTGCTCGCTATTAGGGATTAGAGGGTTTCGGAATTTCGGAATTTTCATGAAATTTCCCGATTCGTGTTTTCGGATTCGGCCGAACTTTCGAATCGGGTCGGACCCGAAAACCGATAGATCCAAAAAGTTTTCCGAGCCGAAACGAAAATTTTTTGGATTTTTCGAATGGACTTGAAATGTGTCAAATAGAAATTTATTTTTGCTCTATTCATGATTTCGGTTCCATTCGTGATTTCGGTTCCATTTCGGTAATTCTGGAAATCGTATATTTAACTATTATCGGTTATATCGCTGATTCTGTAAATTTTGTATTTGTAAATGCGTATCACTTGTTTCTTGTGGCATTCGGGTCAGTTTAGCGTTTTTTAAATCGTTTTGTTCATTTTTTTTGTTCCTTGGCTTTCATACCATTTTAATATGATTAAATAAAGTTGTGAAATGTATATTCAATTATTCATAAGAATAAAAGGATCTTTATTTAATAAAAAAAAACACGATAGAATCGCCAGAATTATCGTAGACACTTTGAAACGAGGAGAACAGACGTTCCGAAAAAACGAAAATTTCCGAAATTTCCGAAAAGTCGATACAAAAAACGAGAAAACGAAAAACGAAAAACGAGCCGAACCGAATCGAAACAGAAATCGGTCGAAACGAGCCGAATCGAAAATTTTAAATATCCGAACAAATCGGTGCACAAGCCTACTCGCTATACACACCTCTCTCCTCCGGGGTCCCGTGGCGATCTGACTTCAAGGAAGTTAGATGCTGCTTTATACCCCCTCTCCCGGCGCACTAACGTCAGTTTCATTCACCCCCCGGCAAAGCCAGATGAGTGCCTGAAAGGAGGGGGGTCCCTGCTCTTTCCTTCATCCCCCACATCAAGTCTCTTTCCTCCTCCTGCCGATACCAACTGCGTAATATTTCCAGAATTCGGCCATTTCTTACCACTGTCACCACAAAACAACTCATACACGCCCTGGTAATCTCCCGACTCGACTATTGCAATAATCTCTTATCTGGCCTCCCTCTGTCCCGCCTCTCCCCCCTACAATCCATCCTGAACGCCTCCGCCAGGCTAATTCACCTCACCCGCCGCTCTGTCTCTGCCGCTCCCCTCTGCGAGTCCCTTCACTGGCTCCCCATCCACTGCAGAATTAAGTTCAAAATCCTTATCCTTACCTACAAAACCCTCACTAACTCAGCTCCCCACTACCTGTCCTCACTAATCACCAAATACACCCCAGCCCGCTCCCTAAGGTCAAACAGTGACCTGCGCCTAGCTTCTCCCCGCATCACCTCTTCCCATGATAGACTGCAGGATTTCTCACGCGCAGCCCCCACTCTCTGGAACGCTCTCCCTCGTACTGTCAGACTTTCCCCTAACTTCTCTTCCTTCAAACGCTCCCTGAAAACATTCCTATTTAGGGAAGCCTACCACCCAACTCACTGACGCAACCATCAATCACTCTCACCTTACAGTCCTCTCCTCCTGTTTCCAACCCCAACCCTCCTAGATTGTGAGTTCCTACGGGAATAGGGCCCTCATCTCCTCCTGTACTGTTTGTCAAATGTTGTTCAATGTATTGTAACCCTGTCTATACTGTGCTTATTGTACAGCGCTGCGGAATATGCTGGCGCTTTATAAATAAATAATAATAATAATAATAATAATCCCTCCCGATTGGGAGGAGATACAAGAGAAAGAGAGGCACAACTGGAAACGGCAGAGTCTGCCCTTTGCAGTGCTGCCTCTGTTTCACCCCTGAGGTGTCGTTCGGCGATCGCAGACCTCTCCTGGTGGTGGCTGACATCCTGGATGTCAGCCAAACCTCCAGGGCCTCTCCCCGCTCACTGAAGTTCCCTGCACTTCGGGGACTCAAATTTCCTGACTCTGAGGTGAATTCAGCATTCACCGCCGGGAGTGCAGGGAACTGACTGCTACAAAACCGCTGCATAACCGCCAAAAAAAAGCCAAAATTCCACCGAAAAAACGCAACCGGTACGATCCAAAGTATCGGATCACTCGAACCGCCGCAAAAAACACACCGAACACGTCCAGAAAAAGCCGATGATCCGCCGCACACAGTGCCGACCGGCTGCCGTAAAAAGCCGACAAGCTGACAAACGGGGTAAAAAAAAAAAGGATTTGAAAGTGTCAAAATTGAAACACTGTTTGCGAAAAAACTACTGAATGAAAATGTCTGGAATTAACATATAAGATCCAATGAATGATTATAAAAAGGACTGTTACAGAAAAAAAGTAAAAACGCTATTTTAAAAAAAAAACTTTTGCTGAAAAACCCCTGAAAAATGCCTAAAAGATCCTATAAAATGAATTAATAAAGAGACTTTTGCTGCAGATTAAAATAATAAACAGTTTATATTAGATATTGAATAAAAATGGGAATATTTTTAACATTGAAGCCTATGGGATTCGCCTGAATAAACCTGCCGAATGAAGCCACCGAACAGCAGGGCACTTCACTGACATTTCTCTGCTGTTTGGTGTCTCTGAATAGATAAACCATTGCTTCTCTATGGGGGATTTCACTGCCGTCGAACAGGTACCGTATTTGCAGGCAATTTGCCAAAATTTGGCGAACTGCCTGCTCTCTGAATAGCCGAATGGCCCCAAAATGGCATTGTACGGGGAAATTCCCTGTTCTGTGCCATTTCGGGGCCAGATCGGCTCTCCCTGGATAACCCTGTAGATAAGCTCTTTTTGCCTATATAATTTTTTTGGGATTTCGTTCTACCAGTGATCGCGATTCGCGTGAGACTGTCATTGTGAATTGTCTGCTTATGTTCAGATCCCTGCCTTAAGATAAGACTCATGGGAGATATTTTTATATATATATATATATATATATACATTGTGCATGTTTTAGGGATGTGCGTTTCGGGTTTCGGAATTTTCACAAAATTTCCCGATTCGTGCATTCAGATTCGGCCGATTTTCCGAAAATTTTCGGATTCGAAAACGGCAGATCCGAACAAATTTCTGAGCCGAAACGAAAACTTTTTGGATTTTTCGAATGACTAGAAATGTGTAAAATCGAAATTTATTTTTGTTCCATTCGTGATTTCGGCTTCATTCCTGATCTCAGTTCCCTTTTCAGTAATTTCGGACATCGTATTTTTCGGTTATATTGCTGACTCTAATCTAATCTAATAATTTTGTATTATTCCCATCTCAATGTATCCTTCTTGTAAAACGTGAGAAATCTCAATGTATCCTTCCCGGGAAACCAGAGAAATCTCAATGTATCCTTCTTGTAAAACATGAGAAATCTCAATGTATCCTTCTTGTAAAACATGAGAAATTTCAAGGTATCATTCTTGTAAAACCAGAGAAATCTCAATGTATCCTTCTTGTAAAACCAGAGAAATCTCAATGTATCCTTCTTGTAAAACCAGAGAAATCTCAATGTATCCTTCCCGGGAAACCAGAGAAATCTCAATGTATCCTTCTTGTAAAACCAGAGAAATCTCAATGTATCCTTCTTGTAAAACATGAGAAATCTCAATGTATCCTTCCCGGGAAACCAGAGAAATCTCAATGTATCCTTCTTGTAAAACATGAGAAATCTCAATGTATCCTTCCTGTAAAACCAGAGAAATCTCAATGTATCCTTCTTGTAAAACATGAGAAATCTCAATGTATCCTTCTTGTAAAACCAGAGAAATCTCAATGTATCCTTCCAGGGAAACCAGAGAAATCTCAATGTATCCTTCCCGGGAAACCAGAGAAATCTCAATGTATCCTTCTTGTAAAACATGAGAAATCTCAATGTATCCTTCATGTAAAACATGAGAAATCGTATCGTATCGACAGAAATATCGGATCCGAAAAACCATTAGTTTACTCAAAACGAATAGACACTTTGAAACGAGGAGAACAGACGTTCCGAAAAACACGAAAATTTCCGAAATCCCGGAAAAAAAGTCGATACGAAAAACGAACCGAAACGAACCGAACCAAAATGGAAATCGGCTGAAACGAGCCGAACCGAAAATTTCCAAAATCCGAACGAACCGAATCGAACCGAAAAAAAATTCGATGCACAAGTCTAGTATGTTTGCCACGGGTGCGCTTGGTTACCTATTTTATGTCTTTGTTCTATATTATATCTGGTGTATGACGTGCTCCACACCAGGGTGACTACTTAGCGACGGTGACATATCTGTTCACGTTTCCCTTTCCTGCGTTCCTCACTTTCTATTGTGTCACATTACAAGGAGCTGCTGATACTTTTTACACCAGTCCACGGTTTGCTCGCTGTTTGTTGTCGTTGTAGACGCTTGCTTCATGTTGCAGTTGCTACATAACTCACTGTCTAAACATGAACGTTAATCACTAATTTATAGTTCCCAGGCCAGGTCTTATCTAGCTTTCACAAAATGATGTCACTGTGTAATTCTTATCCCCTCGGCTGTGTGTGCCGGCTGTCACGCTGTCATGTATTGTGTAAAAAATAACCTGAAACCATCATTTTAACGTTAGATAAAATTCCCTGAATCACATACTGAAGGAAATAAAATTGCCGAAGCATTTATCAGACGTCGGTGAAAACTGCCGTATCGCACTGAAAAACGGAATTGCGTCGAATTAGCATTGGCGAATTCCAACGAACTGCAAAATAAAAAAAAAGGGGAGACTCCTATTCTCCTAAAAGGAGTATAAATCAATAAAATGAGCCCAAATAATAAAAAAAGTCCTAAAAAATGAATAAAAGGGTCTGTTACTATGTATAAAAAAGTCTTTTAACAAATAAGAAAAACAAAAATGTTGTGCAAAAAAAAATACAAACAAAAGATCAAGAATACTTGAAATTCAAAAGCACTGGTTGGTGCCCCGAGATCGAGTATACTTGATGGTCTATTTCAGGAAAAAACACAAAGGGATTTTTTTTATTTTAACATATACAGTACCTGAAAAGTCCACACATATGACATGAGAGCCAACGTGTTGAAAGGATTTGAAATGCTTTGAGATCTGTTCTTCCTGCAGGGAACCATGGATCTCACGCTAAAAATGGGAAAAAAAAACAGTAGTACTTTTTTGGCCCGTCACATTGGGACCGTCACATTGGGCCCGTCACATTGGGCCCGTCACATTGGGCCCGTCACATTGGGCCCGTCACATTGGGCCCGTCACATTGGGCCCGTCACATTGGGCCCGTCACATTGGGCCCGTCACATTGGGCCCGTCACATTGGGCCCGTCACATTGGGCCGTCACATTGGGCTTACATCAAGTGAATATACTGTATATAGTGGGACGCCTCTGTATATATTTACTGTGTGAGTAATGGAAAATCTTTTTTCCATAAAACCACTCGGTCTTGCCAGTGGTTTAATGGAAAACATACATATATGCAGAAAACACGGTTTTGTGCCTATTCCCTATCGGGGCAGCTGTGTAGACCAGAAGAAGTATCCAGCCTGCTTCATGTATAAAACATAACAAGAAAAAGGTTTGTCATTTGTGCTCACCCCTGTAGCTCCATGTGAATCAAACCACAGAGGTTTTGGTTTATTTGAATGGGCATTAAAGTGTAAGCTCACCCGCCACGTCATGGCACCTCTGGGTCAGGTGATTCCTACCCAGTGCTTTTTTTTCTGGGAAAATAGGTGGGGGTACTCTCACGTCCAGGGAAAAACGGCGATTATTATTAGGGATGAGCTGTTCGGAGTTTGCATCGAACATTGGCCGTTCGCCGAACATTTCCACGTGTTCGGTTCGAGTTCACCCACAATGCACTTTTCCACTGGCCTGAAGCTTGTAATTGGTTACAGCCTTGCACCTGACCACAGGTCAGGTGCAAGACTATGCAAATCACGGCTCAGAGTCCTGATTGGGAAAATTTTGCCCAATCATGGGCTCACAGAGCTAAGTCCCGCAGCACTCTATATAAGGCTTCACACAGCCCAGCCAGCACGTGTTTTTTGAGAGGAGATTGTTCTGTTAGTGGGTCTTCTCACTGCCAGCAGCTTTTGGGGGGTCTCACTGATTTATAGGAGGTTCCTGGGAATTGTAATCTGTGTCTTGTCACTGCCACCCATCAGGGGGTCTCACTGATTTATAGGAGGTTCCTGGGAATTGTAATCTGTGTCTTGTCACTGCCACCCATCAGGGGGTCTCACTGATTTGTAGGAGGTTCCTGGGAATTGTAATCTGTGTCTTGTCACTGCCACCCATCAGGGGGTCTCACTGATTTATAGGAGGTTCCTGGGAATTGTAATCTGTGGCTTCTCACTGCCACCCATCAGGGGGTCTCACTGATTTATAGGAGGTTCCTGGGAATTGTAATCTGTGTCTTGTCACTGCCACCCATCAGGGGGTCTCACTGATTTATAGGAGGTTCCTGGGAATTGTAATTCTGTAACGGTGGTACCGGGGAGTTAATAAACCCAAGGTGTGGTTACACAAACAGAGACAGGTAAATGGGGTTTCAAAGTAAAACAGGTTTATTTTACTAAGGAACAGAAGTAAATCAGGAGAGGGGACAATGAATAAGTAATAAACACTTACAGAAACTGGGAAAGTATAATATATACAGCGGGCAGGATAGCACAGACTGAATAGCACAGACACTGAATACAGAATAACACAGGACAGATACCGGACTGGACACGGACTACAGAAATAACTAAAGACACTTACTGGACACACAGAGGACACAGAGGGCAGACGAAACAACAAGATCAAGAGTGGTATCAGGAGGGTTAAAGAAGGAGAATGGTCAGATTGTGCAGACGTCTTGGCAGGCGGCGGGCATAGAGTGGTCAAAGTCCATAGTAGATGGTCATATACAGGAGGTCAAATCAATATGTAGCTCTGGAGCAGTGATGGGAGTGGAAGTCCAGATATGGAGATTGTAGGGAATGTCCAGGAAGGAGGTTGTAGATGGAATGCTGCGATGACGGGGAGGGTCACAATGGGATATTGCAATGAAGGGTGGTCTCCACAGGATACTTGCAGGGAAGGTGGTCTCCACGGGAATGCAATGAAGGTGGTCTCCACAGGAATACAATGAGGGTAGTTTCCACAGGAATACAATGAGGGTAGTTTCCACAGGAATGCAATGAGGGTAGTTTCCACAGGATGCAATAATGATGGTTCAATAGGGTAATGTGCAGAGCAGGCAGAATAGGCACACCATGAGGCTTCCAAGGAAAGAAAGGGTAATGCAGAAGCATTGCTTGAAGGGTGAGGCCTGATTATATGGGCATTGCAAGCCCAGCCCA
The DNA here is from genome assembly GCA_009667805.1 of Leptobrachium leishanense. Lineage (NCBI taxonomy): Eukaryota > Metazoa > Chordata > Amphibia > Anura > Megophryidae > Leptobrachium > Leptobrachium leishanense. The sequence goes on from CM019073.1 coordinate 98,734,056, forward strand.
CACCTGAGGCTGGAGAGGTGAGGGGAAAGTCAGGGACGGATCCCTGAGTGCCTTGACACCAGTCCAGACAGTGGTAAAAGCAGGACCGGAACCAGATTCTTTAATGGAAACAGCACCTTACTTGCCTTTTTTTGGGCGTCTGCGGCGCGAACCGTGACAGCACCCATTGCCAGCGTCTTCACCATATGGTGCAGGACTACATGGGGCAAGGACAGACCTGGATACCTTTACAGCAGATGATCCACTGGCTTACTGGGTGTTGAGATTGGATCACTGGCCAGAACATAGCCAATATGCTATGCAGCTACTAGGTTGCCCTTCATCTAGCGTGCTTTCTGAAAGGAAGTTCAGTGCCGCTGGAGGTTTTGTCACAGACAAAAGAGTGCGTCTGTCCACCGACTCTGTAGACCGGCTGACATTTATAAAAATGAATCAGTCCTGGATCAGCAGCTATCAATCCCCTGATGCTGACGTAACTGAATACATCAGGATCTCTTCTGCATTGCCAAAACCTCCAGCACTGAACTCTTCCACAATACCACAAAGGGATTACGGTGTGAAGGCACTTGCTGCCACCAAAGGCACAATATTTGGGTGCACTGACGCCTGTACCAGATTCATATCATTTTAATATTGGACCGCAGGGTCCAACCCTGCACTCTTCCACAATACCACAGTGGGGTTACTTACGGTGTGAAGGCACTTGCTGCCACCAAAGGCACAATATTTGGGTGCACTGCCACTGACGCCTATACCAGATTCATATCATTTTAATATTGGACCGAAGGGTCCAACCCTGCACTCTTCCACAATACCACAGAGAGGTTACGGTGTAACGGCACTGTTGCCGACACTAAAGGCCCAATTTTAAAGCCTGCATAAATTTCACCATAATTTAGCCAAAAAATCACTAAACTTGTTCTGTCCTAAAATGTCTCCTCTTTTCATACAGACTGCCGCCCCAAGCAGTTGTTTATGGATAGATTAAAGGAAAAACATTTACCGTCATTTGAAATGTCATTGTTTTGTTTTTAAATGTTTCTATACATCCTACAAATCCGCCACTTCACGGGCAGATTATGGGGACCTCATAGGCACGATATTTGAAGGAATTTTTCGTTTTTATTTTTAACCTTTATTTCATGGAAAACTCACTGTCCCTTTAAAAAGGATTTTTTTTGTCCTTGTTTCCTGTCCCCCAGGGCACTACCCGGACCCCCATACACCTTTTATGGCAAATATCTAGCATATATGCCCTCTTGGAGGGCAGTCTAAAAACCGAACTTTCGAGTCCCATTGACTTTCATTGAGTTCAGTTCGTGTTCGGCTCATCACTAATTATTATGACTATTTTTCTTCTCCTAATAAATAATCTTTTATTAACCCTTTAAGGCCAGAGGCAATTTTACAATTCATTCTTACTTTGTGCAGTGCAGGCAGCAGATAATGTGGTGATTCTAGGAGCAATACCAGCCTTTTCCCTGCAGGGCAAGGGGGCAACACCAGACTGCATCAAGGACACAGATGCAGACTTTAACACACAGCAGCCTGTTTAGAGTCAAATACATGCATTTACACACTGTTACATACACCCCTGAGAATCATGTATAACCAGGCACAGACCCCCAGAATTAATTATAACCAGGCACATGCTCTCAGAATGAATTATAGCCAGGCAGGGACCCCCAGAATAAATTATAGCCAGGCAGGGACCCTCAGAATTAATTATAGCCAGACACATGTCACCAGAATTAATTATAGCCAGGCAGGGACCCTCAGAATTAATTATAGCCAGGCAGGGACCCCCAGAATTAATTATAGCCAGACACATGTCACCAGAATTAATTATAGCCAGGCAGGGACCCTCGGAATTAATTATAGCCAGGCAGGGAGTGGGACCCCCAGAATTAATTATAGCCAGGCAGGGACCCTGAGAATTAATTATAGCCAGGCAGGGACCCCCAGAATGAATTATAGTCAAGCAGGGACAGAATGAATTATAGCCAGACACATGCCCCCAGAATTAATTATAGCCAGGCAGGGACCCCCAGAATAAATTATAGCCAGGCAGGGACCCTCAGAATTAATTATAGCCAGGCAGGGACCCTCAGAATAAATTATAGCCAGGCAGGGACCCCCAGAATTAATTATAGCCAGACACATGTCACCAGAATTAATTATAGCCAGGCAGGGACCCTCAGAATTAATTATAGCCAGGCAGGGACCCCCAGAATTAATTATAGCCAGACACATGTCACCAGAATTAATTATAGCCAGGCAGGGACCCTCGGAATTAATTATAGCCAGGCAGGGATTGGGACCCCCAGAATTAATTATAGCCAGGCAGGGACCCCCAGAATTAATTATAGTCAAGCAGGGACAGAATGAATTATAGCCAGATACATGCCCCCAGAATAAATTATAGCCAGGCAGGGACCTACAGAATTATATTTACCTAGCCTCAGGACCATAGGCATCTCTACAGGGGGGCAAGGGTGGCAATTACCCCCCTAGGTTATTCCTTGCCCCCCCATGTGCCCCTCCACCAAAAATCAGCATCCAGCTTCCCACACTTTTCGGACCGCGTTATGCATGCTTCGTATATGGACGTACTATATGTCATTGGAAAGGGCAGATTCTGGCCTTTCCAATGATATCCAACATGACCATATTCAGGGTAAAGTATAAGTCATAAAACATTAAATAAAAACGTGCACTTAAACATAAACATTTTCACAGGGTTGAAATGGCTCAGCAGTGAAGTGGTTAATGTTCAGACTGTACATTACATTGTGTATTACGTTAGTTTTTGCCTTGGTTTAGTTGTATATTAAGGGTTAATGGGTAGGCTTCAATCCCTCACAGTATCAGGGTTATTCAGAGAGCGGTGAAAAGCAGGAGAATGACTGGAGAATGGAAAATTCTAGGTCAAATTAGCCAAACCAGAAAAATTCTCCCATTCATCTCACTTTCCAAATCGGCTATTTCGACCTAGAATTTACCATTCTCCAGTCATTCTCCTGCTTTTCACCTCTCTCTGAATAACCCTGTATATATTTTATTTTTTACTTGATTAATGGCATTTTAGGGGTTAATGGGTTGGCTACATGCCTCACAGTGTATTCATTTCTTGTTTTACCTTGATTATTGGCATATTAGGTGTTAAGGGGTAGCTAAATGCCACATTGTTTATTATTTTTATTGTATTTCCCTGGGTTTATGGCATTTAAGGGGTTATTATGGAAGTTAGAATCTATTATTTTGCCAAAAATACGATGAATTTCCTATTTAGCGAATTGTCACTGTAATTTGCTAAAAGTGGAGTCGCTGAAGCAGTTATCAGACATTCAGCGAAAACTGCCGAATTGCAGCAAATAAAATATTCAATTAAAGTATCAGGTTAGTGCAACAAAAAGCATCATTGCATCACATTACTCTGGGGTTTTGGAATCTTATCTATATATATATATATACTTATTTAGGGCACTATTACCTGGTGTGAGCTAACCCTTGCCTCGGCATGGTTTTGTGTTAGCGCCAGGTTAATTCATTCTGACCAACAGATCGTTTGCCTCCCGCTACAAATGGGAAAAATCACTTAGTGCGTTGCTATTAGTGATTCGTAGCGTGTACTTACTGTACTTTCCGTATCCAGCCCACTTCATGTATAAAACATAACAAAAAAAATGGTTGTCATTTGCGCTCGCCACTGTAGCTCCATGCAAACCAAAACACAATCAGAGGTTTTGGTTTACTTGAACGGCCATTGAAGTGTAAGCTCACCCGCCACGTCACGGCACCTCTGGGTCAGGTGGGTCCTAACCTAATGAAACCAAGAGCTGCTTTCTAAGCAACCGAATAACCTCATGATGCTCCTCAGCTAAAAGGCGAACTGATGGGTTCAATTCCACTTTGGGATTAAAAAGAAAACACGGAAAAGGCAGCAGCAGTAATGACCTGGCTGGGGATACAACAAATGATACATATATGCAGAAAAAACGGTTATTACCTATCAGCTATCAGGGCGGCTGCGGAGACTAGAATCCAACCTACTTCAGGTATAAAACATAACAAGAAAAAAGGTTGTTATTTGCACTTACCACTGCGCTTACCCAGAGGTGCCATTACGTGGCGGGTGAGCTTACACTTTAATGGCCATTCAAGTAAACCAAAACCTCTGATTGGGTTTTGTTTCGCATGGAGCTACAGTGATGAGCGCAACTTGAAGCGGGCTGGATACTTCTGGTCTATAATAAAATTTATGTGTAACATATATAAAAATCATTAATTTGCTTCCCATCACTTTAATATACCCTATATCAGGCCTCAAAATTTCCACTCGCCTGCTCGCATTTGGCGAGTGGAAATTACACGTGGGCGAGTAAGAATGCAGAGGCAGGGCAGGATAAGGGGTTAGGTGGGGCAACTAGTGTTGAGTAACTCTTAAGGCCTGGCTAGTAGCTTGGGACTTGAAATTTTGAGCCCTGCCCTATATTACCTAAATATATAAAATGACATAAATATATATTTACTGGTGTTACATGGAAGAGACGTTTAAGTGTTTGAGTGTGGCATAACTGCAGATGTCACTGCTTGTAATGGAAATAAAATAATATGTATGACATGTCATGTGATAACAGCATTCTGTGTGGGTCTGATAACGGGTGATCTTTCTGTAACCATCGAGCCAAAGCCGAATTTCAGTGAAACGACAAAAAAGATGAATGTATCTGTCATTAATCAGTAGCGTATCTGAGTGAGGACGCTGTGTGGTAACAGCAGATGTTGTCGACATTAAGCCCTCCCCATTTCTGGCACCGATCAAAGTGATTAAACTGATTATAGGAGATTTTTTTATTTATTTCATTAAAGGGGTTATTCAGAGAGCACCGAAATGTCGCCACATTTTGTTGCTCTTTCGTTCCCTGCACTTCAGGGAATCCAAGTTCCCCACCCTGCGGTGTATTCAGCATTCACTGCAGGGTCCCCGGAGTGCAGGGATATCCCGCCGCAATCCCGCTGAAAACCCGCCGGAACCACCTGGAAAAACCACGCTGAACACGCCGGAAAAAGCTAACGAGCCTCCAATCACAGCGCAGAGCCGCCGTTGGAAAAAGCCGACAAGCTGACGAACGGGGTAAAAAAAAACAAAAAAAACAGTACGCTTGAAAGTGTCAAAAGTGAAATGCTGTTTGCCAAAAAACTACTGGACGAAAATGTCTGGAATTTACACATAAGATCCAATGAATGATAATAAAAAGGGCTGTTACAGAAAAATAAAAAAACGATTAAAAAAAAACCAGCAAAAAAAGTTTTGCCGAAAAAAATCACAAAAATGCCTAAAAGATCCCATGAAAACTATAAATAAAGAGACTTTTTACTGCAGATTAAAATAATAAATGATTCATTATATGTTGTGTAAAAACGGGAATATTTTTAACATTAAGGCTAGGGTCAGACGAAAGCATTTTTCCCCGCGAACGTGAAAAAGTGCGTCCGAACGCATTGACGTATTTTTTCACGAAATGCGCAAAAACGGTCAGACGACGCGCATTTTCGGGCGTGATTTTGTACGGATCGTCAATAAAACTCTTTTTGCGTCTGGACGTTATGTAGGCTGGACATTAGCAGCGTCTGACATCTCCTAATCACGCAAACACGCCGCTATGCCGCAGCTACGCACTCTGTACGTCCGTACTAGTGGTTCAGCGTTCTCAAAAAAATGCGTTCAAATTCCACTTGCGTTGCATGGCCGGACTTTTGTGCGGCCGTACATCGTATATTGGCCGTCATTGCCCGTCATCTGCTGCTAGTGCGGCCGTAATTATGTGCGCCAGAACGCACGTTAAAAGTGCGCTGGTCTGACCCCAGCCTTAAGCCTATTGGATTCACCTCAATAAACCTGCCGAAAGAAAGCACCGAACAGCAGGGGATTTCGGCAACTTTTCACTGCTGTTCAGTGTCTCTGAATAGATTAACCATTGCTTCTCTATGGGGGATTTCACTGCCTTCGAACAGGCACCGTACGTGCAGGCAATTCGCCAAAATTTGGCGAACTGCCTGCTCTCTGACTAGCCGAATGGCCCCGAAGTGTTACCGTACGCTGAATTACAGTGTCCGGTTACATTTCAGCGACATTTCGGACCTCTCTGAATAACCCCTATAGTAATGCAATTATGTTGACTCTATATGACACGCTCTTCCTAAAATCATGTTTAGTTCGGCTACTGCTATAGATCTTTACAATATATGCCTGAATATTAAACCCTTAGAAACCCGTGAAATAATTAATTATACCGCAGAGAGGCAAAGCCTATATGTGCTCAGCTAACGTGTACGTATACAGAGTATGCATAACGTTTTTCTGTGCCGCCGTACAAATAATAAAGATGGCGCTATTTTATCCTTTCTATTTGTTCTTCGTAGCTACATATAAATAATTGCTTTAGCCTATTTGATATCATACTACTAAGCTTAACCCCTTCACGACAGGCAGGTGTTGCCCGTCACGGATGGGTTAATGCCGACGTGGCGTGCAGGTAAACCTTGCCGACAGGTGCCGCGCGAGCCGCTGATTTCGCCTGCAGCGGACGCGCGTCATTAGCTGCAGGGGGAGAGCCCGAGTTCAGGCATTCTCTCTACAGTCAACCATGCACAGTGCAGGCCGGCAGCGGGGAGAGGCCGAGGCGGCCCATTGAAGACAGCGGACGTACATGTACGCCTTGTGTCTTCAAAGCCCTCGCTCCACGAGGACGGCATAGCACATCCCGCGGCGGCAAGGGGTTAAAGGAACACTGTTCTGAAAAATAGTTTCCTTTTTTTTGCCCTTAACAAATTTTTTAAACTTATTTTTACTTATTATTTTTTGTAGTTACACCCCTTTTGTACCTCGCCGTGCACTGCTCCTCCTCTTCTTCTCAGGGACTCCCTAACCCCGAAGTCCCTGAGTCTTCTCTGCGCAATTTGCATTCTCTGAGCTACTTGCGTCGCGAAGGGAACGCAAATTGAGCACCGCAGCGGTAGTTGCGAACTAAAGGTGCACAAGTCCCGTAGCGCCTGCGCAGAACGATGGATCGGAGCTGCGCGCATGTGCAGATACAAGGTGTTACTGTAATTTCCATATACAGGCATTATGCCGGCACATAAAGATATCATTTTTCACAACGCCTTTTGTTGTCTATGAGATCTTGCTTATGTTGGTAAAACGATTAATGAACATCTTATCAACCATCGTTCAGCCATCAGGACAGCCTTAGCAGGGCTGGAGAACACCCAGGCTGTGGAACGTGGTGGATGCACGACACCCTCTGCCTTCCCTTCATGTCATGGCTATAGATTAGAGATGTGCATTCGTGTCTGAAAAATTCGGAATTTGGAACAAAATTTGATAATTCGTAGTTCGGAAGTACTTCTGAATAACGAATCGATGCGATACGAATTTGAAATGAAACAAAATGGTATATAACGAATTTATTTCGTTTTACACTGTGTCATCATCATAAAAGAAAAATTTTAATAACTGATATCAACTATTGAATTTGAAATGAACTATCAAATCGATATCAACTATTGAATTTGAAATGAACTATCAAATCGATATCAACTATTGAATTTGAAATGAACTATCAAATCGATATCAACTATTGAATTTGAAATGAACTATCAAATCGATATCAACTATCGAATTGATCTTAACTTACAATACAAGTAATTGTCAGCAAAGGACTTTATGAAACAAATTAATTTTTTTTCACTGTTTAATTTGACTCAAATGCTAAATCTGTGACACGACTTAAAATTTAATTAACCCTAGCTTTTCTTTCAACAGCAAAATTTGATTAATTGGGGTTTTATCTAGTGATCCAAGATTCGAATTGATATCAACTATCGAATTGATATATGAAATTCGAATCGATTCGAAATTTCAAATCGATACGAAACGAAACTAAATACGAAACGAAACTAAATACGAAACTAAATCAGTTACGAAATTTCGAAAACAAAATTATGTAAAAACGTAACTAAACTAAGCACATTTTTTAGCCATGCACATCCCTACTATAGATCATGTTCCCCCCTTGAAAAGAGGCGGTGACCAGGCAACTGAATTGCTTAAAAGGGAATCATTTTGGATATTCACGTTAGAAACCATGATTCCATTAGGGCTTAATGAAATGAACACGTACCCGGCTTTTCTTTCCAGCCGATAGTGATTCAGATGGTCACCGTATCGATATGCCTTTATGGTCTACTTATAGGATAGTTAGTCCTTTGGCTTACTTTGAGCTATATGTGAGCTATATTAGTGGTCTGGATATATCTACATCGTCCTGGGTTGTTTTTATATGTATGCAACACATGGGGCTGGCTTCTACATCACTCCTTATATCTGTCTTTATAATAGTATCTGTGATGGGTTCTAGGTAAATTATACATCTGGGGGTTCTATCAGCTGGTGTGCGCTAACCCTAGCGTCAGCCTGTTTTCGTGTTAGCGCCAGGTAAATTCAGTCTAGCGCCGGACCAACAGATCGTTTGCCTCTCGCTACAAACAGCAAAAACAACGTAGCGCGCCGTAATTAGCGACTCGTAGCGCGAGCTTACTGTACTTACCGCGTCCTATATGTAACACGGGCAGCGCTACAGAGCACTTTCCCTATTCTAACCAACAGATCGTTTGGTTGCGGCGATAATGTTAGCGTCGACGCTAATCGCAAAGATTTACCTACCGCTCAACCCTGGTGTTAACTGACGGAAAGCAAAAAAAAATCAAACATTCTCGCCCCAAAATTACCAGGCAATTGAAAGGAATGCAGCACAGGTGTCTCCCGGCTCACTGGATGTAGTTTACGTGTAAAAGATGCATTGTATGGTTAAACCGGCGCGCTTCGGGGAAGCGTGAGAAGATGCATTGTATAGGAAAACCTGCCGTTTGCGAAGTCCATAGGATTCAATGTAAAAAAATATTATCGGTTTTATCCTTTATTTATTCAACCGTTTATTTTAAATAATTCGCAGCAAAAAGCCATTTTATTTATTGAATTTTTAGAATTTATTATTAGGTATTTTTCTGGATTTTTCAGTCGAAATTTGGGGTTCCAATTTAAAAAGAAACCAAAAAAAAAACGCTGCTTATTTTTTTTGCACTGGAACGCTTTTTATTTTTAACCATACAATGCATTAGCGCTGGTTCTCTCAGCCCGGGTCTTGGCGTTTCCCTAGCGTGCGCTAATGAATGTTATACACGGACTACCGCGGACAAGGTGATCTGTTGGTGGTGGGTCGTCAGGCGCTAGCTTTTAGTGACTCGCGCTAGATTTTTTATTGTGCGTCCCCGTTTTAGCTCACACCAGCTGATAGAGCCCTCGGAGTATTGGAATTCAAACTAGGCTTGTGCACCGATTTTTTTTCCGGTTCAATTCGGTTCGATTTGTTCAGATGTTTAAACTTTTCGATTCGGCTCGTTTCGACCGATTTCTGTTTCGATTCGGCTCGGTTCGGATCGTTTTTCGTGTACAATTATTTTTCGGAATATCGACCATTTTTCGTATTTTCGGGTCACTTAGCTCGTTTTTGTATCGACTTTTCGGAAATTTTCGTTTTTTCGTAACGTCTGTTCTCCTCGTTTCAAAGTGTCTACGATAATTCTGGCGATTCTATCGTGTTTTTTTTATTAAATAAAGATCCTTTTTTTCTTATGAATAATTGAATATACATTTCACAACTTTATTTAATCATATTAAAATGGTATGAAAGCCAAGGAACAATAAAAATGAACAAAACGATTTAAAAAACGCTAAACTGACCCGAATGCCACAAGAAACAAGTGATACGCATTTACAAATACAAAATTTACAGAATCAGCGATATAACCGATAATAGTTAAATATACGATTTCCAGAATTACCGAAATGGAACAGAAATCACGAATGGAACCGAAATCATGAATAGAGCAAAAATAAATTTCGATTTGACACATTTCAAGTCCATGCGAAAAATCTGAAAAATTTTCGTTTCGGCTCGGAAAACTTTTCGGATCTGTCATTTTCGGATCTAAAAATTTTCGGAAAATCGGCCGCATCCGAAAACACGAATCGGGAAATTTCGTGAAAATTCCGAAATTCCGAAACCCGAAACGCACATCCCTAATTCAAACCGTTGAAACGTCAGTGTGGTGATGCATTTACTCAGTAACATGGTTGCAATTTGTTTCTGGCGTCTATGGCAACGGAGTTCTAAGACCAACGTGATCAACTGAATTGGCCGCCGTGACTACAAGCCTGTTTTGAGTATTGTTTTAATTGTATGCACTATTTATGTATGTTCATTGTCTATTCACTTTATGAGGGTTATTCAGAGCGCACCGAAATGTTGCTGACGTTTCGTTGCTCTCTCGTTCCCCGCACTTCAGGGAATCAAACTTCCACACCCTGCGGTGAATTCAGCATTCACTGCAGGGTCCCTGGAGTGCAGGGAAAACCCGCCGTAAACCTGCCGCAATCCTGCCGAACATCCGTCGGAAACTCCGCAGAAAACATGCTGAACACGCCGGAAAAGCCGACTAGCTGACGATCACAGCGCAGACCATGACCAGCTTCCGGAAAAAGCCGTCAAGCTGACAAACGGGGTGAAAAACCCAAAAACAATACGCTTGAAAGTTTCAAAATTGAAACGCTGTTTACAAAACATACTACAGAACGAAAATGTCTGGAATTTACATATAAGATCCAATGAATGATAATTAAAAGGGCTGTTACAGAAAAAAGAAAAATGCTATTAACCACTTGGCTGCTAAGGACGCGCTCAGTCCTAGCACAGGAAGCAGCAATCGGCCGGGATTCTGGCCAATTGCTGGCCCTCCTGGTGCCGGCTGATATCTTGGATGTCAACCCAGCACTCCGGGACCCCGGCGGGGACAATAGATGTCATTGCGCTGGCGCGGTGACATCTATTTCAGGTACGGAGGAGGTGCCTGAAAGGGAGGGGGGTCCTTCGGACCTCTCTCCCTCCCGATCGCCGGGGGCCAGCAATTAAAGACAGGCATCATTTGGAAGGGCACAGCCTGCCCTTCCAAACTGTGCCTGGCTTTAACCCCTTGGGGGCCGGATCACGATTCGGCGCCGAAAATCGCCGGATCGTGATCCTCTCCCGGAGCTGGCCGTCATCTTGGATGTCGGCCAAGCTTCCGGGAACTCCCCCTGACAACTGGCGTCATCGTGCATAGCTCGATGACGTCAGTCCTGGAGTTAACCCCTAGCTGCCACTTTTCAAACATTCAAGCAAACTGTTTTTCTAATTTATTCACTGCCTCTTCTGCGGTGTCGGCTTTTTTGGGAGGCTGCGGAGGCTGCGATCGGCTCCTGCTCGGGTTTTTCCGTGGTTTTCGGCAGGTTAATCCAGATGTTTTTGCGGGTTTTCGGCGTGCATTCGCCAGGTTTTGCGGTTAGTTTTCGTCAGGCTTGCGGCAGCTTTTCCCTGCAATTAGGGGACCCTGTGGTGCTTGCTGAATGCACCGCAGGGTCGCCGAAATGGGATCGGCAAAAGTAACCGAATTGAAGAGAATGAAAAGTCACCGAACGTGCGGTGACTTTTCGAATCTCTTTGAATTACCCTGTATGTGTTTTACGGTATAGCGTCAAGGAAAGATCATCTAGATCAAGGTTGAACACCAGGCTCCTGTGGGTTCTTAGGATAAATAACAACTCTATTAGATTGACTTTGACTCCCGATGAAGCCGATGTTGTGATCGGCGAAACACACGTTTGTGTTGAGTGGTGGTTTTAAAATGTATTGGAGCTGGTAGTAGGGGGCTAGAATTGTGGATTTAATTGTTATCAGCAGATGTCGGTTGCTGGCCAGTGGTATTAATCCCAGTTGTGAGACCAAGTGTTTACCGTATTGGGCAAGCCTTATGATAATCTTGACTGCACTAATATGTATAGGTAGCACTCTGCAATCGTGCTTTATCGCACTTCATTTGTATTGTTGCTTTGGTGCTATATTTACTTTCTACTATCGGCTGCCAATGAATGTATCAATGTGGAAACAATTGCAGTTATATGTACTAATGTGTACTGTTGGGTTACAATAGTGTGTAAGCCACTTATGCGTGTCCAGCATTGATCCTGCCGCTAAACCCATGAATTGGAATACACCCTACTACAGCTCTATTTTGTGTATGTTTTTTATGCGTTCGTTTTCTTCCCTTTAATCGCAATTACTAAAAGTTACGTTTTACTAGTCAGCATCCTGACGTCCATTTGAGCAAGTTTGTCTTTCTCTTTTCTTTGCCATAAATGAATAATATAATAATATAAATAATGTAATAAGGAAACATTAAAAAAGAGAAAATTTACTTTATTTCTAACTCTTTAACCATCTCAGAACAATTTTCCATTTCCAATTTTACTCAATACAGTGGCGTCACTAGGGTTGGTGTCACCCGGTGCGGTAACTTATGGTGTCACGCCCCCCCCCCGAGTTTTACAGATTTTTTTTTTAACTACTCTTACTCCTAAATCAGTACTCCCATATAACACTGAATGCTAATACACACAGCGCACATTACTGTGAGGTTTATTGCTGTGGAGCTCTCTCATATGCTCACACAAATTTTTGCCAGCTGCCAGCAAGTACGTTGCCTGTTCGAAGGCAGTGAAAGCACACATGGATATATATTGCCCCCAGCAGCTCTGGATATATTGCCCCCAGCAGCTCTGGATATATATTGCCCCCAGCAGCTCACCCATGGATATATATTGCCCCAGCTCACATATGGATATATTGCGCCTCAGCTCACATATGGATATATTGCGCCTCAGCTCACACATGGATATATTGCCCCAGACCAGCTCACACATGGATATATTGCCCCAGACCAGCTCACACATGGATATGCCCCAGCTCCTCTCATGGATATTGCCCCAGCTCCTCTCATGGATATTGCCCCAGCTCCTCTCATGGATACTGCCCCAGCTCCTCTCATGGATTTTGCCCCAGCACATGGATATACTGCCCCAGCTCATGGATATACTGCCCCAGCTCATGGATATACTGCCCCAGCACATGGATATTGCCCCAGCTCATGGATATGGCCCAGCTCATGGATATTGCCCCAGCTCATGGATACTGCCCCAGCTCATGGATATGCCCCAGCAGCTCATGGATATGCCCCAGCACCTCATGGATTTGCCCCAGCACCTCATGGATATGCCCCAGCACCTCATGGATATGCCCCAGCAGCTCATGGATATGCCCCAGCACCTCATTGATTTGCCCCAGCAGCTCATGGATATGCACCAGCAGCTCATGGATATGCCCCAGCAGCTCATGGATATGCCCCAGCAGCTCATGGATACTGCCCCAGCAAATGGATATGCCCCAGCAGATGGAATACTGCCCCAGCAAATGGATATGTCCCAGCACCTCATGGATAATGCCCCAGCACCAGATGGATACTGCCTCAGCTCCTCATGGATATGCCCCAGCTCACCTCCGCCGCGTATTCGCTCCCTGCGAGCGTCCGAAGCATGCAGCTTGTATACTGCCCCAGCTCATGGATATACTACCCCAGCTCAAGGATATACTGCCCCAGCTGCTCTCATGGATTTTGCCCCAGCTCCTCTCATGGATTTTGCCCCAGCTCATGGATATGCCCCAGCTCATGGATATGCCCCAGCTCATGGATATGCCCCAGCACATGAATATACTGCCCCAGCTCATGGATATGCCCCAGCACATGGATATACTGCCCCAGTTCATGGATACTGCCCCAGTTCATGGATATTGCCCCAGCTCATGGATATTGCCCCAGTTCATGGATATTGCCCCAGCTCATGGATATTGCCCCAGCTCATGGATATGCCCCAGCAGCTCATGGCTATGCCCCAGCACCTCGTGGATTTGCCGCAGCAGCTCGTTGATATGCCCCAGAACCTCATGGATATGCCCCAGCAGCTCATGGATACTGCCCCAGCACCAGATGGATACTGCCCCAGCTCCTCATTATATGCCCCAGCACCTCATGGATATGACCCAGCACCTCATGGATATTGCCCCAGCACCTCATGGATTTGCCCCAGCAGCTCATGGATATGCCCCAGCACCTCATGGATTTGCCCCAGCACCTCATGGATTTGCCCCAGCACCTCATGGATACTGCCCCAGCACCTCATGGATTTGCCCCAGCAGCTCATGGATATGCCCCAGCACCTCATGGATTTGCCCCAGCACCTCATGGATTTGCCCCAGCACCTCATGGATACTGCCCCAGCACCTCATGGATATGCCCCAGCACCTCATGGATATGCCCCAGCACCTCATGGATTTGCCCCAGCACCTCATGGATTTGCCCCAGCAGCTCATGGATTTGCCCCAGCACCTCATGGATTTGCCCCAGCACCTCATGGATTTGCCCCAGCAGCTCATGGATACTGCCCCAGCACCTCATGGATTTGCCCCAGCACCTCATGGATTTGCCCCAGCACCTCATGGATACTGCCCCAGCACCTCATGGATTTGCCCCAGCACCTCATGGATTTGCCCCAGCACCTCATGGATATGCCCCAGCACCTCATGGATATGCCCCAGCACATCATGGATTTGCCCCAGCACCTCATGGATACTGCCCCAGCACATCATGGATTTGCCCCAGCACCTCATGGATTTGCCCCAGCACCTCATGGATATGCCCCAGCACCTCATGGATATGCCCCAGCAGATGGATACTGGCCCAGCTCCTCATGGATATGCCCCAGCTCACCTCCTCCGCGTTTTTCGCTCCCTCAGAGTGTCCGGCGGCGCGCAGCTTGGGCGCTCGCCAGGGGGAGCCACGTGACCAGCCGCGATTGGCTGGTGACGTGTTTCCTCCAGGTGAGCACCGAAGCTGCATGCTTCGGACGCTCGCAGGGAGTGAATACGCGGCGGAGGGTGAGACACCCGCCCTTAGGGTGACGGTGTCACCCTAAAGGCGGGTGTCACCTGGTGCGGGCCGCATCCCCCGCCCCCACGTTACAACACCAGTGACACAATTTTCGTTTGTTAACTTCCCTTCCCATGTTTCAAATAAATGTTACAATATTATTTTTTTTCAACAAAAAGCCCTTGGTAGCGAAGTGGTTAAGGACCCGGGCAACCTGTGCAAATCTTTGTTTACAACAGAAAAACAAAGGAGCCCGGCAGTCCATTCTAATAGGAACACTTTAATGGGTACTCAACAGCAACGTTTTGTACCAGCAGTGATTTTTTTTGTGGAAAAACATTTTTAAATCAATTATACATTAAGAACTATCAGGGTTATTCAAAGAGATCCGAATTGCTGGAGAAAGGTAACCGAACGCTGAAAATCAGCGTTCGGTTACCTTTCTTGGCCATTCGGCTATCCAGAGAGCAGGCAATTCGCCAAATCCTGGCGAATTGCCTGAACATACGGTGCCTGTTCGGTGCCTGTTGGAGGGCAGTGAAATCCCCATAAAAAAGCACTGCTTCGGCTATTCAGAGAACACAAACCAGCAGTGAAAGGTTCCCCTAATGCCCTGCCATTCGGTGGTTTCATTCGGCAGATTTATTCAGGAGATTCCCATAGGCTTCAATGTTAATAATATTCCCGTTTTAATTCAATATCTAATAAACCGTTCTTTATAAAATTCTGCTGTAAAAAGTCTCTTTATTTATAGATTTTTTGGAATATTTTAAGCATTTTTCTGAATTTTTATTTTTTTTAAAAAGTCAGATTTTTTAAAAAATTTTAAGTTTACTTATTTTTTCTGTAACAGCCCTTTTTATTATCATTCATTGGATCATATGTAAATTTCAGACATTGTCGTTCAGTAGTTTCTTTGCAAACAGCGTCTCACTTTTCAAACATTCAAGCAAACTGTTTTTCTAATTTATTCACTTCACTCGTCTGCGGTGTCGGCTTTTTCGGGAGGCTGCGCTGTGTGTGATCGGCTCCTGCTCGGGTTTTTCCGGCGTCTTCGGCGGGTTAATCCAGATGTTTTTGCGGTTTTCGGCGTGCATTCGCCGGGTTTTTGCGGTGACTTTTCATCGGGTTTGCGGCAGCTCTGTGGTGCTTGCTGAATACACCGCAGGGTCGCCGAAATGGGATCGCCGAATCGGCCCGAATTGAAGAGAACGAAAAGTCACCGATCATGCGGTGACTTTTCGATTCTCTTTGAATAACCCTGTATGGGCAAAAATCCTTAGTGTAATAACCAAGGCAGATATCTCCACCTGCTGGCCAAGAGGAGTTACTGCGATTCAGGTCTTCGTGCAGAATCAGCTGAACAGATGTAAGTTATACACTTTCCCCAAATGGTTTTAAAAAGTGTTAGCAACTCTGGCATCATGCCCACGATGCTAAAACATTGGGGGGCACCTTCTGACGCCCAAATGCAAGTGAAATCCACTTGCAACAAACAAACTTCACTTGCAGTGATACAGCATAGCCCCAGATGTCGTTAACACGATAGCGGTTGCTGGGTCTGCACCTGTGCCGATTGTGTGTAAACGATCGCGTTAATGAAGGGGTTAAGCGATTAAATGCAGTCATTTTAACAATACATTTTTTTTATGGAATATATCGTACCTATAGGTGCTCGGTAAGCTCTTACTGTTTCTCTTACTTTTTTTAAATCGGGATTTTGCATCATTTACCACAACTTCCTTTTTTTTTTTTCGAAAACGCAACCTTCTTCATTCTTTCTAACCTTCTGCTCACAAGCAAAACCATCCTTTGAGAAGACACAGCTGCTCTTTAAGACCGAGCAGACACCAGACTCTCACTCCAGCGAAGTGCGGCAGGATGGAGCACAGTGATAACGATGTGTCCTATGAGTATTATCCTTCTTCCGAGGTTCGTATATCGATTTGTTTATATAATAAGTAGATAGGAATTATCTAACGGCTTATTGGCGAAAAAGTGACAGTTTTGATAAAATATCACGAACATTTATTGAATAATTTGGACTCGCAGGTTAAATAAATTTTTAGATTTCAAAAACAGTGTGTATACCAGCATATTTAGAATTTTGAGAAAGGATTTTACCAGGAAGGATACATTGAGAATTCTCTCGTTTTCAAGTATGTCCTGGGTGGCGAGTATGTAGCGTTAGGTGTCTTGCCCAAAGACACTTACTGGAGAGGTGCTCTTGCTGGGATTCAAACCTGTGTCTCCATGCAGAGCAGTGATGTTACCTCTACTCCACCCAGCTGGTAATGATACCATACGTATCTTAGTTATTCCCCCACGTCTCCTCTTTCCAACGTCAACCAAGAAAATGTGGTACAACAGAATTGGGGAACAACGGTATAAAACCATAAAGCAAACACAAGATCATAGCGCAACAAAGTTTAAATTCATGGATGCTTTAGGCCCCTTAAAACCGCACTCTCAAGATTCAAAGTATACGCAGGCACGCAATAAAAGAGGTGCAATCACTCATCTATTTTCTTTGGCTCCCCGCTGTGGTTTTACGTCCTGGACACAGAGGGCTCTATTACATTCTGCGCGCAAACGTCAACGCGTGCGCAAAAACGCATTAACGCGAGGGGCAAAACCCTTTTGTGCAGAACGTCGTGTTACAACGTCAGCGCAACAAACGCGCACATACGTCTAACGCGGGTGAACCCGCGCGAACCCTGCGCGAGCGTACTGTACTGCGCGTCTCCTATACTTAACATTGTGAGCGCAAATGCGTTTGTGCGCTGGTGCGCGGATGGTATTACAATCTTTGCGCAGCGTTTGCGCGCATAATTTTAATGTCTTTTAAAAGCTGGTGGTAACGGCAAATCTGAACGTACTGGCCGAAAACCAAATACACCAGCACGAAAATAATACAGCAAAGTATAGTTACACATTCTACACATACCCAAACAATAAAATGGAGAAGTTGCGCGTGTTTTTATTATTGCTGCAGCATATATACTCAGATTGACTTTGACAGGCGCAAAAACTGAACGGGGGACAATTGTGGTTCTTAATTCTGATTGGCTGAATCGCGTTAAAAAACAGTCCGCACACCGTTTTTTGCGCGTCTTTTTTACACGCATTATTTTTTGACGTACAACAAAATGTGCGAGGATTGTAATACCAGCGTAAATTTACGCGCGTTAATTTGTGCGCGAAGCGTTAAACGTTAACGTGCTGCGCAAGCGTTTTTGCGCAAAAGAATGTAGTAGAGCCCAGAATCTCCAGCTGGTTCTGCCTTATACCAATTCCGAGCATATAACAATGTGACCAGCTGTAACACCCCACTGCAGCCCAAAGTTGAGGGCACCTTGAAGCCCTTAAATAGAAAATTAGCACAAACAGTTACAATGGCGCATACAGTGCATTAAATTCCAATATTTTTACCAATTGTGAACCCCCAGATACAGTTAGGGGATCACAGTAGTATCCTCTTCTAATTTCAGATCTTCTGAAATAAAACACAAATGGAAATCCACCATAGTGTAATATTGGATTAAATAAATTGTCTCTGTAATTTGTTATATACCATTTTGTTTCGTTTCAAATTCGTATCGTATCATAGAAGCATAGAAACATAGAAACATAGAAAGATGTCAGCAGATAAGAACCTTTCGGCACATCTAGTCTGCCCAATTACATGGATACTTTACCTGGATTTATCTTTTGTTTAGGATAGCCTTATGCCTATCCCATGCCTGCTTAAATTCAATTACTGTTTTGGCCTCTACCACTTCTACTGGAAGACTGTTCCATGTATCCACCACCCTCTCAGTAAAATAATGCTTCCTGATGTTACTTTTAAACCTTTGCCCCTCTAATCTAAGACTATGTCCTCTTGTTTTGCTACTTTGTTTCCTTTTAAATATACTCCCTTCCTCTACCTTGTGGATTCCCTTTACGTATTTAAATGTTTCTATCATATCTCCTCTGTCTCGTCTTTTTTCCAAGCTGTACATGTTAAGATCATTAACCCTTTCCTGGTAACTTTTCTCCTTCAAGCCGTACACCATTTTAGTAGCCCTTCTCTGAACTCTCTCTAAGATGTCTATATCCTTCTGGAGATACGGTCTCCAGTACTGCACACAGTACTCCAAGTGAGGTCTCACCAGTGCTCTGTACAGTGGCATGAGCACTTCCCTTTTCCTACTGCTAATAACTCTCCCTACACAACCAAGCATTCTGCCAGCATTTCCAAGCATTCTGCCAGCATTTCCTGCTGCTCTATTACATTGACTACTTACCCTTAGATCCTTAGATCCTCGATATCGATTCGTTATTCGGAAGTACTTCCGAACTACGAATTATCAAATTTCGTTCCAAATTCCAAATTTTTCAAAAACGTATGCACATCTCTAATCAAAACACAACTTGCATACCTTTTTTACAGCAAGGTTAGCTTTGCTCGCTTTGGAGAAACAAATCAGCGCTGCGGAATATGCTGGCGCTTTATAAATAAAGAATAATAATAATAATCCACAGAGAAGTATTATCTCTCTCCTTTATTACCCTATTGTACACAAGCGATACCATCTAGCATTCAGAATCTTTCATTCCAACAATATTTCTTTAAAAGACAAACAGATACGTGAAAAATTAAAAATGAGTTAATTTACAAATTTACATTATTTTACATTCTTTTACATTTTTCAAATCTCAGGATAACAATTTCTGTGCAAAATTTCTCTTTGACCCTATGTTTAGTTTTTAACGCTACATTCTATTTTTGCATCAAAAAAAGTGCTTGGTAGTGAATGGGTTAACATACAAACATGATTTTCTTGTATGTATTAATAACACAAGAGTATGGCAAAAAAAAATAACAGAAAATTAGTTTTCCGAGATTTCTTTAAATGCAAATAGCGACACTTAAAAAAAGGTGCCTCATAATAGGCTGGGGTCAGACCAGCGCACTGTTAACGTGCGTTCTGGCGCACATAATTACGGCCGCACTAGCAGCAGATGACGGGCAATGACGGCCAATATACGATGTACGGCTGCACAAAAGTCCGGCCGTGCAACGTAAGTGGAATTTGAACGCATTTTTCTGAGAACGCTGAACCGCTAGTACTGACGTACTGAGTGCGCAGCTGCGGCATAGCGGCGTGTGTGCGTGATTAGGAGATGTCAGACGCTGCTAATGTCCAGCCTACATAACGTCCAGACGCAAAAAGAGTTTTATTGACGATCCGTACAAAATCACGCCACGAAAATGCGCGTCGTCTGACCGTTTTTGCGTATTCCGTGAAAAAATACGTCAATGCGTTCGGACGCACTTTTTCACGTTCGCGGGGAAAAATGCTTTCTTCTGACCCTAGCCATAATCATGAGGAAAGCAAGAGTTCGCTAATGAGGCGCTGCTTTCCCCTGTCTGTCCATTGTACAGCTAAACTAGAAAATTGCTAACTCACACAGGTAAACATGCAGGGGTTATTCAGAGAAAGGTGAAAATCAGGAGAATTTGCAGGAGAAGAGAACAATCTAGACCAAATAGCCGATTTGGAAAGTGAGATAAATGGGAGAATTTTTCTGGTTTGGCTATTTTGACCTAGAATTTTCACTTCTCCAGTCATTCTCCTGAGTTTCACCTTTCTCTGAATAGACCTGAAGGTCTTGTATGTTTATCTGTGTGATTCACCTATTTGATGTTTATTCATCTACGGATTGAATATTGAAGGCTCTACACTTCAGATCCCTGTCTGCGTTATAGCGTCACAGCTTTTATATGTCATTGGGACACTGTACCATTTTTTTATTGTAATTTATTGAATGTATGTGGGGGAACACATTAGAGAGATGTGATAGTGACATTATCTTTTGTAACTTGGTGTCTTTCGAGCATTCCGTATTTGCATTTAATTTCGGTCCTTTGTGTTTCACTGCAATTCGCCGCATTTAGCCAATTCCAATTTGTCGACGCTGCAGTGAATCAACTATTTAGCAAATGGTCATTGTATTTTGCAAAAACTGGAGTCGCCGAAGAAGTCGTCAGACATTATCAGATGTAGGCGAAACTGTAGTAGTGGGGCTGTTATACTCATTCATGGATGGGTTGGATTTGTAGTGGGGCTATTAATCTTGTTAACAGATGTGTTGGAGTAGTAGTAGTAGTAGGGCTGTTAAACTTGTTAATGGATTGGTTGAAGTAATAGTGGAGCTGTTATACTTGTTAATGTATGGATTGGAGTAGTAGTGGAGCTGTTATACTCATAAATGGATGGGTTGGAGTAGTAGTGGAGCTGTTATACTCATAAATGGATGGGTTGGAGTAGTAGTGGGGCTGTTATACTTGTTAATGGATGGGTTGGAGTAGTAGTGGGCTGTTATACTTGTTAATGGATGGGTTGGAGTAGTAGTGGTGCTGTTATACCTGTTAATGGATGGGTTGGAGTAGTAGTGGGGCTGTTATACTTGTTAATGGATGGGTTGGAGTAGTAGTGCAGCTGTTACGTATACTCATAAATGGATGGGTTGGAGTAGTAGTGGTGCTGTTATACTTGTTAATGGATGGGATGGAGTAGTAGTGGGCTGTCATACTTGTTAATGGATGGGTTGGGTTGGAGTAGTAGTGGGCTGTTATACTTGTTAATGGATGGGTTGGAGTAGTAGCGGTGCTGTTATACTTGTTAGTGGATGGGTTGGAGTAGTAGTGGGCTGTTATACTTGTTAATGGATGGGTTGGAGTAGTAGAGGGCTGTTATACTTGTTAATGGATGGGTTGGTGTAGTAGTGGGACTGTTATACTTGTTAATGGATGGGTTGGAGTACTAGTGGACTGTTATACTTGTTAATGGATGGGTTGGAGTAGTAGTGGGCTGTTATACTTGTTAATGGATGGGTTGGAGTAGTAGCGGTGCTGTTATACTTGTTAGTGGATGGGTTGGAGTAGTAGTGGGCTGTTATACTTGTTAATGGATGGGTTGGAGTAGTAGAGGGCTGTTATACTTGTTAATGGATGGGTTGGAGTAGTAGTGGGACTGTTATACTTGTTAATGGATGGGTTGGAGTAGTAGTGGGACTGTTATACTTGTTAATGGATGGGTTGGAGTAGTAGTGGGACTGTTATACTTGTTAATGGATGGGTTGGAGTAGTAGTGGGGCCGTTATACTCATTAATGGATCGGTTGGAGTATTAGCACCATAAATGTTGTTCATGAACGTGTGCGTTACATCCCATCTGAAAGGTAAAGTGTGAATGTGTTTTGTGTTACACTGCATAAACTAAACACACTCAAATCCACATGTTATTTTCTTTCTCCTTTAGGAAGATGCATATACCGATATTCCAGACCTCTCCTATATACCGAGCATCTCATCCGAATTCTCTCCTTGCAGAACTGAACCGCACAGTGAAGTCAGTTATATCTTAATCTTAACAGCATTTGTGTTTGTGTTTGTGTTGGACATGCTAGGGAACGGACTGGTCATATATGTCTTGAAGAGAAGAGTCCAGACGTGGCATTTATCCGATCACTACCTCTTCCAGTTGGCCATATCAGACTTACTGCTGGGCCTGACGCTTCCATTTTGGGCTACCCAGTTTTTCCATGGCTGGGTCTTTGGCCAGGTTCCATGCAAGATGGTAGGGGCTCTTTTTACCATAAATATGTACAGTAGCATTTTCTTCTTGGCCTGCATAGGCTTGAATCGATATGTTTCCATCGTGCATGCAGTTGAGTTGCATGGAAAGCAGAAACCTATTCACACCTTCCTCATCTGTGCCCTTGTCTGGGGCTTCTCCTTTGCATTGTCATGGCAAGAGCTGTACTTCCGGGACATCAGTTATATCAAACACATTAAGAATTTTGTTTGTTATTACAACTTTGAACCACACCAAGCTGACACTTGGAGAATTACGTTGCGCCTCATAAACCTAAGTCTGGGTTTCCTTCTTCCTTTGGTTCTCATGAGTTTCTTCTACTCCCGAATATTTTGCACTCTCCGACAGTCCAGAATGAGCCAGTCCCGACGTCCTCAAGTTGTCATCGTGGCTCTATTGCTGGTCTTTGTGCTTTGCTGGACACCACACAACATCTTCCTTCTCATTGACTCTCTCCAAAGGTTGGGCTACATCAAAAGAAATTGCCTCTTCGAGAAGAGTTTGGATACGGGCATATTCATCACAGAGATCTTGGGGCTCATGCACATGTGCATCAACCCCTTTGTGTACGCATTTGTTGGAGTCAAGTTCAGAAAAGAAATTTACAGACTCTTTAAACGAAGCTCACAACACATTGTACACATAGGTTTATCGAGCAGCAAGGAAGGGACTGTTGTGTCGATGGATAATAATGGATCATTTTCCAAAGTGATGTGAAGGACTACTACACTCATCACATATCATCATTCTGCTGCCGAATCCGAGTGAATATCATCAATGTAAAATCTGAATCACGCAATATAAACATATCAAAACTTGGTCATCCCATAGTTTCCCTGTGTAATCACCCATTAAAAAACAGATGGCTTTAATCCCTTACTACTGGGTGGGTTGTACCCAGTAGCAGGGCGTGAATGCCAGTGGGGTGTATTAGTACGCCCTTCTTGCCGGCTGAAGCGTCAGACCCCGCCTATGCAACTGATGCTAGGCACGCATCATTGGCTTCAGGGGGACAGCCTGAGTTCAGGCCATCCCATGGTAGCCATTGACGCGTGCCAACTGGTGGATTACCATGGTCCATAGACGCCTGCAGGGCATACTATGCCACCCCGCGGCATTAAGGCCAACCCAGAGTGGGGATGGCATAGTATGCTCCACGGCGTTAAAAGGTTAAAGGCTTCTTTCTCAGCTCTATTACAACCGAGACACTGTATGAGTGGCCGGGTCATAATACTGTAGATTAGAGACACCACGTGACTGGGTCACAAAACAACACTGAAAAATTTATTGTCCGTGTTCTACTGGTTACACTGCCCTCTGCATTGTGGGATCAGAGGTAAATGACTTATTTAAGTCAGTGAATTTAACATGTTACGTGATTCTACAAAAGCAAAGATCATGTAACACCAGGATCTTCGAGCCACAGTCATTCAGGTGGAATATGACTCAATGTGTCCCAAAGATGTCATTATTCCATATAATCAGTTTCCTGCCTTTTTATTATTATTATTATTATTCTTTATTTATAAAGCGCCAGCATATTCCGCAGCGCCTTTACCAGATTTATGGAATCTTAGTGCCCCCTTCCTATAGGGAAGTCCCCCTTGTGGTTTTTTCCCTTAATTTTACTGAGACAATTATACTATAATTTTACTGAGGTCAATTCAAAGAAAGGTGAAAACCAGGAGAATGACTGGAGAAGTGAAAATTCTAGGTCAAAATAGCCAGACCAGAAAAATTCTTCAATTTATCTCACTTTCCAAATCGGCTATTTGGTCTAGATTGTTCTCTTCTCCTGCCAATTCTCCTGGTTTTCACCTTTCTCTGAATAACCCTAATAGGCAACAAATCCCCTGGAATCATTAATGCTTTTGTAAATCTATCAAGTTCATAGGCATTGATGGAGTTGGCAATGTTCCACAATCATCTTATACACAACTTGTAATCTGCGCATTGAGGTCTCACTCCACATAGACCTATCGACTCGCCGTGGAGGCGAGTACCAAGTCACTATTTGAGCTTTGTGGTATGCGTATTAAATCAGGAGGTCTGTGCAAACCAGAGCTGGAAGCAATTTGAGTGATAAAGCACATTTGAAGCCTTTTCCTGAGTATTTATTCAGTATCAATTAAAAGACAAAGAGAAGAATTATAAATCCAATATTTATTAATAAACGCTAAACAGACCAGACCAATCATTTATCAGAATGTTAGCCCGGTCAGATGGTCGTTAAATATGTACATCCTATTCATTTAAACAAAGTGGACAATTTTGTCAACCTGTAAAATACAACAAAGGAATACATTGTGTAACCTGTAAAATACAACAAAGGAATACATAGTGTAACCTGTAAAATACAACAAAGGAATACATAGTGTAACCTGTAAAATACAACAAAGGAATGCATAGTGTAACCTGTAAAATACAACAAAGGAATGCATAGTGTAACCTGTAAAATACAACAAAGGAATACATAGAGTAACCTGTAAAATACAACAAAGGAATGCATAGTGTAACCTGTAAAATACAACAAAGGAATACATAGTGTAACCTGTAAAATACAACAAAGGAATACATAGTGTAACCTGAAAATACAACAAAGGAATGCATTGTGTAACCTGTAAAATACAACAAAGGAATGCATAGTGTAACCTTTAAAATACAACAAAGGAATACATAGTGTAACCTGTAAAATTCAACAAAGGAATGCATAGTGTAACCTGTAAAATACAACAAAGGAATGCATAGTGTAACCTGTAAAATACAACAAAGGAATGCATAGTGTAACCTGTAAAATACAACAAAGGAATGCATAGTGTAACCTGTAAAATACATCAAAGGAATGCATAGTGTAACCTGTAAAATACAACAAAGGAATGCATAGTGTAACCTGTAAAATACAACAAAGGAATGCATTGTGTAACCTGTAAAATACAACAAAGGAATACATAGTGTAACCTGTAAAATACAACAAAGGAATGCATAGTGTAACCTGTAAAATACAACAAAGGAATGCATTGTGTAACCTGTAAAATACAACAAAGGAATACATAGTGTAACCTGTAAAATACAACAAAGGAATGCATAGTGTAACCTGAAAATACAACAAAGGAATGCATAGTGTAACCTGTAAAATACAACAAAGGAATGCATAGTGTAACCTGTAAAATACAACAAAGGAATGCATAGTGTAACCTGAAAATACAACAAAGGAATGCATAGTGTAACCTGTAAAATACAACAAAGGAATACATAGTGTAACCTGTAAAATACAACAAAGGAATGCATAGTGTAACCTGAAAATACAACAATGGAATACATTGTGTAACCTGTAAAATACAACAATGGAATACATAGAGTAACCTGTAAAATACAACAAAGGAATGCATAGTGTAACCTGTAAAATACAACAAAGGAATACATTGTGTAACCTTTAAAATACAACAAAGGAATGCATAGTGTAACCTGTAAAATACAACAAAGGAATGCATAGTGTAAACTGAAAATACAACAAAGGAATGCATTCAGGGTTATTCAAAGAGCTCCGAATTGCTGGCGAAAGGTAAACGAACAGTGAAATTCAACGTTCGGTTACCTTTCCTGGCCATTCGGTTATTCAGAGAGTAGGCATTTCGCCAAATGTTGGCGAATTGCCTGCACATATGGTGCCTGTTCGGTGCCTGTTCGAGGGCAGTGAATCCCCTTCGTCTATTCAGAGAACAAAAACCAGCAGTGAAAAGTTGCCGAATTGCCCTGCTGTTTTGTGGTTTCATTCGACAGGTTTATTCAGGCGAATCCCATAGGCTTCAATGTTAAAAATATTCCCGTTTTAATTCAATATCTAATAAACCGTTTATTATAATATTCTGCAGTAAAAAGTTTCTTTATTTATAGATTTTTTTTTAGGATCTTTTAGGCATTTTTCGGGATTTTTTTTGCGAAAAATTTTGTTCGTCTTTATTTAAATCGTTTTTTCTTTTTTCTGTAACGGCCCTTTTTATTATCATTCATTGGATCTTATATGTGAATTTCAGACATTTTCGTTCAGTAGTTTCTTTGCAAACAGCGTTTCACTTTTCAAACATACAAGCAACTGTTTTTTTCCCACTCCATTAGTCTGCAGTGTCGGGCATTTCCGGCGGCTGCTCTGTGCTGTGATCGGCGGCTGCTAGGGTTACTCCGGCATGTTCGGCGGGGTTAATTCAGATGTTTTTGCGGGTTTTGGTGTGCGCTCGCCTGGTTTTGCGTTGAGTTTTCGGCGGGTTTGCGGCGGCTTTTTCCCTGCGCTACAACGGCCCTGTGGCGCTTGCTGAATACACCGCAGGGTCGCCGAAATGGGATCGCCAAAATCGCACAAAATGGAAGAGAACGAAAAGTCACCGAACGTGCGGTGACTTTTCGATTCTCTTTGAATAACCCTAAATTTAAGTTACCCTAAGGTAAGTTAAGTTTGCAAGAAATTAAAAAAATGATATCTAACTTTGTCTTAATATACTTTTTATTTTCAAGTGTTGTACTTTTTTGTTTGGTTGCTTGTTTTGTTTTTTGATGCATAACAATGCCTACCATAGCACTGTGCATGAGCTTATCACAGAGTTCGCCAGGAATAAAACTCACAGTAATGTGCAGTGTGTATGTGTGTATGGCAGAGCTCCACAGCAATAACACTCACAGCATTGTGCACTGTTTACAAGTGTATGAAATAGTCCCACAGCAATATAATGCGCAATATGTGCAGTGTGTATGAGTTTATCACAGAGCTCCACAGCAATAAAAACTCACAGTAAAGTGCTGTGTGTATGAGCTTAATTATCCTAGTGCTCCTCAGCAATAAAACTCACAATAATGTGCAGTGTGTATGAGGTTATCATAGAGCTCCGCAGCAACAAAACTCACAGTAATGTGCAGTCTGTAGGAGTGTATCACAGAGCTCCACAGAAATAAACCTCACAGTAATGTGCAGTGTGTATGAGTGTATCACAGAGCTCCACAGCAATAAAACTCACAGTAATGTGCAGTGTGTATGAGTGTATCACAGAGCTCCACAGCAATAAAACTCACTGTAAAGTGCAGTGTGTATAAGCATATCACAGAACTGCACAGCAATAAAACTCACAGTAATCTGCAGTGTGTATGAGTGTATCACAGAGCTCCACAGCAATAAAACTCACTGTAATGTGCAGTGTGTATGAGTGTATCACAGAGCTCCACAGCAATAAAACTCACAGTAATGTGCAGTGTGTATGAATGCATCACAGAACTGCACAGCAATAAAACTCACAGTAATGTGCAGTGTGTATGAGCGTATCACAGAGCTCCACAGCAATAAAAACTTGCAGTATAACAGTTGGGACTCCCCGTCTCCTTCGAAGGTGTCAATGACGTGGCTTCGAGGAACTCTTTTCAATAGTTACAAGTATTTATAAAGCACCAATAGGTTCTGTAGCGCTGTACAATGGGTCTCGGAACAACAAAATACATACAAGTTCAACAAACAGAACAGTAGGAGCGATGCTCAGGACGAGATTGTTTACTTTATTTGTTTTCTGTCTGCGGCTCTCCTGGTGGCACAAACACCTGAATTAAACTATCCCCCTATCCCCCCCCCACTTATGTGGGGCTCAGCTTGCGTGATCATGGAGGCTCTGGAGAAAGTTTGTACATATGCGTTTCCACTTGTTACTTTCTTTCTGTTGTGCGTCCGGTTGACATCTGTCTCTTACCTGCTGCACTCGTCCTTCAGGGGACACAAAGAACAACCGATGTTGTTTATGTTTTGCGGTCGGAATACCGGCTCTTACAGGTCCCTCCCAACCTAGACGTTATATTGGTGGGGGGCAACCTGATACTGCATCCCACTGATGTGTTTGTCCCATGAAAATCACCCTCTCCTAATGTTAAGGGACTCAATGTCCCCTTTAAACGCCGTTCTCTATATGCTGATGTTCTTTAGAGCTCCCCTGGCGCTGACGTGCTAATGATTATATATCTTCAATCACAGTCCATTGGAGCTGTGTCTGTCTGAGGGGGATCCACCAAAATGAACCTCCTGTGCCTGTATAGGCGTGCCCCCTGTAAAGCCCCAGCAACCACAACATCAAGCCCTCCTTTGAGTTGCTGGGCTGACCAACCCTGCCAAGTTAACCCTTTCCTCAGGGAATCGTATATATACACCCCATCACACCTGCCTATGGTCCAGGATTGTCTGATAGGTTGCCTCCTGTGGTCCGATCATGCCCCTGCGATGCTTTTGGTCTCAGATGCGTACTCCCTCTATGGTAGAGCACCGTGGCATCATAACGAATCCCTCCTGGTCGTGTCCTGAAGTGATAGAAGACCTTCAACGTTCCCTTACCCACTACTTTCAGGAAAACTCTACCCCAGAGATTGCCCCATCAACGGCGAGCTCACAAACCGGTTATACGTGGGCTTTATATTAGGTGGAGATCTCACTTCAAAAAACAACAATGTTCACATACATTAGGGGCCACATTACATTCTTAACGCTAAGGTTAACGCTCAGTTGCGTGAGCATTAACGTTAGCTGCGGTGTTTACCGCATATTACAATCAAAAGCATACGGGTTAGGCTAGGGTCAAACGAACGCATTATTCGCAGCGACCGTCAAAAAGTGCGTCCGAACGCATTAACGTATTTTTTCACGGAATGTGCGAAAACGGTCATACGATGCACATTTTCGTGCGTGATTTTTTACGGATCGTCAATAAAACACTTTTTGCGTCTGGACGTTATGTAGGCTGGACATGAACAGCGTCTGACGTCTCCTAATCACGCACACACGCCGCTATGCCGCAGCGCAATCTGTACGTCAGTACTAGCGGTTCTGCGTTCTCAAAAAAATGCGTTCATTTTCCACTTGCGTTGCGCGGCCGGACTTTCGTGCGGCCGTACTTCGTATATTGGCCATCATTGCCTGTCATTTGCTGCTAGTGCGGCCGTGATTAAGTGCACCTAAAAACGCACATTAAAAATGCGTTAGTCTGACCTCAGCCTAAAGTAACCCACTTGCGTTTGGTATCTTGTGCTTCTCAGCGCGACGTTACTGTACTTTGCGCTCCCTATACTTAACATGGGGAGCACAAAGTGTTAATCAGCGCTGGATTACAAAGTCCTAACGCTGATTAACGTCCGGCTCTGGTTAGTGGAAAGTTAACCAGAGCCTGGACTTGGTGTTAACGGATTCCTCTTCTGCAGAATCTGTTAACACCAGCCTAAAAATAAAAAAAAGCATTGTATACTCACCTCCTGTTCCGTTGCGAGGACTGCGGCTCAGACCACCTCCTCTGTCCAGCGGGAGCAGGGAAAGACTGGGGGAAAAAGTCCCCCCAATCTCTCCCTACGTATCCTTACGCCGACCGGCCAGATCTCGCGAGGCAAGATCCGGCTGGTAATGTGACCAGCAGGGGGAAACTCAATGGAGTCCTATGGACTCCATCGAGTGGATGCTCGCTGCTGTGAGCATCCCGTCCTGTAGCGCGCGGTAACAATGCAGGCAGCTTTATAAGCACCTACATTGTAATTCCACGCTAAAACGGGGGCAGTAGGGGGAAAACTGTGGACATTTTCGTTCAGTAGTTTTTTTGCAAACAGCGTTTCAATTTTGACACTTTCAAGTGTGTTGCTTTTTTTTTGTATCCCTTTCGTCAGCTTTTTCCGGCGGCTGGTCTGTGCTGTGTTCGGCGTGTTTTTTGCGGTGGTTACGGCAGGTTTTCTGTGAGTTTCCGGTGAGTGTTCCGTGAATTTTCAATGGGCGTTCGACAGGTGTTCTTCGGGATTGCAGCGGGTTTTCCTTGTGCTTCGGGGACCCTGCGGTGAATGCTGAATTCACAGCAGGGTGGGGAACTTTGATGCCCGGAAGTGCGGGGAACGAGAACACCGAAATGTAGGTGACATTTCGGCGCTCTCTGAATAGAAACATAGAAACACAGAAACATAGAAAATGTCGGCAGATAAGAACCTTTCGACCCATCTAGTCTGCCCAATTACATGGATACTTTACCTGTATTTATCTTTTGTTTAGGATAGCCTTATGCCTATCCCATGCCTGCTTAAATTCAATCACTGTTTTGGCCTCTACCACTTCTACTGGAAGGCTGTTCCATGTATCCACCACCCTCTCAGTAAAATAATGCTTCCAGATGTTACTTTTAAACCTTTGCCCCTCTAATCTAAGACTATGTCCTCTTGTTTTGCTACTTTGTTTCCTTTTAAATATACTCCCTTCCTCTACCTTGTGGATTCCCTTTACGTATTTAAATGTTTCTATCATATCTCCTCTGTCTCGTCTTTTTCTCCAAGCTGTACATGTTAACCCCTTATATTTTTTTAATGTTTTTCTTTTAGTCTTCAAGCTTTTCGTCTCATCAAAATTAGAAACTCGAGTGCTACCAGTTTCAATAAAAAGACAAGAATTCAGAGATATATACTTTGTGATCGAATTGTTTTTCCGGCGAGCGAAAACTCCTCATCGAGTTTGTGCTTAACATGACTCGTAAGACCATAATGTAACGTTAGCCGTTGTCTTCATCACTTCGCGCTGACGTTCGGTTTGCACGCTTGCCCTTCAGCCTCTCTCACCTTCCCTCTCCGTCGCGCCTAATTGCAAGAGAAAATATGCCGTGAAATTAAGATACCGTAAATCAATTGCGATATCCTACTCATGAGTGCTTCTGGATGCGCAGGCCAACGAGAGACGGCAGAATTTCACAACCTATCAGAAACTTCATCCCCCAGAACGTAATGGGTGTCACTTCCATCTCCACTGGCTCAAAAAGGGCAGGATATGTAGAGCGTTGAAGCAAAAAAGTGCTGTCCTCCCGCTGTCACACGCAGTTTTTCTTCCTTCGGTGTACAATTCCCGAAGAAGTTGCCGTTTAGAAAGGCTTGAGTTGCCTCGAGGGATACACTGTTTCTTGCATTGTACTTTGACAGAACCGTCGCAGAACCTTTTCCGTGCTGCGTGTCCTTACGTTACTGAGAGCTTCCCGTGCAAAGTTTGAAAATGTCCAGAATACGCTTTGCGATCTAGTTTACCGTTTTGTGGGGAGACCTAGAGGTCCGTCTTAAGGGGTTATTCAAACAACACCGAAATTTCTTTCATTCGGTGCACTTCGACGAGCTTGATTCGCCAACCCTGCGGTGAATTCAGCATTCCCATCAGGGTCCTCGAAGTGCACCGAAGGGATACGCCAAATGCAGCCGCCGACCGCAGAGTGCAGCTGCAATCTGCCGAATGTAGTCGATAAACTGCCGAACGCCGACCATAATCTGCCGAATGCAGCCTCAAACCACCGAACACAGCCAGCGATCCCACGAACACCGCCGAACAGATCGCCGGAAAAAAAAGCTGAACATCCGACGAAAAAGCCGACCAGTCGCCGAACAGAGGTAAAAAAAAAAAAAACACACAGTTTTTAAAAGGCTTTTTAAACAAAAATAATGCATGAAAATGCATGGAAATAATAATTATAGTAATAACAATCTATATTTGCACCGTGAGGAGTTTCACTTATACTTTTTGTCACATTTTTTGGCAACTCCTTGAAGGATCACAGTTGCACTTCCCTCATTTTTTGGCTGCATTTGCACTTTAACTATTGTATTTTATATAGGCGCTAAATTGGGTTATATTATTATAATAAGGAGCAACATTGACCCAATGTTCTAGACCCAGGGTATCCCCAATGTCATCCTTCCACCTGGTGGTAAATGACACTAGGCTGGAAGAAGAAAACCCCATCTTACAGGTCCATCTTAGGATGCGGCACATGAGCATTTTTGAGAGTGGAAGGAACATCCGTGAGAGTGAACGCCCGTGTAGCCACCTCGCTGAGTGCAGTTAGTGCGCTCCTGTGCCACCTCTCCAGTAACCAGAGCACCTCTCCAGTAACCAGAGCACCTCTGTCTCCAGTAACCAGAGCACCTCTCCAGCAGTAACCAGAGCACCTCTCCAGTAACCAGAGCACCTCTCCAGTAACCAGAGCACCTCTGTCTCCAGTAACCAGAGCACCTCTCCAGCAGTAACCAGAGCACCTCTCCAGCAGTAACCAGAGCACCTCTCCAGTAACCAGAGCACCTCTGTCTCCAGTAACCAGAGCACATCTCCAGCAGTAACCAGAGCACCTCTCCAGCAGTAACCAGAGCACCTCTCCAGTAACCAGAGCACCTCTCCAGTAACCAGAGCACCTCTGTCTCCAGTAACCAGAGCACCTCTCCAGCAGTAACCAGAGCACCTCTCCAGTAACCAGAGCACCTCTGTCTCCAGTAACCAGAGCACCTCTGTCTCCAGTAACCAGAGCACCTCTCCAGTAACCAGAGCACCTCTCCAGTAACCAGAGCACCTCTGTCTCCAGTAACCAGAGCACCTCTCCAGTAACCAGAGCACCTCTCCAGTAACCAGAGCACCTCTCCAGTAACCAGAGCACCTCTCCAGCAGTAACCAGAGCACCTCTGTCTCCAGTAACCAGAGCACCTCTTGTCTCCAGTAACCAGAGCACCTCTCCAGCAGTAACCAGAGCACCTCTGTCTCCAGTAACCAGAGCACCTCTCCAGCAGTAACCAGAGCACCTCTCCAGTAACCAGAGCACCTCTGTCTCCAGTAACCAGAGCACCTCTCCAGCAGTAACCAGAGCACCTCTCCAGTAACCAGAGCACCTCTCCAGCAGTAACCAGAGCACCTCTCCAGCAGTAACCAGAGCACCTCTCCAGTAACCAGAGCACCTCTGTCTCCAGTAACCAGAGCACCTCTCCAGTAACCAGAGCACCTCTCCAGTAACCAGAGCACCTCTGTCTCCAGTAACCAGAGCACCTCTCCAGTAACCAGAGCACCTCTCCAGTAACCAGAGCACCTCTCCAGCAGTAACCAGAGCACCTCTCCAGCAGTAACCAGAGCACCTCTGTCTCCAGTAACCAGAGCACCTCTCCAGCAGTAACCAGAGCACCTCTCCAGTAACCAGAGCACCTCTCCAGCAGTAACCAGAGCACCTCTCCAGTAACCAAAGCACGTCTCCAGTAACCAGAGCACCTCTCCAGCAGTAACCAGAGCACCTCTGTCTCCAGTAACCAGAGCACCTCTCCAGCAGTAACCAGAGCACCTCTCCAGCAGTAACCAGAGCACCTCTCCAGCAGTAACCAGAGCACCTCTCCAGTAACCAGAGCACCTCTCCAGTAACCAGAGCACCTCTCCAGCAGTAACCAGAGCACCTCTCCAGTAACCAGAGCACCTCTCCAGTAACCAGAGCACCTCTCCAGCAGTAACCAGAGCACCTCTGTCTCCAGTAACCAGAGCACCTCTCCAGTAACCAGAGCACCTCTCCAGTAAGCGTCCTTGGGCAAGACACCTAATGGTACATACACTGTACCCCATTGCATCTTAACATGTACAGCTTGGAAAAAAGACGAGACAGAGGAGATATGATAGAAACATTTAAATACGTAAAGGGAATCCACAAGGTAGAGGAAGGGAGTATATTTAAAAGGAAACAAAGTAGCAAAACAAGAGGACATAGTCTTAGATTAGAGGGGCAAAGGTTTAAAAGTAACATCAGGAAGCATTATTTTACTGAGCGGGTGGTGGATACATGGAACAGTCTTCCAGTAGAAGTGGTAGAGGCCAAAACAGTAATTAAATTTAAGCAAGCATGGGATAGGCATAAGACTATCCTAAACAAAAGATAAATCCAGGTAAAGTATCCATGTAATTGGGCAGACTAGATGGGCCGAAAGGTTCTTATCTGCCGACATTTTTTCTATGTTTCTATGTTTCTATCTTCACTATTGTATTATCTAATACCAAAGCTGTAAAGTGAGACTTGTGCTAAGATTTACGTACATGTTGCATCATGGGAAAATATTCGCAAAATGATATCAGGAGATAAAAACCCAACTTTATTTTTTCTTTTTCCATGCAATAACTTTAAACAGAGAAAAAGAAAACAGCAGCGTGTGTTTAATAATGTGTTTTGTAATGTGTTTTATAATGCGGTTTTGTTTGTAATGTGTTAGTAATCTAGTTACAGTTCATGTTAGTGGTAGTGGCCCGTTAAAGCTGTCATTCTTCGGAGGACAGTCAGGATTTATGCCAGAATTATAACTGAGGTGTATCTTACTGCAGAAGCAGAGACACACATGATACACACATGTACACAAACACGCATACACACACATATAAAGCAAGCAGAGCATCAGAGAAATGTTCTGAATTCAATGTTTAATCTGTTTTCGGCTCAGACGCGGGCAGGGGTTTCCCGTGGACTGATTCTAGGTGTCAGGCAAGCTCGTTCATTTGGAAACCACAATTAGCCAAATCAAGAGGTTGTCAGCAATGTAAACTAATACAGTATGAAGCAGCTGGTGTGAGGAAACCCATTTATACAGAACAAAGAACAATATTTGTAATGTTGGATTAAGGTTATATTTGTCCCCCGGGCTTGAATATCTTTGCTCTCAATGCACTCTGGGCTGAGCATGTTGGTGTCCATGGAAAAACAGATCTGCCGTAACCACGCGGTTGTCAACTCTAGCAATGGCACATTACCGATGTCTTCTCCAATGGATGATTAGTAGCCTAATAGAAACCAAATCAGAACCTCATCACTCATGCCGAGGCAGACACAGTCATAGAAGAATGAGGGAAAGATGATTCCGGCACTCCACTTGCAGCAAGTTATCAACTTCTATTGGGATGAAAATTGCAGCAACATTTCGGCCATCCAAGTGGCCTTTGTCAAGCTTGACATGTGACAGGATCGTGTCAAGTTTGACAAAGGCCACTTGGATAGCCAAAATGTTGCCGCAGTTTTCATCCCAATAAAAGCCACAAGTGTAGTGCTGGAATTATCTTTTCTTTTCATCAAACTTCCATGACTGTGTCTGCCTCGGCATGAGTGATGAGGTTCTGATTTGGTTTCTATTTGGCCGTTAATGTGCCATTGCTAGAGTTGACAGTCATGGAAGTTTGATGAAAAGAAAAGATAATTCCAGCACTACACTTGTGGCTTTTATTGGGATGAAAAGGTACAATAATCTTTTATTTTGAAATTAATTTCACCCTCCCCATTTAATTTCACCACCTCCTAATTTAATTTCACCACCTCCTAATTTAATTCATTTCACCCTCACCCTGTAATTCCCCCTCCTCATTTAATTCATTTCACACACCCCCTATAATTCCCCCTCCTCATTTAATTCATTTCACACACTCCCTTTAATTCCCCCTCCTCATTTAATTAATTTCACACAAACCCTTTAATTCCCCCTCCTCATTTAATTCATTTCACACACACCCTTTAATTCCCCCTCCTCATTTAATTCATTTCACACACCCCCTTTAATTCCCCCTCCTCATTTAATTAATTTCACTCACCCCCTTTGTCAGGGATTTGGGATGTACCAGAGTGGCACCGGGGGAGAGAGGAGTATGAGCCCCGCGTGCAGTGGTCTGCACAGATAAGCAGAGGATCGGGGTAGTGGAGGGTGGATGGACACGCAGACTAACCAGGTAGATTGCAGAGGATAATGTGGATAATGATTGCAGTTACAGGAACCAGAAATGGGGAATCAGGATCAGGAATCAGAATAGCAGCAATAGCAAGGGTGTTCACTCTTGGTGAGCCTGAGCTGTATGAACCAGCAATGGGTGAGTGAGGGGCAGAGCCCTTTATTTTGTGAGTCTCGTCTGTTTGGTGCATTAACTCATACAATGATGGATGCTGGTTGCTGGTTGCAGGGCAGGAACAAGATGGAAGTGAACCACCAGGGGGAGTTTCAGATTGGCTACAGCCAGGGATCCTGACAGTACCCTCCCCTTCACGGGCACACTCTGGGTGACCAAGAACTGGTTGTGGACCTCAGTGGGCAGGAGACTGGCATCAGCTGGCATCAGTGGACAGGTTGCAGCGTCCATTCTCCTGATACAGGGTCCAGGACAGGTAAAACAAAAGTTCTCTGCACAGTGCAACCGCCCGGGTCTTCAGGTGGGGGTTCGGATGGATACAAGTGTCATGACCTTGTAGGATGCTGGCAACAGAGGGACACAGGTAGGAGGCAGGGTCACCAGGGAACTCCGTGCCAACATAGGCAGATGATATCAGGGCGGATGTAGCCTGTGGAAGGTCCTGGGTCATATCAACGGGGAGGTCTGTAACACCAGCCTGGGGACGGTTCCTCCTCTGTTGTCTCTGTGCTCTGGATTTAGATTTCTTACAGCCAGCAGACATGTCAGGAGTGAGGGTGTCCACGTACCTGGATGGCACCAAGGTGGGTACATCGTAGGTGCCCTGCACCGTATAAGGGGCTGGATCCTCAGGTAAGGACTCTGGAGCAGTAGGAATGTCCGTTGCACGTCTGGCGTTGACGACAGAGGGCGAGAGATAGGAGGCAGAGTCACCATTGAATCAGGTGCCCACATAAGAAGATGGCATCGTGGTAGGTGTCTCCTCTTCTTCCTCTTCCTCTTTGCCATTGTCCCCTCTGATATAGGTCCATTGCTGGATGAAGAACAGGAGCCTCGCCATGCCTTCATATGGGGTGAGGTGGTGGCAGCCTCCAGCCCTTCCTCCTTGGTAGGAAAATTGTCCCAGGTGGTACCCCTTGGTACCTGCTCTAGGTCCAAATAATCCCCCTCCTCATTTAATTTATTTCACCCTCACCCTTTAATTTCCCCCTCCTCATTTAATTAATTTCACCTTCACCATTTAATTTCCCCCCTCCTCATTTAATTCATTTCACACCCCCCGCAGTCCTAACGGCTAACACTAATTACTTACCGCTGCGGTTAACTGAAAAGTTAACCACAGCTTGGAGCTGGTGCTAACGGATTCCACTTCTGAAGAATCAGTCAGCAGTAGCACCAGGTTAAAATCCCCCCCAAAAAATCAAATACTCACCTCTCATCCCACGGCAAGAACGGCAGCTCGATCCTCCGCTTCTGGTCGATGGGAGCAGAATGAGACTGGGCTAAAAAATTCCCCAGTCTCCCGCCGCGATCACTCTGCCGACCTGCAGGAACTCGCGAGAGGTGAGATCTTGCAGGTAATGTGATCTGGCAGCAGAAGCCTCAATGGAGTTCTATGGACTCCAGGAGAGGATTCTCGCGTTTGCACATTAGCGCTGCCTTGAGTATCTTCTGGCTTAGCGCTGCGTTACAGGGCAGGCTGCTGACTTAGCACCTGCCCCGTAATATGGAGCTAAGACGGTGACACTAAGGAGAATTTTTTTTGTTTTAGCAGGCAGAATGTTTTAGCAGGCAGAATGTACATTTGGTTAATTTACTAAAAGACTTTCTGTCGTGAGGGTTGGAGAAGGGAAAAGACACAGTGAAAGGTCAGTAGGAGTCCTAGTCAGGGATGTCCAGGATGATGCATGAGATCTGGGCATCAGGTAGCACAGATTTCCTTTCCCAGCAGCATACTGACACATTAACAGGTGGCGGAATATTATCTTCATACTCCAGGAGCACAGCTAATCATACTTTCCATATGGAACACTGGTTGCTCCAAAGTATCCCCACAATTCCAAGCAGTCCCAGAATGTTGCAGCTGACAATGGTTTTATACGGCATGAATCAAAATACTTTATATGAGATAATAAAAGTTTATTCTCCAGTTTTGGTTTTTCCCTCTGCATATCTCGCAGTGGCGTTAAGACCATAAGCTTGGGGGGGGGATGAAGTGCCATGGAGGGCAACTATAAGTAGCCATAACTCGAAGGGACACAATGAGAGTAAAGAGACGAGCAGGAGGGGTTGTGGGATGTCTAAGCTGTCACCCCGGCTCACGATGGCCTCATGCTCATGGGGCCGTGCATAGATAAGTAGATTCCTTTGTACCGGAGAATGCGTCAATTAAAAATGCAAAGCAGATTGACTCATGTGTGAAGGGGTCCTGGGGGGGATCAGGACACACTGTCACGCTCAATACATCTGCCAGCTCCATGTCAGGCTCTTAGAGGAAGCGTGTGCAGGCTCTGTTTGCAGGCCCACAAGGAATGAAGGTTTGGCAGACATTTATATTCGGTATTCTCTGCCCTGAAGGGAAACACGATGGTGTATCGAGCGTCGCTGAACACAGCAGCTACAAACTTCCCACTGCTACATAAACTTCTATCTGGGGCACTGATTTCATGTTTTCTGGTTTTCTCTTTGGGAAACCCAAACTATGAAGCAAGATGGACTGCCGGCATGCCAGCACGCTTAACGGACGCAAATGGCGGCAACGATTCTGGGGCTAATCCTGGTAGGGAGCTAAATAAAAGTGTCCCTTGCTAAATTGAATGAATAGATGTGAACCAGTGGCCAACAGCTTCTGCCTACTATGACATATGATAATGGCTATAATTACTCTCCTGCCGGCATTAACATGTGGCTCCTTATTTGTCCGGCTTGAGCACCTGATACTGACGCACTACAACAGTACCGCTGTGACAGAAAGCCCCTAAGGATTATTCGCTCACATCGATTTTTGCTGTTAGCAGCTCCATGTTACCGGCTCGGTCGGAATAGGGCCCCGAATGCCAGTTTTGGAGAGTCCAGTCCCTGTTTTAGGATCTCTCGGTTTTTCTTTTACATCATAATATCCCTCTTCTTAGAAGCTCTGCTAGATATATAATGAAGCTTCAAAGCAACAAGAACATCCTCCGGTCTGATTCAAAGTGAAGCGGAAAAGAACAAAGCATGGAACCTGCCTGATACTCTTTGTTCTTCACCTCTACTCTCATCCAAATGCATCGTGCCAGCCACCAGCATGATAAATTCACTGCCTTTGGAGACACAGTAAA
Organism: Leptobrachium leishanense; assembly: GCA_009667805.1. Taxonomy (NCBI): domain Eukaryota; kingdom Metazoa; phylum Chordata; class Amphibia; order Anura; family Megophryidae; genus Leptobrachium; species Leptobrachium leishanense. Next base: position 98,773,414 of record CM019073.1, read on the forward strand.
TAAATATGGTGGCTACCTCATCTTATTTCAATGACATAATGAAATATAGGGAGTTTTAGACAGGTTAAAGCTGAAAAATTATAAGCCATCCAACAGAAATACCAGATACGTATGTGGACAGTGAGAAATAAGAGACAGCAAGACTTTAGGTGAGCATATGTATTCACCATCACCAATTGCTCATAAATAGTCTTGGGGACCCATATAGGTTATACATTTGGCAAGAAAAGAGGTGTAAAGGGAGAAGGAAAAAAAAGCACACGTACTGATTTGATTGGGAATATGGTGAGACAGCAACATAAAGTGAAAGGGAAAGACACAAGAAGAACAGAAGGTGTACGTATAGCATAGTCTATAAATATCATGAGTTGGACCCATGGAACATACACTCTTTAAAAGTTAGTTATATGTTCCTCCATCAAGGATCCCAGGGCCGGGGTGAAAAATGTCCACTGTTGATGGATTCTGCCTTTTGCTTTGACCTGCAGCCAGGTCAGGTTCTCATCAACAGCCTTGATAGCATCATGAAGGCTCCATCGCCAGGACCTTCTACTGCACCGTCCTTGGGGATTCCAATCGAGCTCCAACCTACAGATCTCATTTGAACCTTTTCCTAAAGTATGTCCAATCCATCTCTTGTTATGCTCTCAGATCTCTGTCGCAATTGGTCTTTGGATTGGAGATCCATTTTTGTGCCCACCAGGCATGAACGTTGTATCGCAGCCAGCCGTTTACAAAGAGCTGGAGCTTTTGTGAGGTTTCCCGAGGCGTTCCATGCCTCATTCACAAAGAGCAACACATATTTCACGTTGGAATTGAAGATTCAAATTTTCATATGTTACAGAGACCAACAAAGCCTTCCTAATCTGTGTGGGTATGTCAGTTTTGGTTCCACTGTCTGGTGTAAACTGGCTCTCAAGACACTGCAAAGCATCAACCTTTTCAACTACTTCAGAAAAAGTGGTTGAAGAGTCGTTGATACACAGCACCAATAATAGACAATTAAATGAAGATCAGCAGGAAGAAATAACCTATTAGTTTTGCAGATAAAGTTATTAGTGTACTTCATTAGTCCAATTCCGTGAAATTCATTGATCGAAATGGAGAAGGCCACTAGTGAGAACATCTTTAACCATTTGATTCAATGTAACTGTATTTGAAACAAAAACAGAGATGAGGGATTGAATATATTAGATGTGAAAAAATAAATTTGTTCAGGGAAGGATTCTATAAAAGACATGGTTTAAAGCATAATAATGTGTCCATTCAAGTACACAGAATGAGGATAATGAAGTAGGAGTGGACTTCTGAGAATTAATGAGATGTCATGGGGAAGGAGCAAGGGGACAGGTGCTTTAGACTAGGACAGATGGGGCTCCAATATTTATTCAGGTGAAAACAAACAAAACCTGGCGAGATGGCAGGGAAGGCGGTGGTGTAATGTGTACAGACTAGGTAACGTGGAAGCCATTTATGGTGGTGTCAGTCATTTCCTTGAGGTTCATGGCGAGATCTTGGATGAAGAATGATACCATAGTTGTTTATTGACATAATTAAATGAACAAATGCAAACAGATTATGCGGATCGATAGGGAGGGACCAAGGAGGACAAATAGGAGGAAATTATGGTGGGCCTATCTGTATTCAGGTGAAAAAAACACCAAAATGGTGAGATGACCTGGAAAGCAGTGGTGTGATGTGTGACCAGGGAACATGGAAGTCCCTCATGGAGCCATCATTCATTTTTATGAAGTCCCTGGCAAAATCGTTGATGAAGAATGACACCACAGCTGATTATTGATTGGTATCATTAAATAACAAAACAGACACTAAACTTTGATTACTGTCATGAGATGGGGAGAGACCAAGAGAGCAGACAATTTGAAGTAAGGAGGGAATGATGAAGGCCCTATCTTTGTTCAGATGAGAAAAAAAACTAAATAGTGAGATGACAGGGTAGGCAGTTGTGTGATGTATGTAGACTTGGGAACTTGGAAGCCATATATGGTGGTGTCAGCCATTTACTTGAGGTTCATAGTGAGATCTCAGCTGAAGACAGACACCATAGTTGTTTATGGATATCATTAATTAACAAAACTGATTACTGTGATGCGATATGGTTGGACCAAGGGGTCAGTTGGTTGAGTAAGGAGGAAATTATGGTGAGCCTACCTTTACTCAGGTGAAGAAAAAAACAAAATATTGAGATGACCTGGAAAATAGTGGTGTGATGTGTATAGACTAGAAAACTGGAAAGCCACACATGGTGGCGTCATTCATTTCTTTGAGGTTTCTGGCAAGATCGTTGATGAAGAATGACGCCATAGTTGTCTATTGGCATAATTAAATAACAAAACAGACACTAAATTTTGGATTACTGTGATGCGATGGGGAGAGACCAAGAGAACAGGTGGTTTGGAGTAAGGAGAAAAGGATGGAGCTCCTATCTTTATCCCTATGAGAAAAATCCCAAAATTGTGAGATGACAGGGTAGGCAGTTGTGTGATGTGCGTAGACTATGGAACGGGGAATCCATTTATGTGTGTGTGGGTGTTAGTCATTTCCTTGAGGTTCATGGCGAGATCTTGGAAGACACAATAGTCATTTATTTATTGACATTATCAAATATAAAACAGTCACTAAACTTCGGATTACTGTGATGCGATGGGGATGGACCAAGGGGACGGATTGGTGTAGAGTAAGGAGTTAAGAACGGAGGTCCTATATTTATTCTGAGAAAACTAAAATGTTGAGATGACAGGGTAGACAGTGGTGTGATGTGTGCAGACTGTGGAACGAAGAAGCCTTGCATGGTGGTCGGTCATTTAGTTGAGGTTCACCGCAGGATCTTGGACAAACATAGTTGTTTATGGGCCTCATTAAATAACAAAACAAACATTATTTGCAACAGAAAATCCCTCTCCTGATGAAGTGCGGACAGAACCATGAGCATCCATCAGATCGATTCGCCATGACTGTTCTTACTCTAAACAAATTTTTTGAAGGGATGACTGATCTTATGTAGAACCTACCATGTTTTTGACACAAGGCAGATCTTTCTGGCAGCAAAGAAGATCTCTAAACCTATTACGCTATTAGTAAAATGAAAAATATAAAGGATGGGTGGCTTCACTAGGCATTATTAATGAAAGACCGAAATCTCAATGGTGTCCTAGATCCATCTGTGATGAGCACAGCACATTAATGTGGCTGGAAATAGTCATGTAAATGGAGTCCTGTAGGTGACAGCAGAGCACAGGCGATGGAGATGCTTAGATACGTTTGTTGTGTAATGAACATTCTGTAACATTTATACCAAGTATTTCCTATTCATTGTGGTATTAAAACCTGTTTCCTTGCATCTGTTTGCAAAGCTTGCTATTTTCCCATTGTATATAAGCTGCATTTCCTTGTCGAGTTGGAACCCACCCTACTTTCAGTTCCCATTTCTTCATTTTTTTATACCAGATAATTTCAGATAACTCTGCTAATGTTACAAATTAAGATCAGGCACAGCACGAGGGGGTCATTAGTAATAGAAAAAAGTCAGCATTACGCACATGTAGGTGCAGTTCAGTGTTATATTGCTTTTCTTAGTTTAAAAATACTATTATTTAAATAAACATATATAAGACACGGGTTGAGCTGTGCCACTAATCCGGTCATGTATAAACATACATGCGAAATTCAAAATAATGTTAATGTATGTAAGGGTTCTGGTTGTTACAAAAACCCTAAAGGGGTTATTCAAAGAGAGCCGACTTGGCCACCAAATTGCACCGAACAGTGAATTTTCCCGTACGGTGCAATTTCGTGGCAGTTCAGTTATTCAGAAAGCCGGCAATTCGCCAGCGAAATACGGTGCAATTCGGCAGCAGTGAAATTTCCCATAGAGAAGTAATGGTTAATCTATTCAGAGAACACAGAACCAGTGGCGTCACAAGGGGGGGCAGGGGGTGCGGCCCGCACCGGGTGACACACACCCTAGAAAACAATTTTTATTTTTTTTACTCAGAAGTATTTTGCCAGGAAGGATACACTGAGATTTCTCTCATTTTCAAGTATGTCCTGGGTAGGCAAGGCCTAGGCTGACACTTTCCAGGGGTCGGCAAAAAAAAACACCACTGAAGGAGATATTCACAGAGCACCGAAATGATGCAGACATTTCAGTGTTCTGCTGTTCCGCGCACTTTGGGGAATCAAATTTGCCTGGTGAGTTCACCGCAGGGTCCTTGAAATGCAGGAAATCAGCCACCGAATGCTGCCACAAACCCGTCACCCGCTGTTTTAAAAAAAACTACTGAACGAAAATGTCTGGAATTAACCTATGAATGATAATAAAAGGGCTGTTACAAAAAAACAAACCGCTATTAGAAAAAGAAATGTGAATTTTTTTAAAAAATGGCTAAAATATACTAAAAAAAAATCAATCAATAATGAGACTTTTTAATACAGATTAAAGGAATAACGGTTTATTAGATTTTGGATAAAAATGGGAATATTTTTACCATTGAAACCTATGGTGTTCGCCTGAATAAACCTGCCGAATGAAACCACCAGACATCAGGACATTTCTCTGCTGTTCGGTGTCTCTGAATAGATTAACCATTACTTCTCTATGGGTACTTTCACTGCCTTCGAACAGGCACCGTACTTGCTGTCAGTTTGCCAAAATTTGTGTGTGAGAATATCAGAGCTCCACAGCAATAAACCTCACAGTAAAGTGCACCGTGTATTATGAGCATTCAGTGTTATATGGGAGCACTGATTTATGAGTAAGAGTAGTTAAAAAAAAGAAACTGTAAAACTCGGGGGGGGGGGGCCGTGACACCATGAGTTACCGCACCTGGTGACACCAACCCTAGTGACGCCACTGCGCAGAACAGCCCCGAAAAGTTGGTGAAATGCCCAGATTTTCGGTGCTTTTGTTCCAAAAGTTTAAGCAGGCAAATCCCATAGGTTTCAATGTAAAAAAAAATCCCGGTTTGTTAAATTTTTTATTAAACCATTTATTCTTTTAGTTTATTTTTTTAGACATCTTTCTGTATTTTTTCAGCAAAATTTTTGATGCCGACTTTTTTTTCATGGCGTTTTTTTTTTAAAGTTCTGTAACAGACCTTTTTATTGTTATTCATAGGACCTCATATTACTTCCATGCATTTTCATGTATTAGTTTTGTTTTAAAAACCTTTTAAAAAATCCAATTTATTTTTATCCCTGTTCGGCAGCTGGTCAGCTTTTTCCGGCGGTCTTCGGTGGCTGATTGGAGCCGTTCGTCAGTCTGTTCGGCAGGTCGTCGGCTGCGTTTGGCAGTTTTTCTGCGGCGTTCGGCAGTTTATCGGATCTGTTCAGTGTTTTTTTGGCGATTTTTCGGATGTGTTCAGCGGTTTGCCACTGCGTTCAGCGGGTTTAATCTGTGAATCGATTTGACGCACTTCGGGGACCCTGTGGAGAATGCTGAAATCACCACGGAGTCGGTGAATTGAGCTTGCCGAAGTGCGCCAAAAGAAAGAGCACTTTCTGTAAAATTTTGGTGTTTTTTGAATAACTCTAAAAAAATCTTCTACAGGATGAGTGTGGTACCAAAAGAGTGTTGGATTAGGGATTTGGGGGGATTTTGGAACATCTGCATGTATTAAGTCAATATCTTGGGGACGGGACCCAAGTCTAAACACAAAATTAATTAATGTTTCATATACGCACAGTCTGAAAGGCATTTTATACAATATTTGTAATAATTTTGACCCTCGTCAGATGAGGTCAGGGGTGGAATTTTCCACGTGTCATGTCGTGTTGGTGCTCAATTTTTTTTTTAAAAGTCTGGAAAAATTTCGGATTTTTGGATTTCCTTATATGGGAACTTGTATATAATTTTCTTTATGATAATAAAAATAAAGTAAATGTGTTTATTATTATTAGGAGATGCTTGACAGCAGTCGGTTTTAGGAATTAAAGATGAAGCAAACGTGGTGAAGCTGACAACGCCACCGTGTTAACCAGGTCAAGCGTTAACGATAGGGAGACCCTATTAGTGTAAATAAGTGTGTGCCTTAGGCTGCTCTCAAGCTGGACCTTCGCATGATGGAATTTGAGTGGAATGTCAGTGTGTGCCTGCAATGCATGTACATTCCGATTCTGACAGTCCACACATATACACTCATGCATTCACCTAACCTTTATACCAAGGGAGCTACGTGAGCTTTAATGAACCTTAACAGATATTAATTTAACGAATTAGTGTTTTTTTTAAGACTTTTGTGAGGGCCTCCTCATTGCAGAAGCTTTGCCTAAGGCTTCTCTAGAGGAACCTTTACAGTGCGAGGCCTGGTGAATGTATCCAGATTTTGCTCTACCATGATCTCTCGACTTACATACAAAAACTGTAATTTTCATTAAGTGCTCCTTTGGCTGTGGGTAGAAGAGGAGTTAAAGGGTGTAAATTAACCAAGTCACGGTTATGCGCACAAACACCAAAGGAGCTTATATTCCATATGTTTCTTTGTGGTTGGGCACGAAGGGCCCTATTTCCTAGTGTGCGCTAAAATGGGGACTCTAACGCCGAAAATCTGCACCTGTAGGTTTCCCCGTAGCGTCCCCATGTTAGAGCGATATTCCGGGGCAGGTGCTACCTCGACACCTTGCCCCGAAACACAGCACTAACCACTAGGATTCTCGCGGAAGCACTTCCGTGCCACCGCGAGTATCACCTCTTGGTGTCCTTAGGACTCCATGGAGGGATGATCAAGGATGCATGCACAGTACTGTCACCATTTGAGGAGGCAACGAGGATGTGAGCAGGGACAGTGCATGCATCAGTGACACAATTTTTTTAGTGTTCCTGCTGGAGCACACTCTGCGGGGAATTATAGATGTGGCACTAGAGGCAGAGCAGTGGGAGGAAGAGGAGGACTTCCGTAGCTCTCAAGGCCCCAGTCTTTACGCAGACAGCATTCCTGCGGGTCCTCAGATCAGACAGAAGGAGGATGAGTAGGATGAGGATGAGGATGAGGAGGAGGAGGAATATTTAAGTTGTGGGACATTGAAGGTGGGGATTCCTCAAGGGAGGGTTTTGTGTCCCCAGAAACACAAGAACTAGTACGTGGCTGGGAGGAGGTTGTGCACGATACAGTCATCCTCAGCGACCAGGAACACTCGGAAGCTAATGCCACCTCCAACCTATGCTGCATGGGCTCCCTTATCCTGCAAAGCCTGCTAAAGGACCCCAGGATTTGTGCTATCAAGGAGAGTGATCATTACTGGTTGGCAACCCTTCTTGATCCACGATACAAGGGTAAGGTTGCAGAGCTCATCCTGCCCTCACAGGGGGAGGACAGGATGAAACAACTTGAGGACGCTCTAAAGCAACACTTGTGTAACACCTTTCCAGGCACTGGTAGGTTACCAAGTGATGACACAGGTGCTTCTGGGGCTGCGGTTTATCAGAGGAAGAGCAGTGAAGGGGGTCGCTTGACTGATGCCTTTTGCAATTTTTTTAGTCCACTACGCCCAGGGACATCAAATGTAGGCACCCATTGCCAGCGTCTTCACCATATGGTGCAGGACTACCTCGGGGCAAGGGCAGACCTGGATACCTTTACAGCAGATGATCCACTGGCTTACTGGGTGTTGAGATTGGATCACTGGCCAGAAGTTAGCCAATATGCTATGCAGGTACTAGGTTGCCCTTCATTAAGCATACTTTCTGAAAGGACGTTCAGTGCCACTGGAGGTTTTGTCACAGACAAAAGAGTGCGTCTGTCCACCGACTCTGTAGACCGGCTGACATTTATAAAAATGAATCAGACCTGGATCAGCAGCTATCACTCCCCTGATGCTGATCGGGGATCTCTTCTGCATTACCAAAACCTCCACCACTGCACTCTTCCACAATGCCTCAGAGGGGTTACGTTGTGAAGGCACTAGCTGGCACCAAAGGCACAATATTTGGGTGCACTGACGCGTGTACCAGATTCATATCATTTTAATATTTGACGGCAGGGTCCACCCCTGCACTCTTCCACAATACCTCAGAGGGGTTAAGGTATGAAGGCACTAGCTGGCACCAAAGGTCCAATTTTAATGCACCTGTTGTTACTTTCATCCAAAGCTTGCATAAGTTTCACCATAATTTAGCCAAAATAATCACTAAACTTGTTCTGCGTGTCCTAAAACGTCTCCTCTTTTCATACAGGCTGCCGCCCCAAGCCCTTACTACAGACACCACACTGCTTGAGGAAGGCACAGGTCAAGTGCCGAAACGCGTTCAGTGACCCCCCCCCCCTATTTTATACTTCAATTTGTACTACTAATAAACCCTTTTTTGTACTTTTAACCCAGTTTCGTAGTTTTTTACTTATAAAGACCCTTCAGACTGCAAGGGGTATTCCAACAAGCTTTTTACCTTCCCCTATACCCTCACCCTCCCTCCTCCTTACTCCCCTAATCACCTTTGCTGAGTACGAGTGCAGAACCGGGAAGAGAAAGGCGTTCCAGGTGAGAGAGGTGAGGTACACACCGAATTAAGGGGTACCACATGTCTACAAGCTGAGCCTGAGACAACCGAGGCTCCACCATCGGTGAGTGAAACTGAAAAGTCATTTCTTGACCATCACTGTTATCTACCGTGTTACACTATGGGAGCGCTGTCTCTCTACTTGTATTTTTTTTTTAGGCCAACCAGAGGACAAAGAAGGGACACGCCACCCTATATCTGGTGTGAAGCACTTCAACCCAGAGCCAGGGACTCACTAGGCTCTGTAATCTGTGAGTGAGATATTTTCTCTTATCCCTGCTTGAAATTTACGAAACAGTCTGCACTATCAATTTTTTATCACCCCCTTTTTTCCCCTCTTTTTTTCTTTTATGAATCATCCACTGAGGAGAGGAGCTGGAAAATTGGACCTTTCATCTTGGGAACACGGCTCATATACTATGTAAATATTTGTGACCGCAGAACTTGATTCATCCATATTTTGCACATTTGCACGTGCACTTTACTATGGTCTAGGACTTACTGACTTTTCGCTTATTTGAATGCAATAGAGAACTCTCAGCACTTTTGTGCACCAGTGCACAACTCGTACTTGCACTCTACTGAGAAGTAGTTCTATAAGCACATGCAGTTTATCATTATACGTTATTCATTGTACTGTTGCATGTTCTAAGCGTTTAAGGCTTTTCAACTGGAAGAACTACGTATTGTAATTTTGCACATCCTGATGGTTATTTGCACTTGTATTGCACTTCTTCACGTTTCTTCGAGACCTGATGGTCCTTAGTGACACATACTAACTTTAAGTTTTCGTACAAGCACCTGAAGGGCCTTTTTAGGCCAGGGTTTAATAGAATTCTAGAATCATCACTGCGCCACTAGGACTGCTCTTTTTGGTTTCTGTTATCTTATTTGCATATTTTGTTGAGATTATGTGCAATACCTTGTAGGCTGCAACCCCAAAATTTAGACACTTACATTAGCGCCTCCACAGACATCTCCAACCTTGCCGCCCCAAGCAGTTGTTTATGAATAGATTAAAGGAAAACCATTTACCGTCATTTGAAATGTCATTTTTTTGGTTTTTACATATTTCTATACATCCTACAAATCTGCCACTTCACGGGCAGGTTATGGGGACCTCCTAGGCACGATATTTGAAGGGATTTTTCGTTTTTATTCTTAACCTTTATGTCATGGAAAAATCACTGTTCCTTTAAAAACTTTTTTTTTAAACTTTTTTGTCCTTGTTTCCTGTCCCCCAGGGCACTACCCGGACCCCCATACACCTTTTATGGCAAATATCTAGCATATATGCCCTCTTGGAGGGTGCTCTAAAAATCGAATGTTCGAGTCCCATTGACTTGCATTGAGTTCGAATCGTGTTCTCGTTCAAACTTTTTCAAATGTTCGTGTTCGAATGCGAACCGAACACGGGGGTGTTCGGCCCATCACTACTGACATGCACATCCAGGCACAAACAGACCACCTAACAACAAAGCCCCTCTCCATCCAAAGGAAAGGCGAGCACCTACTGTACCATATGCATCAGAGAGCAACCACTAATTACTGAGTAACCACTATTTGTGAGCCGCAAGCTTTGCAACGGAATAGAGTCTCAGCTCTGCATGTCCTTTGCAGTGCTGATCGCAACCCATGAAAGCTGTCCCAGATTTAGCCAACTGACAGCCTTCAGGGCAGAGGAAATCTCTCCGTTTGGGAAGGCTGTCGCAAAACTTATCACACTTGACCAAATAACTCAGTTGATTTGGTCAGGGTGACCAGAGAGTCGCTTTGAAGCTGTGACCTCTGCCCTTATAATATCTGACTGGTACTTAGGTTTAATGTGTTTATTGTTGTGAATCTAAGCATCCATGTATTGTCCAAAGGCGACAAAAAAGGAACATTTTAATGATTAGTTGTCACAGTTTCCAGATACGTTTTTCTGACCTGCTGTGAGGATTCAGGTGAATTATTATCTTTTTTATTTTAGTTGATTTTACTCACCTTTTTTCCCCGCACCGTGCGCTTCTCCTCCTCTTTGACTTAGGGATTCCCGACCCCAGAAGTGTCTGAGGCTTCTCAGTGAAAATATGCTCTTTTACACTACTTGCTTAGCGTAGGAACCGCAAATTGTGCATTGCAATTATGCACGTTCCGTAGCGCCTGCACAGGACGATAGAATGGAGCTGTGCGCATGCGCAGAACTGATCCATTGCTGCACGCACAGACAGCTCGCTGATGTGATTGGTCTCAGAGATAGTTACTAGATTCACTAATAACCAAACTAGTAACTGGCGGCTGGGAAGATTCAAGTTACCCAACTGCTGGAGACACTGGTGGCCCTATCACGTGCCTCTCGCTAAAACGGGGACGCTAAGAGCAATAATTTGTGCTTGAAAATTTCCCCTTAGCGCCCTCATTTTCCAAACGAGGCAGGCGTGAAATTCAGCAGCCTGCCCCGTAAGGCGCAGGAGGGTTGCGCTTCCGGGCCATGTGATCTCGCTCTTGCGAGATCGTGCATGGCCATGGAGTGATCACGGAGGGAGACTGGGAACCTTTTTTACCCAGTCTCACTCTGCTCCTGGCAGCCAGTAGAGCTCGGTCTACTGTTCTTGGGATGAGAGGGAAGTATCAGATTTTTTTGGGGGGGGGGGCTTTCAGCTGGTGATGGCTGATCCTGCAGAAGAAGATTCTGCATAAGTTTTCAGTTAGCCGCAGCGGCGAGTAATTAGCATCAGGACTTTGTTATCCTAACGCTAATTACTCCTTGCGCTCCCCATGTTAAGTATAGGGAGCGCAAACTACAGTAAGCTGACGCTATAAAGCGCTATTACCGATGCACTAACAGCGCTCGGGATGTGATCTGGGCGTCGCGCTATGACCTCCGATAACCTAACACTCGCTTATGTGAGCGCAGAGGCTAGTGTTAAGGAAGTGGATAGGGCCCTGAGTGGGATGGAGGAAACTCCTCCACTTCATCCAGCTTTTTAGCCAGATTAGGGAAGCTGGGGACTACTTCAAAAATTAAAGCAGTCAAGATGAGTGGAGTGTTCCTTTAAAGGTGACAACAAAACCTACGTCAGTAATTTATTTCCTGATCAATGAGTTTGTGCATTTTTATCCATCCAAATGTGCTGTTTTCCCCCCAAAGTGAGACATAAATGAATAGTCCTGCAGCTTTGTGTGTTTAAAGTTTCAATGCAGGTCGACATATTGATGCACCACTCATTCCATCTCAGTGAACTCACTCTTTCAATTCACTTTCATTCAAAAAAAACCCCAAAAATTTTACTCTCGAGAACAGATCAGATTGCTATTCATACATGTCCATACATGCTTGGGGTAAAGGACACAGACACCCCAGCTCTTAGATGCTGTGCATTGCCTATAGGATGCTTGGCATCGTTATTCCTTCCTGTTCATCTGCATGACTGACCGTTTTGTCCACATCATCTGTTGGCCCAGCGACTGCCTGCAGTGCCTGTGATGAGAGTTGGAGTGACAGAGAGGTCTGCTTCTCTCTTTGATACTCGTGATGAGAGTTGCAATGCTAGACATGCCTGTCTTTCCATCATGCTTATGATGAGAGTTGCAATGACAGTGGAGCTTCTGCCTCTCCATTGTCCTTACACCGACTGTTGCAGTTCTAGAGACACCATACCACGTCTGCTCCTCGTGTGCATGAAGAGAGTTGTTATGACAGAGATGCCGGCGTCTGTCCTTCACACGCATGTTAAGCAATGCAGTCACAGACAGGCCACGTCTGTTCAACCTGGGCATGATGTGAGAGTTGCAGAGACAGGGATTCCTCTGCATGTCCACTATGCTGGATCTGATGGTTGCATTGAGATAATCAGTTGTTTCCATTCCTCAAACTCCTGATGTGAGATGCAATGTAAGACAAGCTCATGAGAGGAGCAACAATTCAAGTGAGGCTTCATCCATCCATTGTGTTTATGATGTGCTTGGAAGACCAGAGAAATTGTGTCTGTCCATTGACGCCATGAATAGAGCTGCAGCACCAGTAATACATATCTGCCCATCTTATTCAAGATGATGGTTGTGGTGCAGGAGATGACATGCCTGTCCTTCATGCTCATGGTGAGAGATGCCTTTGCAGGATATGTCATGGCGGTCCCTTATGCTCACGATGAGAGTTGCAGTGGAGGAGATGTCATGCCTTACCATCATGCTCATGGCGAGAGTTGCCTTTGCAGGAGATATCATGCCTGTCCATCACGTTCATGATGAGAGTTGTCTTGCAGCAGATGCCATACCTGTCCAACATGCTCATGATGAGAGTTGGAGTGTGAGATATGTTATGCTTTTCTATCATGCCCGTCATGAGAGTTACAGTGCTGGATATGTCAATGAATTTCCATCATAATCATGATGAGAGTTGCAGTGCAAGTGATGTCATTCCTGTCCAACATGCTCATGGCGAGATTTGTTTTTGCAGGAGATGCCATGCCTGTCCATCACATTCACGATGAGAGTTGTCTTGCAGCAGATGCCATGACCATCCAACATGCTAATGGCGAGAGTTGCCTTTTGCAGGAGATATCATGAACGTGATGGAAAGGCATGATGAGAGTTGCAGTGCAAGAGATGTCATGCCTGTCCAACATGCTCATGGCGAGAGTTACCTTTGCAGGAGATATCATGCCTGTCCACCACGTTCATGATGAGAGTTGTCTTGCAGCAGATGCCATACCTGTCCAACATGCTCATGATGAGAGTTGCAGTGCAAGTGATGTCATGCCTGTCCAAAATGCTCATGATGAGAGTTGCAGTGCAAGTGATGCCATGCCTGTCCAACATGCTCATGATGAGAGTTGCAGTGCAAGTGATGTCATGCCTGCCCAACATGCTCATGGCGACAGTTGCCTTTGCAGGAGATGTCATGCCCGTCCATCACGTTCATGATGAGAGTTGCAGTGCAAGTGATGTCATACCTGTCCAACATGCTCATGATGAGAGTTGCAGTGCAAGTGATGCCATGCCTGTCCAACATGCTCATGATGAGAGTTGCAGTGCAAGTGATGTCATGCCTGCCCAACATGCTCATGGCGACAGTTGCCTTTGCAGGAGATGTCATGCCCGTCCATCACGTTCATGATGAGAGTTGCAGTGCAGGAGATGTCATGGCTGCCCATGATCCTCATGATGAGAGTTGCAGTCCTTCAAATGTTGCGTCCATTCCGCCCATGAAAATAGTTACTTTGTGGTGTAATGCACAAAAAAAGATTAGATATAGGAACACATGTATTGAACAGATGCCTTTTAGGATCAGTAGTCTCCAGAGTGCAATAGGTAATCTTTATGCCTTGTTCCTGAGTTGGTAAACTACAGACATCTTGACTCCTGATGGCTGCCCGTAGCACACGGCACAGATCTGCGCCCTCAGGTTACGGAATCCGGGATTGAGATATCTGCGGAGAGCAGGAGGGACTGTCACAAAGGATCTGGTGTCACCGGCCTGAGATGAAGCTGCGGGCGAATGCTGTATATGAATTAAACATTTACACGTTGTACAGGAGAGGAGAGAGGGAATAAGGGGGGGGGGCTGGAAGACAGGAGAGAGACGGGCATGGATTTTTATTTTTTTAGAAAAAAAAGTGTATCGGAATACCGAGAAAAATCACTGGATACTAGCGGAAACTAAAATAATAAAATCAAATACGAAACGGCTTCAGGTGGTTAAAAAGGAAGAGCTGCAGCAGCATTAAACATAAAACACATACAGTACATAATCCTCATGCCTTCAGCTATCAAACTTGTTAAGAACTCCTTGGTAAGTGCAGGAAAAGCGGTTTTCTGTATGTTTTTCTTTAGTGTCACGGTTTCAGTGAAAGACTCTCCTATTCCTCCACCAGGCCATTTTCTGGGGTTCAGTTCCATTTTAGGGTATGGGGTAACTAGATCCAAGCCATGTGAACCCAGATGGAATTGTAGGCCTTTAAGATCTGGGGTGTGTGGGGGGGGGGTCAGACTTTGAGATCCCTCCAGACTTTCAGATGGACTAGATTCATTAGAGCTCCCTGCAAGATCTAGAAATTAGCTACGAGATCTATCAGCCTTAAAAAAGAGAAATGGGCTGGATTCCCTAAGCAGGGCAGCCATCAGGGGGTGACAGCCCATAATGTGTTCAGGGGCCTGGCGGCTCAAGAGGGCCCTGGTCCTTACCAAACACTGTGTCACTTGTCAAATTGCCTCAGATGTAAGTTCCATGCGAAACTGAACTGACCTATCGGTAAACCAGGAAATTTCCCAGTGGGCCGGGGCAACCGGGGCCGGTAAAAGCTCTCTGGCTAATCGGTGAGGGAGCGATTAGTATGGTCTGCAGCAGGTAGAGGTACAGAGCAAACACTCTCCCACCAGTAGGCTTGTGCACCGATTTTTTTTTCGGTTCGATTCAATTCGATTTTTCGGATTTTTAAACTTTTCGATTCGGCTCGTTTCGACCGATTTCTGTTTCGATTCGGTTCGGCTCGACTCGTTTCTCGTGTACATTTTTTTTTCGGAATTTCGACCATTTTTCGTATTTTCGTGTCACTTTTTTGTATCGACTTTTCGTATTTTCGGAAATTTTCGTTTTTTCGGAACGTCTGTTCTCCTCGTTTCAAAGCAATAAATTTTGATTTGACACATTTCAAGTACATTCGAAAAATTCCGAAAATATTTCGTTTCGGCTCGGAAAACTTTTCGGATCTGCCATTTTCAGATCTAAAAATTTTCGGAAAATCGGCCGCATCTGAAAACAAGAATCGGGAAATTTCGTGAAAATTCCGAAATTCCGAAACCCGAAACGCACATCCCTACCCACCAGGAAACACATTTTATCCACTGGAGATTCAGCCCATTCCCTGTAAAATAAGGTAAAAAGGCAAAATGGTTTATTTTTAATTAATTTATGGAAATAGCCAGCTGTGGGAAGGGGGGGGGGCCGACCAGTGGTTCAGTAAGGGGCCCAAAGATTTTTTTATGGCAGCCCTGCCCCTAAGGGTCACATTTTTAAGAATACAACCCTTAGGGAATCCGACCCTTGCGATTCTCACTTTTTTCAGACTGATAGATCCCCAAGAGATCTCACAGCTCATATCTGGATCTAGCAGGGAGATCTACAGTATTTATAAAGCGCCAACAAATTCTTTCACGCTGTACAATGGGAGAGACAGAATAACAAATATACATACGCGTTACACACGAGGAACAGAAGGAGCGCGGACCCTGCTCGAGAGCTTACAATCTAAGAGATCTAGCGAATCTAGCTCAATATCTGGGCTCCATGGGACCCCCCCATGTTACACTGAAAAAGCTGATATCAAAGTAATAACTGCCTGACCTGCTTTATAGTTGTGGCAATCATTTTTATCAACTACTAATATAATTGAGATTTCCTTTTGTTTCTGATTTTGCTGATAAATTCGACTCTCGTGCATTTTTATTTTACGTTTATGCAAGCTCAGCGTTTTGTCAGATAAACAGCTTCGATAAGGTGACGTTAGAAAAACAAGCCGTCAGCAAATTCTGTTTCGGGAACTGAAGCAGAGCAACAGGTGCCTTTATTTTACGTAAAAATTCTGTCACTGCATCATGCAGTTATTTGACTGCTTTTTTCATTTTGCTATCCAGGCTGTATCTATCTCTAACCCCTTTACTATCATGACTGTGTATACGTGATCAGCAGCAGGGTCGGATTTATAACTAGGCAAAGTAGGCATGTGCCTACAGGCCCCTGCCACAAGGGGGCTCCTTGCTCTGTTAAAAAAATAACAAAATTAAAAATGATTATTTTTTTACAATTATTTAGACCACTGTATCTCTGGAGTTTTAACCCCTTATGGACCAATGACGTAAATGTTCTGTTATAAATGCATTGACTTTTAAGACCCTTGGTCCTTAAGGGGTTAAGGGATAGATGGACATATGAAGTGTCATTGGAATGGCCAGATTGTGGCCTTTCAAGTGATGTCAAATATAACCAGGTTAGATTTATGTAAAAATAAAATATTTTTCTCATTTTTTTTCTAAGGCAGCACTATTATTCAGTTTACAATTATAAAGTGAACAGTGACGCTGCACTAACTCACCTTCTCTTTCCCACACTGCCAGCAAGTGTGGAGCTGATGATGCAATGCATTGTTTCATCGTCAACTTAGACCGTGCATTGCAGTGAGGAGAGACAGGGGGACTATGGAACCCGCATCTCTGAATTGTACATCGCACAAGGTGTCTTTGGAAAGGTCAGAGTTTGATCTTTACAATGATACCAAACATGACCAAGTAAGGTGTAAAAGTAAAAAAACTGAAAAAAGTAAATGCAAAATTATTATTTTTCTCTGTTTTAAAGGCAGAGGCAATATATGCTTTTACATATAAAACAAACAATGCCGCTGCACTAACTCAACTAAGGCAACAGATTCTGCCCCTGATTTTGATTTGAGAAACTGTTTCAGTTTTTTTAAATGTTGTCTTTTTATTCTTAGAGTTTGACCCAAAACGAAAAAGTAGTTTTGGCATGTTTCTTCTTTTTTTTTGGGGAAGGGGGGGGCGCTCCACTTTTCTGCGCCTACAGGCTCCTGAGAGGCATATCTGGCTCTGATCAGCAGTAGCAGACACAGAAGCTCGAGTTCTGGGGCTATGCTGTATCATTGCAAATTAAACTTGTTTGCATTTGGGCTCCAGAAGGTGTCCTCAAAGTTTTAGCACTTTGGTAGCAATTACCTACCGAACTTAGTCTCAGAGAGGGCGTCGTAGCTTGATGTCACTGGTGCCCGATCTGGTATCCGGCAGCCAGGAAATTCAAAAATACCGGCTGCTGGTGATGATGGGAGGGTTGGGGGAAACTCCATTCAATTTGCCCACCTTTTCTGCCAGATTAGGGGATCTGGGGTGGGGAGAAGGGGGGCACTCCTCACATCCTGAACATTTTATAAATGTAAAGTGTTCAGGATGTGTAGAGCGTCCCTTAATGGGCTAAAAATTGCCATGGGTGAAATAATGTGTCTCTGTTTCTCAGTATAAGTTGTGACAGTGTGATTAGGGGCAGGGTAGGAGACCATAAATATATCAGCCAGCGAGGACTCCCTTTTCCCTGAAGGGTTAACTAAACAGCTGAGGGCTAATTAGGATTGACCTGGCCTTTAAAGGAGGTCTGCGTTCTCTCAGTGTGCAGTCTGTGTGCTGGCTACAGCCGGGAAGGCAGAAAAACCTTGATGTCAAAAGGGAAGTACTTTTCATTTTTGTTCCATTTATTGGCAAGCAGCTTAGCTGCCCAATATACAGTCAGGGCATCCTGTATGTTTAGTTACACTCCGCATGAAGGAGTAGGCTGTTGTTTTATATTTTGTTTATTTGATGTTCGCTGTACTCTGCTAATTTCATGACTGCACAATAAAAGAAAGAGGAAGTACTGATCCCTGTGCCTTTATCACAAGGTATAGCTGACCCTGTTTTCTCCTGGCGTTGCGACCATTTTTCCAGCGGTTCGGTGACCAAGCTTGTTAGCGCCTTTAGGTGAATAAAAAGAGTTGAGTTGTCTCCAGGCTTGCATGCTCTCACAGAATGGAATAAAGGTCTTTTGCTAGTCTCATAGGCACGTTTCCCTAAATATTTAACAGCTGTACGGCGGATCCTTGTCCCAGAAGCCGCGCTAAGCTTGCTGTCTCTGGTGGGGCTTCTCAGGTGACACACGGTACGCAGAGTTCCAGAACACAGCCCTGAAGAGCAGACCAGATTTGTGCTGACACAGATTGTGACCAGCCAGCTGTAACCCGTGTCCTGAGTGCTCTTTGCATTATGCATCGGGATTTACTCAAGCACAGAGTGACAGTAATTTTAGATCAGCAGAACATCGTACAGAAGCTGTAGATGAGATCGCTGTTTGGTAGAAGGAGGTTAATAACTGGCTTACGCATGCTCCTCATGAAGAACCAGGATTGCTGGGCGTCTCCATCTCTCAGCATTACCTTTACTATATCCATAGATACATGGCAAATGTTACATAAACCCGGAGCCATAGATAACACTGATCTGCAATTTTTCAACCTTTTTCTGTTGTTTTCAAATGAATAGTTGTATCTGAATGGATTTTTTGCGCAGATTCCTAAAATGACCTTCCAAATTCTGTATCTCGTCAGGTTTTTTCACAAATAATGGAAATGTGAATTTTTTTTTAAAAAACATTATTTTTTAATGACATTGCTATATGGCAACGTTTGTAACGTGTGAAAATGTTCTCTGGAGGGGCGGAATGATTGTTTAAAGAATAGATAAACATAAATACATATTCAAAAGCAAACATACCTGACATTCGCCACTGGGCTCCCCTTCAAACTCTCTCTTTTTGGATTGTCTTCGGTGTGCGTCCGTACAGTCTCTGTTCAAAATCCAACAATAGTCGGCCATCATATGTACAGTCCACTTTCCTTGGTATCTCTTTTCCATCACTCTTTTCCACCCTCCATGACCCCCTAGCTGCCACGGTTCTGGAGATATCGGGGTTCAAATGAACCCCCTATCTCCACCAGGGGATTCCAGGCAGCTAGGGGTTCCCCGGATATATCTGATGTTATCACGCTATGCGTGAGGACGTCAGGCAGTGAGGGGGGACCTGGGGGTGGAGCCGCCATCCAAGATGGCGGCCCCCACCGGAGCTAGGCCGCACTTCGGCGCCGCAAGGCGCCGCACTTCGGCGCCGCAAGGCGCCGAAGTGCAACCCGGTGCCTAAGGGGTTAAAGCCAGGCACCGCTTAAAAGGGGAGACTCTCCCCTTTTAAGCGGTGCCTGGCTTTTTTTTGTGGGACCTCCCAATCGGGAGGGAGAGGGATCCGAACGGATCCCCCCTCCCTTCCAGGCGATCTCCCGGCATTGCGGGGGGTCACCTGGAAATGACATCATCGCGCATGGCGCGATGACGTCATTTACGTCGGGAGGAGCTTGACTTCAGCATCTGAAGACGCTGAAGTCAGAACGCCGCGGGACCCCAGACAGAGAGGTGAGTATCTCCGCCGGGGGTCCTGCAAAGCTGATGATGTGTGGGACACGTCCTCCTCAGCATACAGTGGGAGTAACTGAGGACGTGTTCCTGTCCCCCAGGGCACTACCCGGACCCGAACATTGTTTTTAAATGTTTCTATACATCCTACAAATCCATAACTTCACGGGCAGTTTATGGGGACCTCCTTGGCACGACATTTGAAGGAATTTTTGGTTTTTATTTTTAACCCTTATTTCATGGAAAACTCACTGTCCCTTTAAAAACGTTTTTTTTTTAAACTTTTTGTCCTTGTTTCCTGTCCCCCAGGGCACTACCCGGACCCCCATATACTTTTTATGGCAAATATCTAGCATATATGCCCTCTTGGAGGGCACTCTAAAAATCTAATTTTGAGTCCCATTGACTTGTATTGAGTTTGTGTTCGAGTTCGAATTCGAACTTTTGAAAAAGTTCAAGTTCGAATGCGAACCGAACTCGGGGGATGTTCGGCTCATCCCTACTCGCAATTCGCTCTCACTCATGGTTTCCTCGAATATGTTGTCTGCCATTAATTTTGGTATTTGAGGGTCTATGAAAATACCAGCTTTAATTTTTTCAGACGGATGGAAACTTACCACCAAGATACTGAAAGCATTTACTGTCCCTGCTTAAAAGCTGTCAGGAATTGCTTCATTAAGCCAAGTTTGATGTGTAAAGGTGGCAACAGTATTTGAGGGATCAACCAGTGGAAGTGAAACAATGTTTTTTTTCCCCAGGTATGAATGTACTTCTGACCGGCCACTGCTGCCGAACTCAATGTTCCGTCCTTGCTCTGGAGTCCCACTCACACAAAAAGCAAGGAAATTTGGTGTAGCCTGCTTGTTGGCCGAGCAATATTCCAATCACCTTGAAATCCCCGCACAAAGACCATTCATGAAACGTTTTTTAAAATTTTCACATTTCCGTCATTTGTGAAAAAACTTGACGTGATATAAAATTTTGAAGGTCATTTTCGGAATCTGCGCAAGAAATCCATTCTGATACACATATTCATTTCAAAACAACAAAACCTTACATATTGGTGTAATCAGTCCTCAAGCTATCAAACAGCGTGCTTCAGGAATAAAAGGACACTTTAGGTAAAAGTACACAAAAATATATTTTTCTGCACCCTTACTCTCCTTTAAAGGGATACTCTACATCCTGATAACGTTTAGGCTTGTGCACCGATTTTTTTTTCGGTTTGATTCGGTTCGATTTGTTCAGATGTTTAAAATTTTCGATTCGGCTCGTTTCGACCGATTTCTGTTTCAATTCGGTTCGGCTCGTTTTTCGTATACATTTTTTTTGGAATATCGACCATTTTTCGTGTTTTCGGGTTACTTTGCTCGTTTTTTTGTATCGACTTTTCGTGATTTCAGAAATCTTCGTTTTTTCGGAACGTCTGTTCTCCTCGTTTCAAAGTGTCTAACTCTATTCGTTTTGACATAAACTACTATGGTTTACTTTTTTTATACTTTATATCTTTTTTTATAATAAATTTTTGGTTTGTTTTTCGGATCCGATAATTCATTCCGTCGATACGATAATTCTGGCGATTCTATCGTGTTTTTTTTTTATTAAATAAAGATCCTTTTTTTCTTATGAATATACATTGCACAACTTTATTTAATCATATTAAAATGGTATGAAAGCCAAGGAACAAAAAAAATGAACAAAACGATTTAAAAAACGCTAAACTGACCCGAATGGTCTGACTTTAAAAATAAAAACCAGAACAAAAGGTTTTAAAACGGAAAAAATAGTTAAATATACGATTTCCAGAATTACCGAAATGGAACCGAAATCACGAATGGAACCGAAATCATGAATAGAGCAAAAATAAATTTCGATTTGACACATTTCAAGTCCATTCGAAAAATCCGAAAATTTTTCGTTTCGGCTCGGAAAACTTTTCGGATCTATCGGTTTTCGGGTCCGACCCGATTCGGAAATTCGGCCGAATCCGAAGACACGAATCGGGAAATTTCGTGAAAATTCCGAAACCCGAAACGCACATCCCTAATAACGTTAGCTTTTTAAAGTGATCAGGATGTGAGGAGTGCTCTCCTTATCCACCCACCTCCAGCTGCCCCGATCTTGTGTAATCACAGGGTGAAGTGGAGGAGTTTCCTCCACTCCACCCAGCATCACCAGCAGCCAGGATTGTGAATTTCCCAGCTGCCGGACACCAGGCCATCCTATTCCATAGTTGATGGTAAAATAGAGACAGTAAGCAGAAAACCCCCCGGAAAAAGTGCAAGGCTGCCCGATACCGACAGCGGCGCAACGTGATGCCTTGAGTATCGGCTCGTGCAGTCCATAGCAGTCCATGGAGCCTTGAGCGACTCGGCAGCAAAATGTATGTGAACCGGCTGTCGTGAGATTGTACAGCGTCACAGATGAATCACGGAGTGAGACTAGGAACTCTTTTGTTCCCAGTTTCACTCTGCTCGTGATGAGAGGAGGAGGTGGATGTCGCCAACCTCTCCCCCGCAGGAGGAGAGGTGAGTGTGGGATTCATGGGGGGGCTTTCAGAGCGTGTTACGTGACTTTGCAAATGCAATCACTTAACCCCAGTTTCAAGGCGTAGTTATTTCACAGTGAAATACCATCTCCTTGGTGGGAGCGCACTCTACATTGGAATAGCTTGCACTTCTGCATGGAGGTTTTAATTATCGTTTCCTATAATAAGTAGGATATATAAATATATATATAGCCACAATATGCGGTTCCTAGGTACAGAATTTGCGTAGGAGCGCAACTTGCGTAATGAAGCTTCAGGGACTTCCGAGTTTGGAAGTTTGAAAAAATGGAACTCTATTTTTAATAGAATATGCCTTTAACTTTTTCTACAAAAGGAGTGATTAAAAAACTAATAAAAAAATATACAAGTTGTAATTGTTTGAAAATGCTTATAAAAGGGATTAAAGCGAGTCCTTAGAGGTGTACAAGACCTGAAGAGTATATGGGTGATACTGAAATATTTCTTTATGGTTTCTGGCTCTCTCTGATTGGAAGATTTAATAAATAAATTAATGTGCACTACATATGGTAAGTTTGATTTCTAGTTCTTCCAAAGTTGATAATTTTTTTGGTTTTCCAAAAACGTACACACCAGATGACCTGTTTAAACTTTAACCAGATTCAGTTTGGTTTTCGATCTTATTTTAAGTATATATTTTTTCAGATTTTTTTTTTCTATCACGTGTCGCAGCTTGCAGATTACTGGCTTCCAGTTACTGACGACTTATTATCAGCATGAGTCATTTCTAGCAGAATTTTAAGGCACGTGTGGTCAACTTCTGGGTCAAACACTCAGCAGCACAAGCCAGAAAAGGAAATAACCTAAAGGCAACACTTTTGTGGTTCGTTGTTAACTCAAAATTGATTTTAAGTAACTGTCAACCTTCTATAAACACTCCCTTGCTTCCTGGTGGCTGAGAATGCAGACAGTTGTCTCGTTAGGTTGATGGTGGGTCCATAGTGGGTGTTCGTAGGAGGCAACTTCTTATTTTGTGATATGTTGTGGGGGCTTTACTTATTCAGCTCTTATACAGGTAAAAACCTTGAGTGAGCTGGAAAATCTTTGCGAGTGCTGAACAACGATTAATTCATGAGTTGAGAACAATGCAAGTGTCCAGTCTTGTAATACGAACAGCTTGAGCCACTAATACCAGAATTCCAGCCATACAGCTGTCCTCAATTGTTGGTCTTCACTTCAGGGGTCCACAGGACCACATGGCCTATTGCGATAGACCACGTACACATTTTGAAAGGGATCATGCTGTACCAGCAAAAGACCATGGAGAACTATGTGTTCTTCATGTCCTTCAAGCTACATTGAAGGGTCCACCAATGGACGCGAAGTGACTATAATATTTTTAAGCTCTTCAGTGTGGTAAGTGATTTTGCATTTGCAAAGCTTCATGCCAGCTTTTAGGAGCTGGTAGGTTTTTCCCTTGCAGTTTGGATAATGAGAGACTGAGAATTGCTCAGTAGTCAGCAGTTTTCAGTACTTTTGGGCATCCTACACGAAGAGAAGCAAAAGAATAGTAAGCTGTTGACTATTACAAGGCGTACTACAGTTTGACTTGGAATAGTAGCTGAGCCATTATTATTTGCGAATGAGCAGAGCCGCGTTCAATACCTCAGCCGCTGCAAGTGCTAAGTTAGCAACTTGCCATTGAACGCCGTTCAACCGCTCAGCGCTCAGCAGTGCTAACCTAGCACTTGCAGCGACCCGAGGAGATGCTGCGTGTAGCTGAGTGTGACGTTTTAAAGATGGCCGCCGCCATGAAGCAGTAACAATTCCGTACAGCAAGATGGCCGCCGCCTCGAAGCAAGTAATAATTCCGTACAGCAATGTTAATTTTGAGGTTTTTGTTCACCAAAGCACAAAATATTTATTATTTCCCCCTGCACATAGACATATATTACAGTTCAATTTATATATTGTTTCAGAAGTAAACATAACGTTTATTCAATAAAAACTATCATTTGTGGTGTGTGCATACAAAACGGAATTGTGCTGACTGCTTTTATTTATCATATTTTGTCCGAGTGATCCGAAAAACAATCTGAATTTTTCATTAAGAAATCGTCGGCCATTTTGGATTCAAAATTCGCATCCAAAGGGTTCAACGACACTGCTGCAGCAAACTGAATTGCTGCGCTGCAGCAATTCAGCAGCTGCTGAGGTATTGAACGGGCTTCTGGTTTAGCTTGAGCGAGTTTAGCTTGGTGCTCGGACCATGCGGCTACTTAGGCTGGCGGCACACGAGCAGAGGAAGGAACGTCCGTAAAAGTGGACTAGCTCTGATTTTGGCCCTTAGCGACCCCCTGTTACCTGCTCGGTCGGAGTACGGCCCAATGACGGCTCAACTTGGTATAGAAACATAGGACTTTTCCATCATTTCAACTATGAAAACACCCAACTCCTTTCAACACATGGCAAAGATAGTCTTCTGCTTCAGGAAAGAGTAAAACCCTATCAGGGTTATTCAAAGAGATCTGAATTGCTGGCGAAAGGTAACCGAACAGTGAAATTCAGCGTACGGTTACCTTTCTTGGCCATTCGGTTATTCAGAGAGCAGGCAGTTCGCCAAATCTTGGCGAACTGCCCGCACATACGGTGCCTGTTCGGTGCCTGTTTGAGGGCAGTGAAATCCCCATAGAGAAGCAATGCTACGTCTATTCAGAGAACAAAAACCAGCAGTGAAAGGTTGCCGAATTGCCCTCCTGTTCGGTGGTTTAATTCGGCAGCTTTATTCAGGCGAATCCCATGGGCTTCAATGTTAAAAATATTCCTGTTTTAGTTCAATATCTAATAAACCGTTTATTATTGTATTCTGCAGTAAAAAGTCTCTTTATTTACAGATATTTTAGGATCTTTTAGGCATTTTTCGGGATTTGTTTGCAAAAAAAAATTTCCGTTTCGTTTTTTTTAATAGTTTTTTCTTTTTTCTGTAACAGCCCTTTTTATTATCATTCATTGGATCTTATATGTAAATTTCAGACATTTTCGTTCTGTAGTTTCTTTGCAAACAGCGTTTCACTTTCAAACATTCAAGCGTACCGTTTTTTTTTCTTTTTCACTCCATTCATCTGCGGTGTCGGCTTTTTCCGGCGGCTGCTCTGCTTTCTGAACGGCTCCTGCTCGGGTTTCTCCAGCGTCTTCGGCGGGGTTAATCCAGATGTTTTTGCGGGTTTCAGTGTGCATTCGCCCTGGTTTTGCGGTGAGTGTTTGTCGGGTTTGCGGCGGCTTTTCCCTGCAATACGACAGCCCTGTGGTGCTTGCTCTCTAGAAGGGGGGGATCTCTCCAGACAGCAGTGGAAGTAAGTGAGATTTATAATACTGGTCTTCTGTTAGAGAGTTTACTAAAATTTCACTAGAGTTGCCTACATGGTGTGCATGGTAATTATCAATAAATCTCATGAAATTTAGAGCGTCTTTTATGCCTATTTAGCTTCTGGAATGTGATTGGCTGATTTAAAAACACCTAGACAAACATCCTGACTTTAAAAATAATTAGAAATATCACATTGGAGTAGAGGTAACATCACTGCTCCATAACCGTGGAGACACAGGTTCGATCCCAGCCAGAGCACCTCTCCAGTATGTGTCCTTGGACAAGACACCTAACGGTACATACTTGCCTACCACACAATATCGGCTGTGGAGTTCAGTGGGAACTTCTCTACCCTTCAACCGTGGAGAAGCAAATCAAAATACCATTCAGCACATCCCTTCAATACAACTGTGAAGAAGTCTTGACTTTATGAGAAGCGGGTTCAACCTAACCACCAGGTCACTGATCTACAATCATGGAAAGGCGACTCAATCCCACTCAGAAGACACCAGCAGCGAGAGTCCTTGGGCAAGACAACTAAAGATATGGATGTGCCTAACTCACAAAATACTTGTACAACTCATAGAGTGTAAGTTCCCATGGGAACAGGGACCCCCTGAATCAGGTCATCATCCATGTGTGGTATTCCAATGTATCAACCGCTGGTACACTGATCTTGTAAAGCGCTGCGGAATATGTTGCACTATATAAATAAAGGATAATAATAATAATTGCAATTGTGACGGTATGGCTGTGGGTGTTCTGACAGCATTTTATGGATCAGAATTGAAACACAAGCAAAATTCAAAAAAACTCTAATTTTTCATTAGGTTTCTCTTCTTGCCTTGAGGTTTTCTATTACTTTTAGCACATATATTTAATTTTAACTATGTATTATTCCTCAATATTGGAATAAATGGTCCAAAACACAGACAGGTATAGAAAAAGCCAAGAAGAGACCGGTCCCTGAGCTGGTCAGGTTACTAAGATACAATAAAGTCAATAACAAAGCCGAGGTCAGGAATAAGGAAATACACAAAATCAAGAAACAAAGACGAGGTCAGGATTAGAGAAATACGGCTAGTCCATATAGGCCGGGCCAATACACGAGTAAATAAAGAAAGCAATACATTGCGCTGAAGGGTATACTGGAAGCACGACAGGACAATGATGCCCATATGATGGCATCATTCATTACAGAGCCTCAGAATGTGAGCGTGCATCGAAAACACGTTGACAGGTCACTACTGGATGGCGCTTGCTTATGACATTAACGCCAGGAGTTTCTGATCACACAGATATGCATTGTTGAAATTATCTGCAAAATGATGCACAGGTATGTCATCAAAATGATGTCCTGTATTGGAGACGCCCATGGTACGAAGCGCGTTATTTGAGTCATCAATGGAATGACGCTCTATCACTGCAATAGTGTTAGCAGGTCTGGTAGAGTGACGCCTGGCATGACACCAGCAAGGGACAGGAAAGCCATTGGCCTCGGCACAATCAGGTACGTTCCCAGCAGCATTCATAACACCTTAGGGTTTTCGGTATACAATAAAACAATGAACATATCCCATACCTAGGGTCGTGGATATTTTATTTAATAAATTATATGATACGGAAAGAATAAATGCCACAAAGACTGAGTGCCATCACTTATGGTCAGAGACAAGTCACACCGTCCTCACACGATCACCTTGTGCGGTCTGCTCGACAGATACAGAAATGCGGCTACGCAGGGAGAACACACGGTCGCACAATAAAAGCGGCGATCCAGACTGATAAAAAACACGCCTGGAATGATTACCTCCTACAGCGCGATGCTGACTGAATCAAAGACTGTCTGATTTACTTTAATTTAACCCCAAATTATAAACGCGGGATTCCCCCTCCTGGGGTTTAACTAAGGTCAGCTGAGACGGGAAACAATAGCAGTCAAGTAGCACTGCAAGAAAAAGACGAGCAAAGGTTAAAAAAAAAGAAGCAGATTGAGGGATTAACGAATATCTGACTCTTTGTACAAACCTCTGGCATTGCAAAAGTTAAACGCTGCAGAAACACAGTCGTATGAAATTTAACGAGATCTCTGTTGTTTTTTAAAGTATCTTAACGGTAGAATTAGATCTTCAAAGAGCCGTAGCTTCACCACAAACAATACTTGCGAACGTGTGCTTAGAAAACCACAACCACCTATTATTCGACTGTATTTTTTTTATTAAAAAAAATACATATATATATAGTTGTTTTTTTTTTATATCTGGGTACCACAGCTGTCACACAGGTGCTTATTAGGGGGCGTAATAATTTTATGCGTATTTTTGCTGACTTTTAATGAGTATCACTTTCAGAATTCTTTCCATGACACATGCTGACTCAGTGGAGACATTCAAATTGAAACAAAGTTACCATAAAACACATTTTTGCATCCAAAGAACGAAGGCCCGGGGATACGACCTCTCGAACTGTCTTCCCCACGGTTCTAAATGGAACCGACTATACTCAAAAGCATAGTATGGTTAAAGAAAAATGGCGCCTCTGCCCATGCAAGCCAACCCTATCTTGTGTTATTGCTTTTAACTATACATAAACCGTCTGACTATGTTGAAAATACAAGATATAATGCTACACTTTTTGGACACAAGGTGAACCACCGGTCATTGTCAAGGTCCGACTCCTGTTGCCGGTTGTAATGGTCTCAAATTGTATTGGTAACTCTTCACCTCTTTGACCATAACACTTTGCCGGATACTGCTACGTGTTAAAAACAAGGCCACTTTCCTTATTAAGCGTTCACAGCCCGTTTTCAACTCTGACTCAAGTTGACAGGCCCTGCCATAAACCTTTGCGGCTTGGCTCTTCAGCCAACAGACCATGGCTGATAATCACGGACTGCTGTTTTCTTTCCTTCGTTTTCTCCTATCCCTATGTTACTCCGAAACCTCTCCCCTCCCTTTCCCTATCCATTCCCCTGCCCTCTC
Source organism: Leptobrachium leishanense (assembly GCA_009667805.1). Lineage (NCBI taxonomy): Eukaryota > Metazoa > Chordata > Amphibia > Anura > Megophryidae > Leptobrachium > Leptobrachium leishanense. The sequence continues at coordinate 98,801,760 of CM019073.1, forward strand.
CCTCCCCTCGGCCTCTCTCCTATCTCCCACCCTTCCCCCAACCATTCTGTAGAATTAAGTTCAAACATGACATTAATGGTTAGTACAAGTGTCACCACGAGGAACCATCCAGTTGGTTTTTCATAGCTTGGAGAACTTATTTATTCATTACCGCTTCATCGTGGCACAGTCATTTGGAGCGGCTGCCAGCTGTGGGTGAAGAAGACCCATATGTACTGAGGTCTGCCCAGGTCTACCAAGAGCTCCTGCCTCCGAAAAGGTGATAGAACAAATTCCCGTTGTCCTTCCTTTCTTCCTCCCTTCAGGGCTTCTAAATTAGGCCACAGGGTTGATTATTTAATATGTGTATTCAACTTTGGCGAAATGGTCTAAAATATTAGCATTTCTCATCTGGACCTTCAAATACACAGTTTCTCTTGAACAAAAAAATGCTTTTTTTTTTAATTAAAATTTTATTTCTTTTGACTTTTACGTTGAACTGGATCGGTTAATTTTGTATTTTTTTAACCTATTCTAGGATCAGTACGCTTAATTGTGAACGCGATATAGTTTTAGGTTGTTTTTATATAGAGTAACTTGGTTTTTTTAAGAGATTTTCTAAAAATTTGAATTTTTCTACAGCTGATTGTGTGTGTCTATGCTCGCTCGTTTCACTTGGGTCCTCTTGCAAACCGAATTCAAGCTAATAATACTTTATCAACTTTTACTATATGTAGACGGCAAAGAGAACAATTGTGAACATGATTCTTTTGTATAATTTTTAGGGTTTTTTGGTTATTCTATTTTTCTTTTTTCCATTTCTTCTTCTGTCGTTTTCATACAAGATACTTTTCTTAGGTCCAGGAAAAAAACTATTTTTTTTTTTTAAAGAACCCGGAACTTTGTATTACACACAAACTGATCGCACAAATTATATGTGACGCAAAGAGTCTTTGTTCGAGCAGTTCCATCGTAAACTTTTGTTGCAGATGACGAGGTGACCCCTGAGGTCACACAGCGAAGACATTGGTCTTAGACTCTTTAAGAGACGCATGAAGCCACCGGTACCTTCATTCTGTATGTAAGTTAGGGGAACCTTCCTGAGGATTTATTTGGATCTGTTTTTGGTAAAGTGGATGCTGCTGGTATGGACTCTAGGCAAAAACTATACGGGGTTATTCAAAGAAAGGTGAAACTCTGGAGAACTTTTTCAGAAGTGAAAATTCTAGGTCAAAATAGGCAATTTGGAAAGTGAGATAAATGGGAGAATTCTTCTGGTTTGGCTATTTTGACCTAGAATTTTCCCTTCTCCAATAGTTCTCCTGAGTTTCACCTTTCTCTGAATAACCCTGATAGTCTTCTGCTCTTAATCCACTTACATTTCATGAATATTAAGATGAATACTATACTTATCCAATGTGTTACTTACTCTTGGATTATGAAAACTGTCGGAGTATGAAGATATGGAAACCAAAAACGTATTATAGTTTCTTATCAATAATTCTCTTTTTCTGCTCATTTCATTTCCTGTTTAAGAAATGAATAGTGTTGTGTTTCTGCGATTCTTCAACCAAATCTGTAGACAAGGTTGAGTGACTCCAAAATGTCCAATGATGATGATGGTGGTTGGAATGTTTCGCAGGGCGAGTTGGTTGCAGGGATCTCAAACTCTGCCCCCCCCCTGATGTTTATTGTCTACAATTCCCAGAATTCTTTGAATGCGATAAATGGCTAGAGAATCATGGGAGCTGTAGTTCAGATACAACCTGGGGGGGCTAGCATTTACGATCTCTGGTTTAGGGTGAAGTACTGTAGCTGAGGTGGACTTCCGACTGAACTTGGGATTCGTTCCCACTTGCTCATTTTGGCCTAAATGTTGATACCGATGATCAAAAAGCCTCTTGGAGTGTGGCTAGAAATCTTGTTTCTTTTGCCGGAGACAAACATCTCTCAATAAACCAAAAATAAGTCACAGGGGAAATGCAAATTTTAGGCCAAGTAGCTGAGAAGGAAACGAGAAGAAAATAGACACTGGCTTCAAGACCTCTTAATTTTGGTCGAAAGAATGCAATTCTTTGCACATTTCCAGTAAATAACCATGTGGGGTTTAGAATGACTTTAAAGAATGTGTCGGTTGACTTTCTAAGGAGTCTTCTAGTCCTTTCCTATCTCACTGTCACTAAAATTAAGGTTTAAGAGCTCAAGGTATGATGTGTTTGTGCTTTTTATTTTCCTGAAGACAGGGTCACAAATAACTTTTGCGTCCGATGTCGATAAAGAAACCTTGACGCATACGGCTGGCTTCTACACCTCTAGGAATATTCTCTATTAGAGCCTGTTAAATAATTTCTTTATAATACCTAAGCAGAATATATGACATAAAATGAGATGGAGCTGTAGTTCGTAAGCAGGCATGGCTACGTGACCTTTAACCAGTCAACTGAGCATAAGTGGATTATAACACAAAGCAGAAGTTCTGTTTTTAGAGCACTGAATGGTTTATATGAGATGGGGTCTCCAGAAAACAAACGTTTTAAAATTTACACCTAATTTGGTCACCTTGGTCTATAGGACTTTGAAAGTTAGTTTTCAATCCACTGCACTTTCGCCGGTGAATAGACATTTTTTGCATGAAACGTCTCTCCGTGTCATCGTATCTGTTGTATTGGACCATCTGGTGATGTGTGACGGCTTTGATTGTGGTGAACGATATGATTAAGTAATACGAAAAATAACTCTGATAATAATAATCATAAAATCCTTATAAAAATCAACTACAAATCAAAACGTTTACAACATAAATAGAATAATATTATAATTCGATTTTTTGGATATTAAACGTTGAGGCACGCACATTCTGGGTGGGAATCCATTGCACTTAATGTGGAGATGACACCTCTAGCATGTAAAGCATAAACATATCGAGTGGCTACAAATTGATGCCAAACACTCACGCTTGCTCGTCTACTTTGTTGTCATTACGGCAGCTAATGTTTTGGAGACTTTCAGGTCTATTTTACGGCTCGCTCCTCGCCTATTTCTTGCCGTTGCTTCTTAATTCTGATGTCCTTCTCACCGTGTCCCTTGATAATCATTTTAAATCCCACACTGGCTTCCCTCTTGTCCTCTATCGTTCATTAAGTCATGTTGCAAACTTGAATGCCTTTAGCAGAGTCTCAATTACTGACTAGGCAGGTCATGCAAGTTCACTCTCAAGTTGGTTTCTCGTTATGATCAGTTGGGTATGACCCAAGATCATGTATGTGATGGATTATTACCACGTTCGACTACTTCATTTTTTTTTTTCAATGGATGTGCCGTAGAACCTGTCAGAAACATAGAAACATAGAAAAATGTCGGCAGATAAGAACCTTTCGGCCCATCTAGTTTGCCCAATTGCATGGATACTTTACCTGGATTTATCTTTTGTTTAGGATAGCCTTATGCCTATCCCATGCCTGCTTAAATTCAATTACTGTTTTGGCCTCTACCACTTCTACTGGAAGGTAAGCCCTGCTGCTGGTTGACCACCGCAAGTCAAGAGCAGAATTGAGTCCCCAAGAAGGTCGTTTGCAAAGTAGAACCATACAGGTCCTCCACATGTGGTATACTAAGCCATCATTAAGTCATAGACCCCACTTAGTCTATTTGCAAAGAGCAGCACTGTAACTTTAGACTTTCACCCTACATTCTGGAGTCAACTTGAAGTGGGATCGCATTTCCTTCACTATTTTTGCAGAGGGAACAGAGTTCCCTTTCTGCCCACACTATCCGATGTTTTAATTTGTGTTCAATCATATTTTTAAGTCATAACAATATGTGGTATTATAATTATCATAATAATTCCATAAAACCCAGTATCAGTAGATAATTCTAAATTTGAGTGTTGGGTGGTTAGTTGGTCAAATGTAAGTCGACACCGCTTAATTGAGACCAGAAATTGTGGAGGGTTCTCGCTCTTATTTATCATTTTAAGACTTGACCTCTGCCTATATTTTTTTTAATTTTTTTTTAAAAAAGAAGGTTGATTTGCTTCACCTTGATATTCAACTGTGATTCGCTATGGATCCCACGAAGTACATCCATAGTATGAAAGGAGATTTCAGCAACATACTTTTTTGTACCATTTACTTGCCTTGAGAATCACCAGATTTATGATATTTAACCAGTTAAACACAGAAAAAAATATTCTGACGCTCCAGTGTCCGATACTCATGGCCAAGCAGTGTAATCTATTCATATTTAGCTCCACGTCATAGAAAGAACAAAAATAACGTGCCACCTGTGTTCTCTGTCCACGATGGTGGGTCTCCTTATAAACTCCAACCAATCAACTCAAGTTCCGGTCAGACTCCGGTGATTACTCGTGGGTGGCAGTGGGAATTGTTCGATTCAACCCGACTTAATAGAAAGAAGATCTTTTAATTGCCAAAATCCCAGTGTATGATCACAGATTTTTTTAATTTACTAAAAAGGCCATTAAGATGTAAGCTAACTTGCCAAGTCAAGGAAAAACTCTATAGGCGAGTGCTCACTCTGGATAGATCTCTGATACAGTTACATATACCACGGGTTACAATCTTACTGAACCAATAGCAACTATGGACTGCCCAGTTTCTTGTCCCTTGGGTCTTTTCATTATTGTGTTGGTTTTGGTCCAGTGGTGGACAGTCCGAGAGAGAATCGGACTCAACAAGGATGAACAGATGAAGGAGATCGAAAACGACAGAAATGGAAAACACACTGGAGACAAAAACAATTCAGTATTTCCCAGTAAACATTCCTAAATATAACCAGAGACTCTTCCAAGAACCTTTTGGATTCTGCACAACGTATCGGAAAAAAACTCCGAAATAACAACAAAAGGAAGCCAGGAGGATGAAATAATTATAGGGAAAGAAATGAGCAAAGCGTTCCAACTCAAGCTCATACCGTCCTTCTTCCGAGCCGACGATACGAACACATAAAACATATTAAGCTGTAAAAAAAAAAAAAATCATACATGCCTTAGGGTTACAGTGCAATATAATAAGGAGAAACCACAGATCTGATAGGGAAATTTCCCAAAGGAGAGCACTGAAATAATATAGAAGTAAGCTACGACAAGCAACGGAGACCAGTAGACAGCAGCGGAAGAAAACAATGAAAAATTTGAGTTTTTTAATAAATATGTCTATTAACTGCGACAGAAAAAAAAATAGACATGAGATTATGAGAACAGAATTGTTCACGCTAATAATTGAAAACCCAGACAAAAATATGTCACCTGGAGGAAATAGATAAATCTAAAGGTAATAAATCAAGACGTATCCATGATAATCACATGTGATAGTTTTAGAATAAAGAATATTACATCTATAAGGCTGGGGTCAGACCAGCGCACTTTTAACGTGCGTTCTGGCGCACTTAATTACGGCCGCACTAGCAGCAAATGACGGGCAATGACAGACAATATACGAAGTACGGTCGCACGAAAGTCCGGCCACGCAACACAAGTGGAAAATGAACGCATTTTTTCGAGAACGCAGAACCGCTAGTACGCACGTACAGAGTGCGCTGCGCCCGCTAGCGGTGTGTGTGCGTGATTTGGAGACGTCAGACCCTGCTCGTGTCCGGCCAACATAACGTCCAGACGCAAAATGTTTCCTGGTTTGGATTCGTAAAACATCACGCACGAAAATGCGCATCGTATGACCGTTTTCGCATATTCCGTGAAAAAATACGTCAATGCGTTCGGACGCACTTTTTTACGTTCGCGTGTAAAAATGCTTTCGTTTGACCCTAGCCTTAGGGCTTTATTACAATCTTCACGCAAAAAACCTCGTGCAAAGCGTGAATATTTACACCAAGCGTTAAACTTTTGCGCGCACAAATCGCCGCAGGAATTACAACCCTCGCGCGTCTTTTCATCCTGCAATCAAAAACACGCGCAAACAGGACGTGCCCAAATGCTCGTGCAGTACCGTCGCGCGCACTGTTTTTTTTCTCGCGATTCAGCCAATCAGAATTAAGAACCACAATTATCTCACGTTAAGGAGTTTTTGCGCCTGTCACAGTCAATCTGAGCATATATGCTACAGCAATAAATACATGCACACACAACTTCTCCATTTTATTGGTTTGGTATGAGTTGAATGGGCAACTATACTTTGCTACTTTTTTTTTATGGGTTTGGATATTTGGGTTCGGCCAGGTTGTTCAGATTTGCCATTAACACCAGCTTTTAGGAGTTGCTAAAATTATGCGCGCAAAGGCCATGCGGTAATTACCGCAAAATAGATTGTTATACCATCCACGTACCTGCGCACATTCGCATTTGCGCTCACAATGTTAAGTATAGGACGCGCAAAGTACAGTAAACTCGCGCAGCGTTCGCGCAGGCTCACCCGTGGTAGACGATTACGTGCGGTTGTTGCGCTGACATTGCAATATGGGATTCGGCACAAATGGTTTTACCCCTAGCGTTAATGTTTTTTTGCGCCGGCGCAAAGGTTTGCGTGAAGATTGTAATTTAGCCCTAAGTGTTTATTTTATGAGTTTTTCTTCAATTATTCCAACTTGTACATATTGGAGTTTGTGCTATTCCTCTAAATTTTTTATATAAAAAGTCAGTTGTCTGTTGAGCGTCACTCGTAGCGTATAATGAGTAATTCTGTATTTTCCTCCATCACAAATTAAAATGAGGAAAGACTGTCCACCAAAAGGCCTGTGTCACACCGTGTCTCCTACTTTCTACGGCAAATGACATAGGACAATCTTATTGCCATGGTCCTGTCACTTTGTATAAACAGCTCACGCATTTTCAATCATACTGGGTAATGGAGGCAAGATGGCTTTGCGCGCTCCGGAAGGCGAAAGCTACATAACGCAGTCATCAGTTTAATGCTGGTAATTCTGATTTCAGTGGTGGAGGTAATAGACTATGGTGTATATACAAAGGGCACTATTACACTCTTTGCGCAAAAATGTGCGCTTGCGCAAAAACGCATTAACGTGAGGGGCAAAACCCTTCGCGCTGAATGTCGTCTTACGACGTTCGCACATACGATGTGCGTTAACGTCAAACGCCAGTGACCCTGCGCGAACGCAAGTTCATGCACGCATCCCATACTTAACATTGTGAGCGCAAATGCATTCGTGCGGATGGTATTACAATCGATGCGCAACTTTTTACGAACGACATTTGCGCGCATAATTTTGACGTCTTTTAAAAGCTGGTGTTAACGGCAAATCTGAACGTTGTGGCCGAAACCAAATACACCCGCACGAAAAAAACAAAAATACAGCAAAGTATAGTTACACATTCTACACATACCCAAACAATAAAATTGAGAGGTTGTGCGTGTTTTTTATTGCTGCAGCATATATACTCAGATTGATTTTGACAGGTACAAAAACTGAACGGGAGACAATTGTGGTTCTTAATTCAGATTGGCTGAATCGCGTTAAAAAACAGTCCGCACACCGATTTCTGCGCGCAACGTTAATTCGTGCATATTTTTGCGCGTCTTTTTTACGCGCTATATCTTTTGACGGATGAAAAAATGTGCTCGGATCGCAATACCAGCGTCAATTTACGCGCGTTAACGTTTAACGCTGCGTGCAAAAAAAAAAAATGCGCTGCGCGTACGAATTTGCACGGAGAATGTAATAGAGCCCAAAGACGGGTAAAATAGCAGAAATGGACAAATTCGTTATGTAATTTAAAATCTACACACCAAGAAACGGTGACTAAATATTTTAAAAAATTTTTTTAAATCTAAGTAAAATTAAAAGAAAAGATTATATACAGCGGCGGCAGTTTTAGCCAAGCTCCTCTCCTTTGGCTCAATATATATATATAAAAAAACACACACATATGTATATATTGTAACAGTGTTATTAGGGGCAGTGTGGTAGACCACAAGTTCATCAGCAGGCGGGTGGAGGACTCACTTTTTCCCCTATAGGGTTAAACAACAGTCAATGCCTAATTAAGTCTGCCCTGCCCTTATAGGAGAGGTGGTCCCCTCTGAGAGGGCAGTCTTGGTGCAGGGTGCAGAAGGAAAGGAAGCATAATTCTGAGCCCAGAAGGTCCATGATATTTTGTTTTTACGGATTGGTATGCGGCTTAGCCGTCCAACATGTCAGATAGGTATTCTGAAATGTTTAGTTATACTCCGCATGAAGGAGTAGGCGTCTGGTTTGTATTCATTTCTATTGTTGTGTTTATGGTATATCCTGCTAGTACCGGGGCTGCATAATAAAGGAAGTCATGAAGCACTGATCCCGGTGTCCAGTGGCCTTATCACAATATATATATTATACACCAGGAGGCCAGCACTCAGCACACCAAATCATACATTCAAAGACTTTAACAGTAGCTGATACATTTATAGATTTTAACCCTTTAAACCAGTGTTTCCCAAACCTGTCCTCGGGACCCTCAACCAGGCCAGATTTTGCAGATCACCTTGGGGAAAAGGAGACTGAATCCTGCAATCACTGAGCAGCAAATCATATCACCTATGCTGTGCTTCAGATATCTGACAAACATGGAGAGGCGGAGAGGCGGAGAGGCCTGAGGACAAGTTTGGGAAACACTGCTTTAAACATTCTAACAATTCTTAACCCTTTCAAGATTTTAACACTTTTTTACCCATTAAAGATTTTTTTACAAACTTTTTGACCCTAAGCTCTGTTAAAAAATGATGGGCATTTAGTTCACAAAATATGGCCATAAATTGCTTAAGTCTGTCACAGATGTTCCATTTCCAGGTTATATTTAACCTTGAATCGCAGGGAGCTTCAGAAAGGATTCTGTGTTCTGTAAGTGAGTTACTCCCATAAATGCGATCATTAGGTATTTTGCAGTAGGACCTGTCAGAATGGGATACATTGGCGCTGTGACAGAGTTAAACAATTTATGGCCGTATATTGTGAACTAAATTCCCATAAATTGTAGCAGAGCTTAGAGTAAAAATCTTGTTAACAATCTTTAATACGTTAAAAAAATTTAAAATATTGAAAGGGTTAAGAGTTGTTAGAATCTTTAAAGGGTTAAAACCTTTAAATGTATAAGTAGGCGTGCTATCTTCCTGTTTTTTCCTGAGTAATTATAAATTATAATATGTATGCCACCAGCTTCCTCTTATCGTGAAGTCTCCAAAATCGTTCAATATGAGAACAGTTGTAATTTAAAATCAGATTTTGTCAATAATAGAGGTGTCGGCAACAAATTTTAGGCGCTTTCTAGGTCTTTTTCCCATTATTCATTGTGTTATCCCTTGTATTGCCCGTGAACACCAAACACTATCCTGGGTAATTTTAGGAAGAACCAGCTCTCTATAAACACCAGTGATCTACCGTTGTACTGGCCGGAAGGGTGGCCATCAGGGGCCCTGTGGCTCCCGTTGGCCTCAGTCCTTGCCGAATCCCATGAAGTATGTCTATGTGACACAGAGGTAAGGGGGCATCCATGTCACCCAGAACTTGCTCAATGGGATACCAGGAAACATCCCGGTGGGCCGTGGCATCTAGGGTTGGTCAAAACACTTATTGATTACTGAGAGGGGCCCATCCAGTGGTTCCGTATGGGGCCCCAAGATTTCTGATGGCAGCCCTGCTAGCCAGGACTGGCTAAGAGCACAGGTTCACGATCTAGGAGTGCAACACGGTCTGCTCACTGCTGTGGGAACCACCCCCCCCTCCAATTTTGTTCCCAATGTGGCTAGATGTTGTGAAAGGGTCACCCACTGGGCACCAGCATTATAGTAATGAGTAGGATTGCATGGTTAGCATTAATGAGAGACACCATAGGGATTGTCTCTGCACTCTGTGGGGTCACTCCCTTCTGGATCTGAACCTCTGCAGCAGCTATACAACTGCAGCAAGGTCCACCAGTAGCATTCCCATGGATGTAGATCAGGTGTCAGCAACCAGATGTTTTGGAACTACATTTTCCGCGAGGATCTGCCAACATAATGAGTGCCTGAGCATGTGGGAGATGTACTTCCAAAAAATCTGGAGGGTCAAGGATGCTGACCCTTGATGTAGATGGTGGTGGTGGTGGGGGGCTGGCATTCCATTCAGACATTGCAGGGAGGCTTCACACATTGTTGTGACGTTCCTTAGTGCCTACTCTAGCGACTGCTTTTGTGGTTGCTAGGGAGCTGATTCTTTTTAGCATCCGTTCATAATATTACCGATTATGGACCCCACACTGCAATAGGACCCCTTAATTTCACAGATTGCGCCCTGCAGCTGCTGCAAGGGCATGACCCACTAAACATCTCTCTCAGCTTGAATTTCTGCTCGACCCAGGAGAATGGGCAAGTGGAAATTTTGAGCCCTGATTATACACTATATTGCCCAAAGTATTGGCTCACCTGCCTTGACTTGCATATGAATTTAAGTGACATCCCATTCCTAATCCATAGGGTTCAATATGACGTCGGTCCACCCGTTGCAGCTATAACAGCTTCAACTCTTCTGGGAAGGCTGTCCACAAGGTTTAGGGGTGTGTTTATGGAAATTTTGGCCATTCTTCACTGGAACTAAGGGGCCAAACCCAGCTCCTGAAAAACAACCCAACACCATATTCCCCCCTCCACCAAACTTTACACTTGGCACAATGCAATCAGACAAGTACCGTTCTCCTGGCAATCGCCAAACCCAGACTCGTCCATCAGATTGCCAGATGGAGAAGCACTATTCGTCACTCCAGAGAACGCGTCTCCACTGCTCTAGAGTCCAGTGCGGCGTGCTTTACACCACTGCATCTGTCGCTTTGCATTGCACTTAGTGATGTATGGCTTGGATGCAGCTGCTCAGCCATGGAAACCCATTCCATGAAGCTCTCTCTGCGCACTGTTCATGAGCTAATCTGAAGGCCACATGAAGTTTGGAGGTCTGTAGCGATTGACTCTGCAGAAAGTTGGTGACCTCTTCGCACTATGCGCCTCAGCATCCGCTGACCCCGCTCCGTCAGTTTACGTGGCCTACCACTTCGTGGCTGAGTTGCCGTCGTTCCCAAACACTTCCACGTTCTTATGATACAGCTGACAGGTGACTGTAGAATATTTAGGAACGAGGAAATTTCACGACTGGATTTGTTGCACAGGTGGTATCCTATCACAGTTCCACGCTGGAATTCACTGAGCTCCTGAGAGCGACCCATTCTTTCACAGATGTTTGTAAAAACAGTCTGCATGCCTAGGTGCTTGATTTTATACACCTGTGGCCATGGAAGTGATTGGAACACCTGATTCTGATTATTTGTATGGGTGAGCGAATACTTTTGGCAATATAGTGTATATTTTAAGGCTTTTGATTTATCATATTAATGGACAGTTGTGCCCTTAGACAGTGTGAACCAAGGGACAAGATTGGGTAACTTTGTTTTTATAGAATGAAAAGGACATGTTAGATATACATACACTTTATAAATAAATATTTAAAGGCATGGGGACTACTTTCTACCCCTTCAACCCTGCATTCCTCCCTTTCCTTCCTCTCTACAACAGGGTAATTTAGTTATTCATTGAATAGTTATGGACTATTATTATTATTATTATTATTTATTAAGCGCCAACACATTCCACAGCGCTGTACAAAAGGTACAATGGATAAAGACTAGACATAAATCCCTTAAATATAGAGAGAATTCAGATATAATGACGCTTGATTGATTAAAAGTACCTTGGAGATGGCTAAGCTACAACGATAAAATGTATGTGTTATCACTCAGCTCTGTATATTTAAATATTGGGTTGCGCTTAATGTTGTGCCCCTGGAGAATAATCCACTACCCCCAAACAAACTAGTAATTTTCAGCGATTCCGAGGCAACGAACGTTCCTTTAAATAAAGTAAACACAAGATACTGCTATTCAACATTGTTGGATATATTTGTCTTTTTATTTCTCTAAGAAATCTTGTCCTTTTCTAACTGTGACTGACTGAGAGGATGTGAGGTGCTCGTGTGTTTCCTCGATTGTTTTGCTTTATTCCTGGTACAGGAAAAAAACGTCTGGTTGCGGATGTTAAAAAAAAAGTCCCCTCTACCAACACTTTGGGTCTTTTCTATTAATAATTAGTGGATACAAAGGGCAAAGTCAGAGAAAGCAAAAAGAACTCGAATAAATTGCTTAGATACATAGTAAATTCTAGTGAAAATCAGACTTGAAACGTGCATGTATAAAAATCTTACATTTCATTGAATTGAATAATCTGCTTTCTATCACATTGTCTGGCCAAAAAACTCACACACTGTAATATTTGGTTTTGTCGCCTATTGATGTGATTCCAGCACGCATTCGCCGCTGCATTGTTTCGATAAGCTCATGCAATGTCACAGCATTTATTTCCGTCCAGAGTCACATTAATTTGTGGCCAAGATCTTGTGTTGATGATGGGAGAGTCGCGGCGCTGCGTAAAGTCTTCTCCAGCACATTATCCCAAAGATTTTCAATGGGGTTAAGGTCTGGACTGTGTGGTGGCCAATCCATGTGTGAAAATGATGTCTCATGCTCCCTGAACCACTCTTGCACAATTTGTGCTCGATGAATCCTGGAGGCGCCATCTTGGAATATGCCCGCTGTGCCATCAAGGGAGAAAAGACTCTTTGATGGAAAACCTGCTCATTCAGTATATTCAGGGAGTCACGTGACCACATTTTATGCTGAAACATATTATTCACTGCAGTTATTATCCAATGGAAGGCTCACACCTATCTGGTCAGTTAAAACCAGATGGTGGCATTATTTTTTGAAGAGGCAGTGTATTTTTTGATATATGTGGCTGAGACTGTTAATCACTGTATAAGAAATTATATGTGTAAGGCACTTTGTGACTTAACCCTTTCATGCTGCAGGGCGTACCATGCCGACCCGGTGGCAGTGAGCTTTGAAGCCGTGGGGCGTACTAATGCCCGTTTGACTTCTATGGGCTGCCTTGGCCCCTCCCAACACACGGCGCGCACCACGCGCCATTGGCTGCTGCGGCCTGTACTCAAGCTTCATGAATGGGCCGAAGGAGAGGCCCACTGCAGAACTTTAGGGTTGGGGCGTACTAGTATGCCACGCCGGCATTAACCCCTCCCACCGGGCACCACCCACCTGTTGTTAAAAGGTGAAGTGGGAATTGTCAAGTACTGAACTCTCACAGGGAACATAAGGTGTGAAAATTTGAGCATCAGGAAGATAAGAAAATAGAACACAATAATTGTTCTTTGAGGTTTTAACCTCTCTCTGAGTATTCTCTGAGAAGACGAGAGGGACTCCAGGTGTAGTATACATGGATCTATATTAGGATGGAGATAAAATCAAGGTGGTGTTTCGGCCCTTAAGACCTTAATTATTCCATGATTATGGCCCAAAATATTACCTTGACTTTATTCACATCCTGAAAAAAATCCATGTATACTACAGCTGGAGTGCCTCTCGTCTTCTCGGAATCTGTGTCTGGGGCATAGTGGAGTCCTGCGTAATAGCACCGGTGTGGTCGGTGTGCAAGGAAGAAGCTCTCGTAGCTCAACTAGGGAAATTACGACCTATACGGGAAGTGGGGACACAGAGGCAAGAGAGTGTAGAAGTGCATGGACAATGGTGCTCTACGTAGAATATAGGTTGAAGTGACGTAGTTGACGAAGTTCTGAGATATGGCATTTAAATGTAGGTGCACCATGATGATTTGAAGAAGAAGAATCTTGGTCCCAAAAACAACTTATTAAGAGGATATATATATGAAGATTACAATACATTGTTAAGCCCAAAGAATCAGGATGAGCTCTGGAATGGAAAGTTAGAGGTGGAAAAACTCAGGTCTGCAAGTATCCATTGTTTTGTTTCCTTGAGACTTCATCAGAGAAGTGAGAAGAAATGTTCAAAATGAGGAATATTTAGACTCATGAATAAAATCGGACTGATATTTTGTGACAGCGGGCAGAGTTTTCCATGCTCAAGGTTGAGTTGACTTGATGGAGCTACACCACACTCCTCCATATTGGATTAAAACTATTTACCCCGCGTCCCTGCCATCGAATCCAGAAGAAACACAGCAAGGTATCAAATATGTCCATAGAGGCTCAGGTGAATACAATGTCAGGGTATCTGTTCTCTTGTATTTTCTTGCACAAAGGGATGCTTTGAATTCCTTCCAAATCAATCTCGACCGAATCTCGTGGATGGTACATGACCCTCTGTAAAGTCTTATTCATTGACTAGGTTAGGATTTGCCGCCTTTACCTGAGCTGAGCCTCCATTACCTTGAAACAGAAACGGCCGCTTAAACATTGTGGACAAGATCACAACGAACCCGATAAACGAATGCACGGACGGCTCCTCTTGCTCCCTATCAGATCTCATTCAGCTGCCATCTTCTCAGTTAGCCTCGAGAACAACAGCCTTATCTAAACATACCCTCCTCCACCTCATTAACTGGTAAATACTGTAGATTGAATAAACATGAGCCACAAAGCAAAGCTTTTGGTAAATGTTGCATCACCTTACTTTATTTATCCTTTTTACGTGCAGTTACTTAAAACAAAGCAAAATAAAACCGCAGAATGTGTTGTATAATGTGCTTGTGCAGGGTTGCATTGTGCCCCTTGGAGTCCTATGGATTCCAGGAGCCAATACCCGTTGTGGCGCTGCTGGTATCTGCCAGCAGCTGGAAGATATTCCACCTAGAGCTGCTGATACAGCAGTTCAACCAAATAGTAAAAAACATGAGCAGCTTTCTTCCTCTTGCGATTTCCCTTTAATGGTTCTTTTTGTGATATAGCCGTTTATTGTTTAACCTCTTACCGCCACAGGGCATACTATGCTGTCCCTGTGGTAGGTGGGACTGAACGCCGCGGGAAGGCATAGCATGCCCCGCTGGTGTCTATGGGCCGAGACAGGCCCGCCCACTAGTCGGCATTTGCTGCCGCGGTACAGCCTGGACTCAGCCCGTCCCTCTGCAGCCAATGAGATGCGCCACGCATCAGTGGACCGGAGGAGGGGCTTGCCGCAGCATTCGCGATTTCCTGTAAAATGCGTTTTTTATGTCACGTACGCATGCATTATACGTAGCAGTAAATACTAATACAATTTACAATGAAATTGCTTCTAGGGAAGGTAGGACTAAATTTCAGAAAGTAAAGGGCCGGATGTCTCTGCCCATGCCGACGGCTGGTATTGTTGGCACAGGCTGGTATGGAATAGAGGAATCAGGTACGCACCTTTTAAAATTAAGCAATAATAACTGTTTTTTAAGCGACATAAGGAAATTGCAATCAATACTTTTTTGCAAACGGCTGTATAGAAATCAATGATCGTCATTAAAAACATGTTACAATCCAATTGCCAACAAAAAGACTACGCACGAACCACCCCCCCCCCAGTCATGTCCTGGCCAGTGAAACATTTAAACACTTACAAAAAAATATGCAACAACATGCCCATGCATGTGGGACAAAACTACGAATTAGAATTAACCCCCAACACCTGTCAATCAATGTATCAATAAAAAAAAGCAGAGACATTGTTCTGTATCAATTAGCACAATGTCACTGTGCAAAACGTGCAAATGACACTCTAGTGCACTGAATACATTCATAACATGCTAGGTACATGGTTATTCAGAGAAAGGTGAAAACCATGAGAATTGGCAGGAGAAGAGAACAATCTAGACCAAATAGCCGATTTGGAAAGTGAGATAAATGGGAGAATTTTTCTGGTTTGGCTATTTTGACCTCAAATTTTCACTTCTCCAGTCATTCTCATGGTTTTCACCTTTCTCTGAATAACCCTGTGAGTTTGTAATAAGTCTACATAGTATTTTAGGATTGACCGGTGAACATCACTGTTCTTGACTCAATATCGGGAATTGTTGTTCGCACTTGTGGAGTTAGATGAACTGGGATTGGCTGGCTGCCAGTTCACAGGTTTTATTAAAATTGTGATTGGCCAAGGAGTCATGTGTTTTGATCCCTGCAAATGGGTTAGTACTAGAGATCGATAATTGGACGACCCTCTGAGGGGATGCCTGGGTCTTCTCTGTTATGCTCCTTACTGGTGCTGGGATTGGTCAGAGGACATGCATAGCTGTGCTGCTCCTGCTCCTCCAAGCTGCCCCGGCCTGCCCACTAACCCAAAGGAGATGACTCTCAGAGGGTCAGGCCTCACCAGAAACGCCTTGGCAGCCATAGAAGGCTCCCAAGGGAGCCATAGAAGGGCTCATAAGAATGTGAGTAAACTCCATATGGACCACAGGTATATGCTCTTCAATTTAAGTATTGCTCCACATAGAACCTGGTCACCGGAAGGTATTATAATGGAACATTGGAATGTGGCATGAACAATTGCTTTTTAAGAGGGTTACATGATCCTATTTGTCACGAATGGTGGTTCACTTTTAGAAAAACGGTGACCTTGAGAATATGCTAAAAAGCTCTCTGTGCGCCTGAAGGCTACTCTGCTCATTGGTATTCACTAAAATGAAACTGAGGTTGTGCAATGTGCATATTGGGGCTCGTATCTCAATCTGGGGTGACACTGTCCAATGAAGTGGGGTCCAATTTTCCTCCAAAGGACTGGAGCTACATAATGACATAAAAAATTGCGAGCTTTACCCAGATTCAACCACATTTCAAGGACTGGAGACCCAAGCAAATGGTGTTTTTAACAAAATACGATATTCTGTATATTGTAGTGCACCCCATTTTGCAGTAGAAACACCAGTAACTCATCTGATGCAGAGACAGTTTGCAGTATCTAGAAATATCTACTTTATTTATGGTCTTTTTCCTTCTTAAGCAGTTACAGGGACACTATACTCATCATGACCATTTCATAGTTGCCCCAATCCGGCAAAAAACACTGGGTGAAGTGGAAGAGTTTCCACCACCCACCCAGAGTTACCAGCAACCGGTATTTTTGAATTTCCCAGCTGCCGGTCTTCAGATCGGTCACTAGTAATGTCTACATGCAGAAAGCGTCTCGACATCATCTCTCCGAGACCAATGGTGGTTGCGAGCGGTCTTAGAGAGGCAGCCGGTGGATCGGATCTGCGCATGCACGTGTAGTTCCAATCTATCGTTCTGCGGAGTGTGTGCACGTCCCGTTGCGTTGCACAATTTGTGGATCCTATGCTACGCAAATTGCGTAAGAGCGCAAATTTTGTCAGATGGCTTCAGGGACTTACGGTTTCGGGAGTCCCTGAGCCGAAGAAGAAAACCAGTGCTCTGCAAGGAACAAAAGTGTGTAAAATCACTGAAAAATAGAAATAAATAATGAATTGGGCAGATACTTTCAGCAGCCTCTGTCCAATTTCCATGGGCAAAAAGAGGAACTCTATTTTTAAGAGTATCCCTTTAAAGCCTTTTGTTACACGCAGCAAATTGCCTTTTTATACTGAGGTTGTACATTAGCAGCCCCTAACTCGAGCTGGATTGACTCAGTGCAAACACATGGGATATTATTTTACTCAAGATGTCTAGACATCTGTTATATGATGATTATTGTTTTTTTTCCTTTGTTGGTGGAAACCGCCGAGCAATATACCGATAACGTAAATACATTTGTGCAAAATAAATAAATAAAAATCCCCTTTTCTTATAATTACCATTTTATTTATATCTCACTAGAGATATAAAGTAGAAAATAAAACAGAGCAAATCGATCCCTCATTTTATTTGGAACTTTGTGTACTTTTAAATGTTCAGAGATGTATAACTACTCATTTTATACTTAACGTGCAAAAGATGATACCGTGTGGAAAGATAAATAAACATCCTGTAAACAATCTGAAATCTAAACCAAAATACACAATTTATTTATTGCCATTTTTTACATAGCATTGTGACCAGCCTGACAGGATGTATAAACGTAGTTGTGATGTATTTTGGATTGAAAAAAAAATTATATATAAATTGCGTGGGTTCTGCAATAAAAATTGACTTTAAATCTCATTTTAGCGTGATGAGCAAAAAAATTGTCAAAATGCGCTCAGCACACAGGTGTGAAATGACTCAGAATTGAAAGAGTTATCTTTCTTCTTTCCATGTCCCATTAACCCCTTCACACCCAAATTTGAGTTATCTCGATTTTGCATTGTAATGTTTTGAAAAGTACTCATTAGCATATCAAAAGAACATTTTCACACCTTTATAAAGCAAGATTAGTGTGTCCCCTGAGGAGAAATTAAATCTTTTGTTTTGTGTCTCTTTAAGCACCCTGGAGAGACACAAAACCAGCTGCAAATAGCAGCCCTAAACCTCACTGTAACAAAAGTTCAAATAGATTACTGCTGCAATACAGCTGCCAGGGAGAGGGTAGAATACAGGAATAGCTCTGGGGTCACTCACTGCTGTACAGGGATAAGATATATGGGGTTATAATGACTGAAAATCCCTTTACAGGATAAATACAAGGTGTTACTGTAATTTCCATATATAGGCATTATGCCACATACCGATAATATTTTTATATTCTATTGGTAATTTTTTGAAGCTGCATTGCTAATAATCTCATTATGATCACTACAAATCCCCATAAACAGTAGATCATGTCTGAGACATTTCAGTGCTCTATCGTTCCCTGCACTTCAGGGAATCAAATTTCCCGACCATGCGTTGAAATCAGCATTCACCACAGGGTCCCTGGAGTGCAGAGTACGGACCCGAAAATCTGCTGAAAATCCGCCGGAAAACGCATTCGAGACGATCCGAAGTATTGGATCACTTGAACCGCTGCAAAAAAAACACCAAACACGTCTGGAAAAAGCTGACAAGCCGCACACAGCACCGACCAGCCGGAAAAAGCCGACAAGCCGACAAACGGGGTGAAAAAAAAAAGATTGAAAGTGTCAAAATTTAAATAACCATTGCTTCTCTATGGAGATTTCACTGCCGTTGAACAGGCACTGTATTTGCAGGCAATTCACCAAAATTTGGCGAACTGCCCTGATTTCCGAATACCTGAATGGCCACGAAAATGCACCGTACGGGGAAATCAAATTCCCTGTTCGGGGCCATTTGGGAGCCAGATTGGCTGTCTCTAAATATCCCTGTATGGCGAACTTCACGAACGAAGCTACAGTGGATCAAGTATGATTAAAATACAGTAAATTCGGGGGGCGTGGCTGGCCTGGCTCGGGAGCAGACGTGCCTTAGCAGAGCTCCGTCAGTAATCGCTGAGAAAGAGTGTTTTTGTCCAGGATTTACTCTTCGAATTCCCCATGCAGGAGTCCCGACGTGGCTGGCCACCAGGTAAAGTGCTCTGGAGTCTGCTTGGTCCCCCCCCTCCAGAGCCCAGAGGAGTTTGCAGCCCTGTCTCGTGGCTGAAGTGCCTGACCGGTGGCCATCTTGGGTCCTGTTTTTTGGGTCTGCCTTGACCTAGCCCTCCCTTCACAAAGTTTCCCGTCTTGGGTGGTCGACTGTTGTGGGATCGGAGGATGGAGGGCCCCCATCTTCCTCGGAGCGCAGCGGCTGAACGCCCGAAGGGACTGGCGGTGACGCATATGGCATGGCAGCTGCCGTCGTATCCCCCCCCTACCAGAGACCTGGGGGCTGTTCTGGGGGATCTGGAGGAATAAGGAGAGAAACCCCCACAGGAGGTTAGTGTGAAATGGCGCTACAGAGAATAATAGGAGGTGGTATGTCTTAAAGCAGCTCACTAAATAAGTGTATCCTTCACTTCAAAGATAAAATTCCAAGAAAAACACCTTATGGTGTAAAGGAGTGCATAGAATTAAACAATATCACAGATATCACAGCAATAACAATTCCTTTCTTTGGTATAGTCCCAGATCTATTTGTTTTGGGCCATCAAACTCTGAAAAAATAGAAGAGAATTTCTCATTGCGTAGTATTTGATTACACCAAAAATTGATGATAGGTAAAAATAGAGATTTCACTCACAAACGAGGAGTCTACAAGACTCTAGATGTATGCCTCTAAGCCTCTTCAGGGGGGCTCCTCCCATCAACAAGAAAGGACCTTTTTTGCTTCAGAGCTGGATATATACTTCAGACCGAAGAGTATGTCATGATCTCAAAAATAGAGAAAGGCATAGTGTAATTCTATGGATTATTCACAAAATACAAAGCAGAAAAGAAATACACTCACGTGTTAAAGAGCCTCTAATATAGGTGGCTCTGTATAGGCGCCTAGGACCTCTTGTATGAGGGGGTCCCACCTCGTCTTTCCACTGTTCATTAGATTTCGTCCTCGTTTGTAGATCAAAAGTGACAAAGTGGCATAAAAAAACGGCAGAAAAAATTTATTAAGAAAGGTACATACAAGCACCATATAAAATAGTAAACATAGATACCGAGACGCGTTTCGCCCACTTCTGTAGGCTTTATCAATCGGATTTATGAATCCGATTGATAAAGCTTACAGAAGTGGGCGAAACGCGTCTCGGTATCTCTGTTTACTATTTTATATGGTGCTTGTATGTACCTTTCTTAATAAATTTTTTCTGCCGTTTTTTTATGCCACTTTGTCACTTTTGATCTACAAACGAGGATGAAATCTAACCAACAGTGGAAAGACGATGTGGGACCCCCTCATACAAGAGGTCCTAGGCGCCTATACAGAGCCACCTATATTAGAGGCTCTTTAACACGTGAGTGTATTTCTTTTCTGCTTTGTATTTTGTGAATAATCCATAGAATTACACTATGCCTTTATCTATTTTTGAGATCATGACATACTCTTTGGTCTGAAGTATATATCCAGCTCTGAAGCAAAAAAGGTCCTTTCTTGTTGATGGGAGGAGCCCCCCTGAAGAGGCTTAGAGGCATACATCTAGAGTCTTGTAGACTCCTCGTTTGTGAGTGAAATCTCTATTTTTACCTATCATCAATTTTTGGTGTAATCAAATACTACGCAATGAGAAATTCTCTTCTATTTTTTCAGAGTTTGATGGCCCAAAACAAATAGATCTGGGACTATATCCAAAGAAAGGATCTGGAGGAATGCCTACGGATGTTGCTGGGAGATGAGGGGAGCCCGCTGACCCGCGGCACCTGGCGATGCATGATGGCTGTGCTGCGGGATGGCCGGGGGGCGGACGCAGAGGCCCCGGCTGAGCATAAACCGGAGGATGCCTTACCTGCCGGATGGGGTGAGAGCTCTTCCGGCACAGAGGTGGTTTGCTGTGATGGAGATGGAATAGAGGCTGCTGTGATAGGAGACGCGGTGGCGCTGGTGCAACCCACGACAGAGGAGTTGCGGGGCACTGTTGTCTGTTTGCCTGTCGGCAAACGAATTGCACCTAGATCGAGCTGCGGGGATTCGGCTGAAGCCAGATCGTTTGCGGAGTCAGAGGAGACAGACCCCTGCCGGGGGCCTGGGCGGATTAGAATGCTTGAGTTTGATGGCCAGCCAGTCGGAGTAATGATGCAGGATCCTAGGCTCAGCATCGTGGATGAGGAAGGTGACCGACTGTCTGGGAGGTGGACCTCCAGATGTGCTCCATGCAGTCGATATGGGACTGGAAGAGCCGTGGTTCCCACATCCTGGAGACACACGGGCTGAAGCAGGTTTTACATCCCCGGGACCTTTTTTTCTCCCTTCAGACCTGATTTTGATAACCATGCTCCTTTGATGTGCCCGTTTCCCCCACACATTTTTTTTTTCCTGCCGGGACTTATTGAACCCCCTCAGAACCCCCCCTTTTTTGCGGTCCATGCTCCCCGCTTTGGTGGATTCCTTGTCAACCCCTTCTGAGACCCGCACCCCCCTTGAGATGTCCCCCCTACTATTATTGCTACGACCTGCTGACACCCCCCTTTCATTTGTTTTTGTTATTCTGAGTTATCATCACTATTTGCGGACTTCCTGATGACACCAGCACATGAGACCTTTTGAGACTATTGGGACATCAGGTGTTATACCTCCTCCCCCCTCTTTGTGGATGTGGGACACTGGGTGGTCCTGAGCACGCCACTTGAGCGGCCACCATGGCTCTAACCGTCTCTCCTGGCCCCAGGTCCCCCGGCTCCTGGGACCTCTTCCATGGCCCCCGGTATACCTTGTGGTTCCTGGGGTGAGCCTGGTATGTCATGTTTTTGGGCAATCCACCCACCCTCGTTTTTCCCCCCTCCCCGTCTCACCTGATGTCCCTCTGAACACATTGCCAAGTTCTGTTGTTGGTGACATTTATTCTCCCCCTCCCCCTTATTCTCTGATCTATATTGTTGTTCTCACACTATGTGTCTTTTGATAGAGTGGCTTATTGTATTGCTTACTTATGTACAAAATAAAAAATTTTGAATATAAATAAAAAAAAATACAGTAAATTCTGTATTTAGGGAAATTCCACTACAGTTCACCATAGTTCTCATTGGTTTTTCCACCATAGTTTCTGCCGGAGCTATTCAGCGTAGATTTCCCTATAGTTTCCACCGGTGTATCAAAGTGTCCAACGTTGTTTTCAGCTTTGTATCTATCAGAGTTCAATGGAGATCACATCCTTTGTTTGTAGTAAAGTCTTCTACCATTGTTGAACTTTACTTCTGTGGATAGCCGAAGTTCACTGTATTTGCAACGATGGTCAGTGAACATTGGCGGTTACTGAATATCCCCTGATATAAAATGCAGAAAAAGCAAGGGGATTTGATTGGATGCGCCCAAGCGTTATTAACAGACCTTGTGGCTTACTGCTACTGTAGATACTCGAGTATACTGCTAGATTTTGGTGACAAAAAAAAATTACCTTAAAATTGGAGGGGTCGCGTTATATTCGAGACATCTGCATCGCGTGTTAAAAAAAAACAACAACACTTGCCTTGCTCTGGATCCCAAGTCTCCCAGAACTTCCGGTAGTCTCGCTGAAGTGAATGCGGGCTCCCTGATGCTTGCAAACACTTCAGGAACTCACGGATTCGGGAGAGGTGGGATCCATCATGGCCAGAGGGCACGCTCTGTTTAAGCCAATCGTTCACCTCGCTCGCCTGCGTCGGCCATCTAATCGCTAGTAAAGAAGACGGGTGGCCGGCGGCTTCATACTTAGTAACAACTGCAATCATTCTAGAGCAGAACATCCTGGCTTGAGGGGAGCCTGACTGTGCTAAGAGAACCTGGAAGGATTTTAATTGTTTACCAGTAAGGGAAAATTTTGTTCCTCGTGTTATATTCGAGTCTTGAGTATCTTCTCATTTCCATAATAAATATCTATCCATCGCATTATATTCGGGTCGCGTTATACTCGAGTATCTACGGTAGTTGAATTTGGGCCTGAACTAGACCAAAAAGGTCCAAGAGTATTTTATTTCCTCTTATAAATATATTTAAAATCACACTCAATGCAGCTTAACCACAAATCTGAGTAATTATTTTATTGCTGTGGAGCACCATAAACCACCCCCACATCAAACACATCATACACATGGAAATAATACTAGATACTCATTTTCGAAAAGTGTACACAGACATCAGTTGGGTTAATCTCACATGGAATAAATCTTTTGATTCCTTTTTACTAAAGATTTCTACAGAGAGAAACAACCAGGTGTCTCATGGAATTTCTCCATCTTATATGAGGCCTCAGTGATGCCAGGCTAAAATAAAAAATAAAAAGACATAAGGGGTTATTCAGAGAGCACACATTTGCTGACATTTCAGTGCCCTCTCGTTCCTCGCGCTTCCCTACACCTCGGGGAATCAAAGTTCCCCACCCTGCGGTGTAATCAGCATTCACCGCAGGGTCCCCATAGTGCAGGGAAAACCCGCCGAACTCTCGCCGAACGCTCACCGAACACTCACCGAAAACCCGCAGAAAGCGCCGGAAAAAGCCCACGAGCTGCCGATCACAGCGCAGAGCACCTGCTGGAAAAAGCCGACAAGCCGACGAATGGACGAATGGGGTAAAACCCCCCCCCCAAAAAAACTGTTTGTCTGAAAGTTTAAAATTTGAAACGCTGTTTGCAAAAAAAAACTGCTGAACAAAAATGTCTGGAATTTACATATAAGATCCAATGAATGATAATAAAAAAGACTGTTAAAGCAAAATAAAAAAAAACAATTAAACCCCCCAAAAACGGAAAAATAATTTTGCTGAAAAATTCAAAAAAATGCCTAAAAGATCCTAAAAACAAAATCTATAAATAAAGAGGCTTTTAACTGCAGAATAAAATAATAAAAGGTTTATTCGATATTAATTTAAAACGGAATATTTTTAACATTGAAGCCTATGGAATTCACCTGAATAAACCTGCCGAAAGAAACCACCAAATGGCAGGGCATTTCGGCAACTTTTCACTGCTGTTCGGTGTCTCAGAATAGATGAACCATTGCTTCTCTATGGGGGATTTCACTGCCGTCGAACAGGCACCGTACGTGCAGGCAATTTGCCAAAATTTGGCGAACTGCCTGCTCTCTGAATAGCCGAATGGCCTCGAAATGTCACCGTACACTGAATTTCAGTGTCCGTTACATTTCGGCGACATTTCTGACCTCTCTGAATAACCCCTTAAATAGAAATAGAAACTTAAAAAATGTTGCTTCAATAACCACAAATGATAATGGGCTCTATTACATTCTTCACGCAAACGTTAACGCATGCGCAAAAACGCATTAACGCGAGGGGCAAAACCCTTTGCGCTGAATGTCGTATTACAATGTCAGCGCAAAAAATGCGCGTTAACGTCTACCGCGGGTGAACCTGCGCGAACGCTGCGCGAGCGTACTGTATTATTCAAAGGTGCTCTTTCGTTCCCTGCACTTCGGGGAATCGAATTCCCCGACCCTGCGCTGAATTCAGTGCCCGAAGTGCAAGGACAATCTGCCGAATATCCACTGAATCGAAAATAAAAAACAGCCACAAAACCGCTGAAATTATCGGATCCGATCCGATAAGCTACCGGAAAACATTGGATCCGATCCGATAAGCTACAGGAAAACATTGGATCCAATCCGATAAGCTACCGGAAAACATCAGATCCGATCCGATAAGCTACCGTAAAACATTAGATCCGATCCGATAAGCTACCGGAAAACATCAGATCCGATCCGATAAGCTACCGGAAAACATTAGATCCGATCCGATAAGCTACCGGAAAACATCAGATCCGATCTGATAAGCTACCGGAAAACATTGGATCCGATCTGATAAGTCGCCGAATACCCGCCGAACGTGTCCGAAAAAAGCCCAGCAATCCACCGAACACAGCGCTGACCAGCAGCTGGAAAAAGCCAACAAGCCGACGAACGTGGTCTTTTTTATTGGAAAGACATCAAGGCATCATTTTAACCTGCGTCCTTCCAGAAGGAAGCAACCTATTCTGCTCTCCTCTTCACTGAGGGCTTACAGGTGTGTGTGTGTCTATTATTTATCTTTTTTTAAAGGGTCGTTCTACTGGTTTTTAACATAAGAAATTATAAAACCTGGCTCATATTCTGGCTGAGCCAAGACAAAAAACTTTACGAGCCGGAAAGTGTTAGCATGTCCAATTAATTACCAAATCGGTTATGAGTCAGCCACTGTATTAGTGACTCGTCATTATAGGGAGCTGCTAATGAGCACAGTCATCCGTGCCGCTGCTGGTATTCTATCCTGGCATTCGTAGGATCTTTAGGGATGGCGTAGTGTCAGCAGAAAGACACCAGAACATGATTAGCTCGTGTCCTTCGTTGTACGGAGCCCGGAGGCACGGAATCATGTGCTCCTCTCCACTGCAGGACGATGGGCAAGTATGTTTAAAGTTACATGGGGATTCTCCTCATCTGGAAAGCTGTCAACCAGCTGGAGTTGATCATCTTTCCAGGGTATAAGTGGGGAATGTGCAGCTCAGTACATTCCCAACCATTAGATGGCTGTCAATGTACATTGAGAACCATAGGATTGCCTGGACACTTGACTGAGCACAACGGGTGTAATGTCTCTTCAATCACGATCACATTCACAAGAGCTCTTTTTCTACTTTCTAGGCCTGAATCCTCCTGTAGATACCCAAACCATTGCACTGGATGGATATACATCGCACATGCCTGACTCTCTCGATTTTGTTTATATCCAGCTGCTCAGAAGACGCCCAAGAGTGATGACCCACTGACAAACCAGACGCTGTCCTGCCAGTTGGTCGATGGGGGCTGATGGCACTGAGGACAAGATCAGGATGCTGAACATACAGAACAGCACTTGGGGTGGAAGACAGGACTGGTACCAGGACAACCTAGTGACCGGGCCCCAAAACCCAGGTACTTATGTACAGTGTGGTGAAAACACATTAATTGTACTGAATTTGGGACGCATAACAGGGAAGCACTACCATAGGGACAGAGCTACACCCCCCCCAAAAATCCAGCTTCAAATTCTCATTCAGATTGCTTCTGTATGGATGAGATTTCCTCAAGAATTCCTCTGCTTCTTCCAATGTGGCCATTTTATTGTGTTTTTATTGCATATTTTATATTGGTTATAGGGACGGGGTGCAAGGAAGGGGCTAGACCAGGGGTCAGCAACCTTGGCTCCCTGATGTTTTGGGAACTACATCTCCCATGTGGCTCAGTCTGCCTAATGGGTGACTGAGCATCATGGAAGAAGTAGTTTCCAAAACATCAGGGAGCCAAGGTTGCTGACTCTTGATTTCCATAACCTGCTTATTAGAGATGGGTTGTAGAGCATAGAATTCATACCTCATGAGCCATACGTAAAGGTAGATGTTGAGCACATCATCATTAGGGATGAGCCCAACACTCCCCGAGTTCGGTTCGGAGCCGAACCCGAACTTTCCAAATGTTCGTATCCGAACCCGAACTCGAACTCAATACAAGTCAATGGGGCTGAAAATTCGGTTTTTAGAGTGCCCTCCAAGAGGGCATATATGCTAAATATTTGCCATAAAAGGTGTATGGGGGTCCGGGTAGTGCCCTGGGGGACAGGAAACAAGGACAAAAAGTAAAAAAAAAACGTTTTTAAAGGGACAGTGAGTTTTCCATGAAATAGGGGTTAAAAATAAAAACGAAAAATTCCTTCAAATACCGTGCATAGGAGGTCCCCATAACCTGCCCGTGAAGTGGTGGATTTCTAGGATGTATAGAAATATGTAAAAACCAAAAAATGACATTTCAAATGACGGTAAATGCTTTTCCTTTAATCTATCCATAAACAACTGCTTGGGGTGGCAGTCTGTATGAAAAGAGGAGACATTTTCGGACACGCAGAAAAAGTTTATTGATTTTTTGGCGGTGAAAAGCAGGAGAATGACTGGAGAATGGAAAATTCTAGACCAAATAGCCGATTTGCAAAGTGAGATAAGTGGGAGAATTTTTCTGGTTTGGCTATTTTGACCTAGAATTTTCTCTTCAGTCATTCTCCTGAGTTTCACCTTTCTCTGAATAACCCTGTCAGGGTTATTCAGAGAGCGGTGAAGACCAGGAGAATGACTGGAGAATGGAAGATTCTAGGTCAAAATAGCCAAACCAGAAAAATTCTCCCATTTAGGCTAGGGTCAGACTAGCGAATTTTTAACGTGAGTTTAGGCGCACCTAATCACGGCCGCACTAGCAGCAAATGACGGCCAATATACGAAGTACGGTCGCACGAAAGTCCAGCTGCGCAACGCAAGTGGAAAAAGAACGCATTTTTTCGAGAACGCAGAACCGCTACTACGGACGTACAGAGTGTGCTGCGTCCACTAGCGGCGTGTGTGCGTGATTTGTAGACGTCAGACCCTGCTCATGTCCGACCAACATAGCGTCCAGACACCCAAAGTTTCCTGGTTTGGATCCGTAAAAAATCACGCACAAAAATGCGCATCGTATGACCGTTTTCGCGCATTCCGTGAAAAAATACGGCAATGCGTTCGGACGCACTTTCGGTCGCTGTGAAAAATGCGTTAGTCTGACCCTAGCATTATCTCACTTTCCAAATCGGCTATTTGGTCCAGATTGTTCTCTTTTCCTGCCATTCTCCTGGTTTTCACCTTTCTCTGAACAACCCTGAGAGAGAGGTGGAAGCCAGGAGAACTGGCAGGAGAAGAGAACAATCTAGATCAAATAGCCATTTTGGAAAGTGAGTTAAATGGGAGAATTTTTCTGGTTTGGCTATTTTGACCTAGAATTTTCACTTCTCCAGTTATTCTCCTGCTTTTCACCGCTCTCTGAATAACCCTGTGAATGTTTAATCCCGAGGTGAAAAATAACATTGCTTTAGATGTTATTTTGAATTTTTTTCAAACACCAGTTAAATGCAGCATATTAGGATGTTTTAGTAGGGAAATTAATTCTCAAATCTCAATCAGAAGCAGACACCACCCCACCCCCTCAGTATAGTGTACAATGTATCAAATTGATTACCAGACTAAAAACACCTGGTGTTATGCCCGTTTGTGAACAGAGGTCATTTAGAGTTGATAATCTTTCCACGTACACATTAGTTTTTAATTCAATATCTAATAAACCGTTGCTTATAATATTCTGCAGTAAAGAGTCTCTTTATTTCTAGATTTTTTAGTATTTTTTAAGCATTTTCTATACTTTTTTCAAAATTTCTTTTTTTCTTCGAACTCGAACCGAACACACCCAAAAAGTTTGAAGTTTGCGAACTTTCGAACTTCCAAAGTTCGGGCCGAACTCCGAACAGTCCGAACCCGAACAGCTCATCCCTAATCATCATCACTAGTGCTAAAAGACTCGAAAACTCCAACTAATGACTCCATGTCTCCTTCTCCCTGTAGCAATCCCTCACACTTTTCCTGAAATCCTCTTCTCAGCTCCATACCCAGTTCAACATCTCTGTCCACCTTCAAGGCAGCCTTTCGAGAATGGTTCAACAGAAGAACACTTCATCTTGATCATTTTGTATAGCAGCGACCCCAGTTTAGATTTCATTCCACAATCCGCCATTTTTTAGGATTTCTTATGTTCAAGCATTCACTGCCTTCACTATAGCAACTCATAACTAGAAACACATTCTTTCATTTTGGGAACATGGGCCAAAGCCAACTCACTTCTTAGAACAGTCCCCCACCATTAACATCATCCTAACGCCATCAAACCACGCATTCTTGAAATATATATATATTAAATGATTTTGGGTGTTGTGGACATTAAGGGCTCTATTCCCTAGTTAGCGCTAATGTAACGCCTCAATATGTAAGCGATACCACCAGGATAAGGGACTTTAACGCATGCACCCCATATTACATTCCTGATGCTAAACTTGTAAGAAATCACTTATCTCATCGATGGTTGTGCTAGATTCCGCGAGCTTAATGTGACTTGCGGATCCTATACTTAAAATGGGGAGCGCAATCATTAAATAGCGTTTCTGTAAGGTATCACAGCGTGCTAGCGCTAATTACCTTGTGCGTCAGCACAAGCCATAATTTTAGCTACTCCTGAAAGCTGGTGCTAAATGATTCTGCATTTGCAAAAATCATTTAACACCCCCTAAAACCCCCCCAATAAATCATATACTCACCGCTCATCCCGTGGTGAGAACAGTGGCCAGATCTGCCGCTTGTTGTTAGCGCATCGTTTTATGCGCGAGCTTCCTTGAGCTTACTTTACTTTGCGAATCCTATACTTAACATGGGGAGCATAAACCTACATTAGCGTTCGATAAGTGAGGTATTACAAAGTGCAGGCGCTAGTTACCGTCAGGATGCGGACAGCCAAATGTTACCTTCTAAAAGCTGGTGTTATATGATTCTGCAAATGCAAAATCATTTAACACCCCCTGAAAACCCCCCCATTAAATCCCATACTCACCTCTCATCCCATGGCGAGAATGGTGGCCCGATCCACCGCTTCTTCCGGCTGTGAGCAGAATGAGTCTCCCTCCGTGATCACTCCGCAGTGCTGCCCGATCTCGCAAGAGAGAGAGCGCGCAGGGCTCGCGGCCCGGAAGCACAACCCTCCATGGAGTCCTATGGACTCCAGGAGGTGATACATGCACTCGCAGCTCCGATCCTTCATTCTGCACATTCGCTCACAGCTCCGATACATCATTCTGTTGATGCGGTCGCAGCTCCGATCCATCATTCTGCACATGTGTTCGCAAGTCCGTTAGCAGGGCACTTCAGCAACTTTTCTCTGCTGTTTGGTGTACTCTGAATAGATTAACCATTGCTTCTCTATGGGGGATTTCACTGTCTTCGAACAGGCACCGTACGTGCTGGCAGTTCGCCAAAATTTGGCCAACTACCTGCCATCTGTAGCCAAATGGCCCCGAAATGTCACCGTATGGGGAAATTCCCTGTTCGGTGACATTTCGGGGCCAGATCGTCTCTCTCTGAATAACCCCTTAAGTCACGTAACTTGAGGAAGGCCCTTTGAGCAAAGGCGAAACCTGTTGGTTTCCCAAGTTAAAGTTTCTGCTGGATCACATCTGAGCACCCCTTTGTCTGCTTTCTTACATTGGTTGATTTGGCATTTGGCCGACCTGGTCCATGTGGCACCTAGTCTTGTGGTCCATATACAAGGCTAGTGCCCTTATGGTTTTGCATATGATTTATCGACTTGGGTATTCCTAGCACTAGAACAGCTTTGAGCACCTCATACAAAGCATAGGAGCAAGAGAAGTAGTCAACTTTCCCATTACGGTAACCCAGTGACCTTGTGACACCGAATAAGCGACAACAATTGCACCAGGGGTTGCCGAGCCTCTTGTTATAGATGGTAATTGGGCCTCACATGTTTATCCAATGTCTGCTCGAGGATTAATACAACGAAAAAGGTATTATCTTCGTTTCCAGTTTGCTGGAGAAAGGAAAGCTAAAGCTTACACACAACAATGTGGTGGAATTTTAAGTAGCGACTCATTAGAACTCTTAGAAACGCAAAACGTTCATTAAACCTTTGTTAATTAGCAGGGTTTTTAACCTCCACTAATCCATGCAGCCATTGAAGTTTCTTTCTCTTTTAAATCCCACGTATCGCTGTGTTTTTTTTATTACATATAAATGGGAATTTTAACTTTTAAACGTTTTATGAAAAAAGTTAAAAAACCAAACAAACCCATCCTCCAAGCTTAAAACATTCTCAGAGTTTATTTATATTCCAGTTTGCTTTCTTTTATCGCATCTCATGGGTTTTCAGTTGGCGATTGAGCCATACAGTTTATTTTATAGTCTGTGCCAAGCCGGTGAAGGTTGAGTTAAGAGCTGGCTGGCTTTCAAAGCCTACAGATTAGTGCTACACGTATACAACACTGCGGTATTTAGCTGCGGTTCGGGCAGGAAGTCGCCAGGCTTATTGCTCGCTGCACAGCTACGCGCACACACAGCTCCTGCACACTCTCTGCTCGCTGCGTCTATCTAAGAATTATAATTCTTTTTATCATAATATGTGTCGGCCGTTTTTGTTTCTTTTCCTTTTTTAGTGGTTTGGTATAAGAATTTGCAATTATATCCTCTGCAAAACAGAGCAGCCGAAACCTGTTTTTATTTTTTTTCACACTTCACGTTTACGTTTCAAAACTTGAAAAATAAAGAAAATATTAAGTTATTAGTGAAGGTAAAAAGAAAATTGAATCCCACTAGAAAGCTGTTATATTGTGGTCTGAAATATTATTATTATTATTATTATTACATAGGGGGTTATTCAGAGAGCACCGTAATGTCGCTGAGATTTCTGCTCTCTTGTTCCCCGCACTTCGGGGAATCAAAGTTCCCCACCGTGCGGTCAATTCAGCAATCACCGCAGGGTCCCCGGAGTGCAGGGAAAAGCCGCCGCAAACCTGCTGAAATCCCACCGAAAACCCGCCGTAACCGCCGCAAAAAACACTCCGAACACGTTGGAAGAAGCCGCTGAGCCTCCGATCACAGCGCAGACCAGCCGCCGGAAAAAGGAGATAAGCTGACGAACGGGGTAAAAAGAAAAGAGTATGATAGAAAGTGTAAAAATTAAAAAGCTGCTTGCAAAAAAACGACTCAACGTGAATGTCTGAAATTTACGTATAACATCCTATGAATGATAATAAATATGTCAGTTACAGAAAAAAGAAAAAATGCTTTAAAAAAAAAAAAGGAAACTAACAAAAATTTGCCCAAAAAATCCCGAAAAATGCCTAAATTATCCTAAAAAAATCATTAAATTAAGAGACTTTTTGCTGCAGATTAAAAGGATAAACGATTTATTAGATATTGGATTAAAACAGGAATATTTTTAACATTGAAGCCTATGGGGTTCGCCTGACTAAACCTGCCGAATGAAAACAGCGAACAGCAGGGCACTTCGGCAACTTTTCTCTGCTGTTCGGTGTCTCTGAATAGATGAAGCATTGCTTCTCTATGGGGGATTTCACTGCCTTCGAACAGGCACCGTAGGTACTTGCTGGCAGTTCGCCAAAATTTGGCGAACTGCCTGCTCTCTGAATAGCCGAATGGCCCTGAAATGGCACTGTATGGGGAAATTCGATGTTCTGTGACATTTCGAGGCCAGATCGGCTCTCTCTGAATAACCCCTATAGCATATGGTATTCAGCACTTGGAGTTGTATAAGAGTAACAAAGTAATGATAAGGATGGTAGTTGTGGGGATTAATGTAACAGTAAATATATAACGCAGCGCACAGATATGAATAACCCCTGAAATTACAGATATCTGAGTAACAGCAAGGTTACAACAACTGAAGAATATCATGAAATATAAAATGAGTTCTGGGACAGGAGAGGTACACATATGTGGGTAAACAAGCCAAGGTCAGTAATACAAAATCAGATACTCAGGCAAGCCGGAGTCAAGGAACAGAGAAGGCAGGAATGTATTTCAGGAACAAGCCAGGGGTCAAAAACCAGGAGATCAAATACAAAGAGAAGGAAAGCATTGAAGTGTAGCAAAACTGCAACAGGACAATGGCAAAAGCAAGTGGAAGTCCTGAAAACCTGCCTGTGAATCCTACTGGCCATTTAGATGAGAGGGGCATGCCAGGACCACCACTGGCCACAGGATGAGATGGGTGGAAGCTCAGGATTGTTGTGTAGCAACAATGCAACATAACATATGGTGGAACGGTGCACCTACATTGATTTTGTCAGGAACTGAAAAAAACAATAGTCTCTCCGGCCTCTACAGAGATGGGAGACCTGACAAGGTGCAGAGAACACTATGGACCACTAGAGGCCATGCCAATTAAAAAGGGCACTATCACCTGGTCTGAGCTAAAACGGGGATGCTAAAGGGAAAAACCTGCGCCTGCGGGGTTCCCCTTAGTGTCCCCGTTTGAAAACCAGATTACGAGGCAGGCACTTAGCGCTAGCGTTAAGTAGGTGATAGAGCTCTAAATGTGGGTCCTGACTGTAAAGCTTTATGATCTACAGGAAGGGTTAAAATATGGACTCAGGAGGGAATTCAAATTGCATTTTATACTGTAATAGCGTCAATAGAATGGCCCCCAGTGCCTGGAATTAGGGAGCTCAGCATGTATCGCTAGACCTCACTCAGTGGAAAATCAAGCCTTGTACTAGTGCATGGCTCACAAAGCTATTGCTCCCTGATGGTTCAGGGTTTTTTCAGTACTAGAGGATAAGTGTGTGTTCCCTGTGCACAAACGTCCCTAGGGGTCAGTGCAACAGGAAATGCACTAATCATTTCTCGCAGGTTGACTGCCTGAACTACTGGACAAATGGTAAGCTATGAGTGACAAGGGTCCTAGAAGACTTTATGGTGGCACTTCAAACTTCTTTGGCTTTGAAGAAGAACATGTCATCTTCCACGGCCTCGCAGAAACCAGTAATATTTTTAGTAACATGTAAACTCGGCCAGTCAGACGTGGGATCCTATATGTTGAGCAGACTGTAAAGTGAGCTGGAGTTGGACACCGAGTACCACCACAACATACCTTCACAGTGGTGGTTCAGGTGGCCAACCTGCAAGACATGAGGTGTGTGCTCCGGTCTTGGAGATTTCATTCCGCACTTGGGTCAATTAGTACATTTGTTGAGGATATTCCATCAAGTAGTGGATTAGTTAAGGACATTCTCGCCAGATGTGAAACCTGGAACCGCCACGGTTCAGAAAATTCCTGCTATCCCACATATCCTGGTATTCTTTGGTGCAGTCTGTAATTCCCAGAAATCTGTAAAGCAATAAATGGCCAAATGGAGTTGGAGCCCATAGAAACCATAGAAAATACATGACGAATGCATGTAATTCAGTGTTGCGGTTGCCATGTTTGTTATGGAAGGGTTGAGTGGTCCAAGAATCTAGATAGCATATGCTAACATATTTTTTGTGTGCAAGCCATGACTGCAGGATCACGGTACAGATTGGTGTTTCTGCTGATGCATGACTTTAAGACCATTAGTTTAGAAGTACAGGTCATTGTGGTTGAAGATTGTGCGGTCAGCTCAGCAGCACCAAATGTTGATTGATAGCTTTTCACACCAACACTGACTGAATTTCGTAGCATCTAGCCCTGTCTCAAATGAATCCGTGCCTGTCAAATATTCTAGTTAGAAGCACTGAGTTCCCTGTAGTTTATGATAAGAATAGCAATGCATACCCAGCGGCCCTTCCAGCCTGCGGAATTTCACGTCAAGCAGTCATGCGTGCCTGCAGCGTGTTATGGCCACCAGGGTTGGAAGCCGGAGGTTGTGGAAAACCTGTTTCGTCCATGCACTGGAGCTTGTGTGTCTGTCACTAAGCAAGAGGGATAAATGAATGATTTAGACATAGGAAACCATCCTCTCTCCCATCCTTGCTGTCTTTTGCCCACGTCCATGAGTCTTTTCCATAGGGCCATTTTTGGGGGGTCCATTTGGATGTGCTTCCTTTCTTGTTTCTTCTTTTTTGCCATTTTTGTTACAATTTATAATTCTAGTGCTTGTTAATTCATATTCACTGGATGTTTCAAACCTATTCATGGGTGCTCCACACAGGTGTTTACATTTGTGGCTCATTGCTGATACAATGAACATGTAAAATCCAAAGTATCCATGTCAACATCAATGGATAGAAGTGCCAATATCCATTGACATAAGTGTATGAGGACTGGCACTGTATTAAATGGCCCAAACAGCTAGTTTGACATGTGGTTTTTGAATGGTTGGTCCATTGTTGTGTTATGTTTCCTCCCCACATGTCAAGCTTATCACTTGTCGACTGTGGGCGAACATCAAATACCCCATCCTGCTCATCACATTCCTTGAAATCAGGATGTATAACATCTGTAGATTTACTTTTATGTCATCCTTGATCTTAAAAAGACACAATTTTGTTCTGGAAAGAAGTGTAATGGGATGAAAAAACAGGTGATGGTGACTGTGTTGTCTATGTCGATTGTCAGAGATTTCCGAGGCCTGGTAGACTTCAGACTTATTTCGTTTCTCAACGATGACATTTTCCATATGATGAGTCAATAAAGTTCTGTTACACATTATTAATTTACTGCCCAACTGCTCTTATTCTCTCTCCACAGACAGTTGCCAACAGCTTGACAGCAGTCTTGAAGCAGAGCATCAAACTGGTGGTGCAAACGATGACCTGGATGAGTCCCAGATACGACTGCAACTGAAGCGCAAACTCCAGAGGAACCGGACGTCTTTCACACAGGAACAAATTGAAGCTTTAGAGAAAGGTAAGCAACTGCATGGGATTCTTCTGTCATTAGCTATCATATTCGGTGAAAGAGCCAATCGTGACAGTCATAACTGTTGACCGAGGCCCAGCCAAGTAGGAATACTGGAGCCTCGACCAACGTACAGCAGTTCTGTGAATAGTTTAATGAAGGCTTTGCTGATACCTTTTTTGCATCTTCCTACAGTGGGTGTTTGCTATGCATGTAGTGTGCAAATCCTCCAACCTCCTCAGTCGGGCTTCTGACTGTCCTTCAGCAGCATTGCTGTTGTCCAATAGCGATGGTGAGGTTGACTTAATTAGTGACATGTTACCTCTTGCTAAGGCAAGTGTCACCTGGCATAGTAAAAAGGAGGTAGAAAAGAAGGTAACATTGTAAGGGGTGATTCCAGTTGGGGAGGTCCAAAGATGGGCCCAAATATCCGTAACGGTGGCCCTGACCAGGGGATACTTTTACGAATAGCAATGAGAGAATTCACCAGTGCCCTTGTGTCCACTGCTTCTTCCATGGTTCTGCCATTTCAAGTTTGCGTAAGGGTCGCGTTGGGCTCCATGGAATCCTATGGACTCCGATAGCCGATAGTTGCAGCTGCGCTTTCGGTATCACTCAAAACCTCCATATTAGCCCAGGGCCAGACACTGATACAATAGCTGGATTGGAAAAGATACAGTAAAAGGGAGCTGGTAAGAATAATTGGATCATACCTTTTATCGGCAAGAGGGGAATAGGGCCATATGGATTTGAGAAGGTTACAACAGCTCTGGTTAAGTTTACAGTTGTCTTGGAATCTAGCCCTGTATTTTTCATATTGCAATGTGATTTAAGAATCATTAACCTTTAATATCCACACAAGCCTCAGTGCAAAGTTAAACCATATCAAGAAAAAGGTTATCCATTCCCACCAGTAAACAAAAAGCCCTCGACAAACTCAAAGCAATGTGGTTTCGCCATCTGCAACCACTAGACAAAAACATCATCAAAGCAGTAGGAGGTAAATCCGTTACAGATGCTCCTAGTGTCACTATTGCTTCTATAGTTGTTATAGCACAGTCTTTAGGATTCTGTAACATTTCTCAAATTTTTGTGTGTGTTGTGTTTTGACCAGCTAAACCCATGCGTTAACTCTTGCTACTGCTGTGCACTACTGTACTATGTCAGTCATAAGGTGATTCCCTGAAACCAGAGCTCAAAGTTTTCATTAAAGATCTTCAACAATAGAATGGAAATTACTGAAAGCTTCAGGAAAGGTACCTCCTCTTATGTTGAGCATATCCCATCACACCACGTGCTGTAAGAGGCAGGCGTT
This sequence comes from Leptobrachium leishanense, assembly GCA_009667805.1. NCBI lineage: Eukaryota > Metazoa > Chordata > Amphibia > Anura > Megophryidae > Leptobrachium > Leptobrachium leishanense. Next base: position 98,838,535 of record CM019073.1, read on the forward strand.
TTCTGTTAAGCACATTTTGATGCAATGCTGTATGTTGTCGCTAACACTTCTCAATATTGCATCATCAATGGTTTGGATCTCATTCCTAATTTTATCCTCTAAGGTGGCAGTTGGCGGTGCTTGTTATGGTACTTGTTCCTTCAGATAGTCCCACAAAAAGAAGCCCAGGGTCATAATATAAGGAGACTGGGGCGACCACAGAGTCTTAGTAATGGCATGGTCCTCAAGAAAATGTTGGATTGTCGCCATTGACTCACGTGATGTGCGTCATGTTGCACCATCTTGCTGGAAGTAACCCTGTGCTCGTCCATAAAGTAAGTCACTTTAAGTAAGTAAGTCTGTGGGAATGCTATTTTCGTGGCTGTGCTGTTGTTGTGTCTGTGCTGCCACCTAAAATCCCTTTCAGCACTTGCTGTGATGGGATGTGCACAACATAAGAAGAGGTAAATTTTTTCTAAAACTCTCCTTAATTTCCTTTCATAAGTTCATGATCGATAATGAAAACTTTGGGTTCAGATCTATGTGAATCACCTTGTACTAACGTGTTTCGGGGATGACTTTTTGGCATTCAAGGCAAGGCACAGGGACATACCTGAATTGTAAAGCGCAAATGTTAAGGTCAGGAAGGAGAAATAATGATAGGTAAAGGTTGGAATGGAAATAAATAATAGATTTAAATTAGGAAAATGCATGTTTAACCTTTAACCACTCGGCGGTGTACTATGCCATTGATGTGACGGGTGGGACTGGACACTGCGGGGTGGCATAGCATGCCCCGCAGGCGTCTATGCTCTGTGGTAGGCCCCCCCACCAGTTAACGCGTGGCACGTGTCATTGGCTGCCACGCGATGACCTGAACTCAGCTGCATGGGCGGGCCGGAGGTGGGGCCCACTGCGGCTTCCGGCAAGCAGGGAGTACTAGTACGTCCCACCGGGTTTAAAGGATACTATAAAGGTTAAAAGAGGAGGGAGTAGAAAACAGAGGGTTTAGACATTGACCCCTTGTGACCCCCTCTGCACTCCACCTTCCTGTCTTAACACTTTGGGTTTTTTAAAAGCTCCCCTAAATATAGCACTGGTCTGCCTTTGATCTCCGCAGGATATGACCCACTTCCCACTCGGCAGGTCAGGTGACCGCAGTGGGACTGGACGCTCCAGCCAATACAGTGACTCAATGCAGGGAGACTTTGATACCATTGGATGGTGCTGGTAACCAAACTACTCCATGCCTAGGAAACCTGAACTGGGGACTCACTGAGCCGAGGTTCTGGAAGGGACTAAGCCCCTGCATTTGGAAGACTGATTCAGCCCTCTGAGCCCCCCTTAGATGAGGGAGCTCACAGCATTGTCACTTCTCAGATAAGGTTAAGTGGTCACACTATATGGAGGTGATCAGATGTTTCATTACAGGAGCCCGTGCCTGGTTTCAGGCTCATAAAGGTATAAACTGAAGTCAACGTTTCACGATCAAAAAGCGTTAAACCAAGTTCCAAGTAACTGTGATGTTTTTCCACAAGATACACAGCGCATGGATGAACTGGTGACGGACCCCACGAGGGACCAGGCCCTCACACATAGTCTGAAATGCACAACCACATACTCTGCCCTTGTTATACTAGGTTCCCCTAACTCCAACCTCCTTCTCAAACCAAAAAGTGTCAAGCATTACATTGTTCCCCATGCTGGTTTGCGTTTCAACATTTTTAATAAAATGCTAAAAACATCACAAGATATTTACACCGGTCAGGGTTATTCAGAGAAAGGTGAAAATCAGGAGAACTGGCAGGAGAAGAGAACAATCTAGACCAAATAGCCGATTTGGAAAGTGAAATAAATGGGAGAATTTTTCTGGTTTGGCTATTTTGACCTAGAATTATCACTTCTCCAGTCATTCTCCTGAGTTTCACCTCTCTTTGAATAGACCTGTGATGTATTATACAAGGCTACAAATCGACAACTCTGTAAGGCGAGGTTTTAATACATTTACACAGAGCAATATAAATGAATTAGATGGTTTATAATGAGGTTATTATGTTGCATTCTTCTTTTATTTAGTGTAGTTGAATTATAAAGTTATATGTCTATATACGCAGCCGAATGCCAGCGGAGTTTTCCTGGATTTCCATGTTTCTAACCTTGTGGTTTCAAAGTTTCAAGCGATTACATATGAGATTGAATGAAGCTTGCGATCCATGTTACAGCATCAAGCTCTTTCGTCTCGCCTGGGCGCTTTTCTGCCTGTAAACTGCGCTTGAACACATCGCATACAAAGGGAGGAACCCTGGTCGAACAGATTGTGCAGTACCCACAGGAAACGTAGTTCTGTGAAACCAGCACTTCCTCCACTGCACCGCGTCTGCTCATGCGGACCTCTTAGGCTAGGGTCAGACGAACGCATATTTCACGTTGTCCGTGAAAAAGTGCGTTCGAACGAATGGACGCATTTTTTCACGGAATACACGATAGCGGTCATACGATGCGCCTTTTCGTCCGTGATTTTGTACGGATCATCAATAAAACCCTTTTGCGTCTGGACGTTATGTTGGCCGGACGTGTGCAGCGTCTGACGTCTCCCAATCACGCAAACACGCCGCTAGCGGACGCAGCGCACTCTGTACGTCAGTAGTAGCGGTTTGACGTTCTCGAAAAAATGCGTTCGTTTGCCACTTGCGTTGCGCAGACGAACTTTCGTGCGGCCGTTCGTCGTATGTTCCCCGGCATTGGACGTCATTTGCTGCTAGCACGGCCGTGATTTCGTGCGGCTAAACGCACGTTAAAAATGCTTTCGTCTGACCTTAGCCTTACTCAGCAGAGGCATGCAGTGACCATACCGGTACAGGGTAGGATCACCATACCACTAGAACACCAGCACTGCCCTCCCCAGATTTTGTAACATTTTGCTCAGCAAGGGTTTGTGGGATATGTAGTTGAGTCCATAGATTCAGTTCATTGTATTGGAAAAAAATGAATAGGATTGCAGTGTAAGGAATACATTGTGACTATTCCTAAATATTTCTCACTGTTAGATTCATTAAAATGATTTTCTAAAAAAAAAAAACACTGGTTCCTGACAGTGGTTTTCTGGAAAATCCCTTGGTAGTGAAGGGCTTAAAGAAGGTGTTGATGCTTTTCTGGTACAGGAACGTTTGCTGCTACTGGCTTTGACACATACAGGGTTATTCAAAGAGATCTGGAATTGTGGCCCAAAGGTAACCGAACAGTGAAATTCAGCGTACGGTTACCTTTCCTGGCCATTCGGCTATTCAGAGAGCAGGCAGTTCGCCAAATGTTGGCGAATTGCCTGCACATACGGTGCCTGTTCGAGGGCAGTGAAATCCCCATAGAGAAGCAATGCTTCGTCTATTCAGAGAACAAAAACCAGCTGAGAAAAGTTGCTGAATTGCCCTGCCGTTCGGTGGTTTCATTCAGCAGGTTTATTCAGGAGAATCCCATAGGCTTCAATGTTAAAAATATTCCCGTTTTAATTCAATATGTAATAAACAGTTTATTATTTTATTCTGCAGTAAAAAGTCTCTTTATGTATAGATTTTTGAGGAACTTTTAGGCATTTTTCTGGATTTTTTTGTGATTTTTTTCCGTTTTTTTATCGTTTTTTTCTTTTTTCTGTAACAGTCCTTTTTATTATCATTCATTGGATCTTATATGTAAATTTCAGACATTTTCGTTTAGTAGTTTCTTTGCAAACAGCGTTTCACTTTCCAAACATTCAAGCGTACTGTTTTGTTTTTTTTTTCACTCCATTCGTCTACGGTGTCGGCTTTTTCCGGCGGCTGCTCTGCGCTGTGATCAGCTCCTGCTCGGGTTTCTCCGGCGTGTTCGACGGGGTTAATCCAGATGTTTTTGCAGGTTTCGGTGTGCGTTCGCCGGGTTTTGGGGTGAGTGTTCGTCGGGTTTGCGGCGGCCTTTCCCTGCACTACGACGGCCCTGTGGTGCTTGCTGAATACACCGCAGGGTCGCCGAAATGGGATTGCCAAATCGCACCAAATTGAAGAGAACGAAAAGTCACCGAACTTGCGGTGACTTTTCGATTCTCTTTGAATAACCCTGATATTTAGGTTTAATACGAGGCTGTGCTGTGTGAGAGGCTGAGCGTGAGACTACATAAGAAGACAGATGTCCTTCCAGAGGAGGGAATATTAACAGTATGCGCTCACTTGGCTAGTAAAACACTGAATGGCTAATGGATGGAAAGGCCAGGTCTGGAGACCTCCTTGCACCACAGCTCATGCAAGAAAATGAGGTGTCATGGCCCCTTGACTGCACCACTAAGGCTGGGGTCAGACCAGCGCACTTTTAACGTGCGTTCTGGCGCACATAATTACGGCCGCACTAGCAGCAGATGACGGGCAATGACGGTCAATATACGATGTACGGCCGCACAAAAGTCCGGCCGTGCAACGCAAGTGGAATATGAACGCATTTTTCTGAGAACGCTGAACCGCTAGTACTGACGTACTGAGTGCGCAGCTGCGGCATAGAGGCGTGTGTGCGTGATTAGGAGATGTCAGACGCTGCTAATGTCCAGCCTACATAACGTCCAGACGCAAAAAGTGTTTTATTGACGATCCGAAAGAAATCACGCCCGAAAATACGCGTCGTCTGACCGTTTTTGCGCATTCTGTGAAAAAATACGTCAATGCGTTCAGACGCACTTTTTCACGTTCGCAGGGAAAAATGCTTTCGTCTGACTCTAGCCTAAGGCTAAGGTCAGACGAAAGCAGTTTTAACGTGCGTTTAACCGCACGAAATCACGGCCATGCTATCAGCAAATGACGTCCAATGCCGGGGAACATACGACGAACGGCCGCACGAAAGTTCGTCCGCGCAACGCAAGTGGCAAACGAACGCATTTTTTCGAGAACGTCAAACCGCTACTACTGACGTACAGAGTGCGCTGCAGCCGCATAGCGGCGTGTTTGCGTGATTGGGAGACGTCAGACGCTGCACATGTCCGGCCAACATAACGTCCAGACGCAAAAAGGGTTTTATTGATGATCCGTACAAAATCACGGACGAAAATGCGCATCGTATGACCGCTATCGCGTATTCCGTAAAAAAATACGTCCATTCGTTCGAACGCACTTTTCACGGACAACGTGAAAAATGCGTTCGTCTGACCCTAGCCTAAATCATCATTCTTCATTCTGTAGGTTGAAGTCCTCCCTTTCCAATATCAAGTTTTTTGATACTATCACTGGTTTCTGATGAAAGCGCGTGGATTGAGGAAGCTCTAGACTTAGTTAATGAGGTTTTAAGCAGAGGTAAATACAAAAAAATACATAAATTTGAATTAATCTAAACTGATGTATGTGAATTTATGTGGAATGTCAAGATGCAGGTGAACGCGTTCTGACATTCCACACAAGGTCCACCATGCAAGGCCCCACCTTATGTGAGACCTTACGCTGCCATCTATTTTGCATAATTATAGGGCCTTTTCTGCTTGTGGTTCTTGGTTCCCTTCCCATTTTTAACCATCATGACAGTCAGGGTTATTCAAAGAGATCCGAATTGCTTGAGAAAGGTAACCGAACGCTGAAAATCAGCGTTCGGTTACCTTTCCTGGCCATTCGGCTATCCAGAGAGCAGGCAATTCACCAAATCCTGGCGAATTGCCTGCACATACGGTGCCTGTTCGGTGCCTGTTCGAGGGCAGTGAAATCCCCATGAAAAAGCACTGCTCCGGCTATTCAGAGAACACAAACCAGCAGTGAAAGGTTCCCCTAATGCCCTGCCATTCGGTGGTTTAATTCGGCAAGTTTATTCAGGCGAATCCCATAGGCTTCAATGTTAAAAATATTCCCGTTTTAATTCAATATCTAATAAACCGTTCATTATAAAATTCTGCAGTAAAGAGTCTCTTTATTTATAGATTTTTTTAGGATATTTTAAGCATTTTTCAGATTTTTTTTTTTTTTTTTAAAAAGTCCGATTTTTTTTTTTTAAGTTTACTTCTTTTTTCTGTAACAGCCCTTTTTATTATCATTCCCTGGACCTCATATGCAAATTTCAGACATTTTCGCTCAGTAGTTTCTTTGCAAACAGCGTTTCATTTTCACACATTCACACAAACTGTTTTGCTAATTTATTCACTGCCTCCTCTGCGGTCTCCGCGGCTTCGGTGCGTGTGATCGGCTCCTGCTTGGGTTTTTCGACGGGTTAATCCAGATGTTTTTGAGGGTTTTCGGCGTGCATTCGGTGGGTTTTGCAGTTCGTTTTTGAGGGTTTGCGGTAGCTTTTCCCTGCAATTCGGGGACCCTGTGGTGCTTGCTGAATACACCGCAGGGTCATCGAAATGGGATCGGCAAAAGGAACCGAATTGAAGAGAACGAAAAGTCAGCGAATGTGCGGAGACTTTTCGAATCTCTTTGAATTACCCTGTAAGTCTTCTGCTGAGCATTCAGAGTAGATTGTTTCCTACAAATGTATCTTCTGTATGATCTAACATAATAATGTTGCGGTACGGTATTTGAGTTTTTTAAGAAACCTGGGGATAGGCGATCAGGGTCGCCATGAGAAATATTGGTGCTACTTGGGCCACCACTAGAAATAATGGAGCCACTTGCTCATTGTTTTAAACCATTACCCCCAGCCTAAAAAAGACTGTCCCCTCCAATCAAATTCAGGCTAAACAGAGTCATAATTGATAGTGCGATGGAGACCAGCCATGCCTCCCTACCAGCTCTTGGACATGCGGCTGCATTGCATATATTGGCTTCTCTGCAGGCATGGGCTGCCTTGTCTGGGTGGGCCTATGACAAGGGTTATAAAGTACGCTTCCAGAGGACAGCCGTGCTCGAGATCTTAATGTCACAACATCATTTCATTGAATGCATCCACATTATTACTCTCTCTCTCATCTACTCCACCCATCAATTTTAGGGGCAAAAATGCATTGATGCGAGGGGCAAAACCCTTTGCGCAGAACATCATATTACAACGTCCGCGCAAAAAATGCACGTTAACGTCTACCGCTGGTGAACCTGCGCAAACCCTTTGCGAGCGTAATGTACGTTGCGCGCGTCCTATACTTAACATTGTGAGCGCAAATGCGTTTGTGCGCTGGTACGCGGATGGTATTTCAATCTATGCGCAAAATTTAACGGACAACGTTTGCGTGCATAATTTTAACGTCTTTGAAAAGCTGGTGGTAACGGCAAATCTGAACGTCCTGGCCGAACCCAAATACACCAGCCCGAAAAATAAAAATACAGCACAGTATAGTTACACATTCTACACATACCCAAACAATAAAATGGAGAAGTTGTGCGTGTTTTTATTATCGCTGCAGCATATATACTCAGATTGATTTTGACAGACGAAAAAACTTAACGTGAGACAATTGTGGTTCTTAATTCTGATTGGCTGAATCGCATGAAAAAACAATCTGCCCACCGATTTCTGCGCGCAGCATTAATGCGCGTGCGTTTTTGCACGTCTTTTTTACACGCGTTATTTTTTGACGGATGTGAAAATGCTCTCGGATTGTAATACCAGCGTTAATTTACGTGCGTTAACGTTTAACGCTTCGTGCAAAAATTCACACGTTTACCGTGCATTTTTGCGCAAAGAATGTAATAGAGCCCATGTTCTTTAGGTTCAGATGAACACTTAGCAGCCATCTTGGAGCATTGCACGGCACGGTGCAAATCGTAACAAATCAGGGGTTCTATGAATCCTATAAATTGCCTTTAATCATGTTCTCATGCACATACCAGCTTTATACACCTTTTTTTTTTTTTTGCTTTTACACCTGAAAGGTCTTTCTTTACAAGGGGGAAATGAAATCCGCGGTGTGGGGTAAAGGACCACACGCCCAAACTCAAGTAAAAGAAACTTGTGAAAGAGGAAATAGGAGCGTGGCACCTGTCACCGGATGTCTGATTCTGGCTTCCTTTCTTACTGTAAACTTCTATCATCTAGAAATACCACCAATCATATAGAACTATGACTCCTGTATATCCCATATATAGTATGAAATTCATCGGTTTGGTAATATTACACAAAAAAAAAAAACTGTACCAAAAAGTATTTGTAAAAGCAAACGTAACAATTTAATTAATTGACAGCCATTGAAAAATATAGAATACATTGATTTGGTTGAATTAGCTGAAAACATCGACATTGACCTTTGACTATTAATGTTCTAGTTGATCTTATTGACCATTGTACTATATCTTTGGAGGGCTTTTTGCTTCTTTTGATATGATGCAGATACAGAATGGGTTTTTGTGCTCTTCAGAATACAGTAGGATGAACAGTAGCTTCAGCTTCCTAATGAAACGCAACAATGCCCACTCAAGTTCTCCCATTGTAAACCATGAATTACCAACAAATTTCCTTCATAATCTGCAGAGAACCCCCATACAGAGGTGACTTGGATAGTGGAAAACTCCATAATAGCTTAATTTTTTTTTTAGTTATTTTATTGCAAAAAAATTGTAAATCCTAACCTCAACATCTGAGGGTTGGGATTTAGGGGTTATTATTTCAGAGGATCTAAGGGTAAGTAGTCAATGTAATAGAGCAGCAGGAAATGCTGGCAGAATGCTTGGAATTGCTGGCAGAATGCTTGGTTGTGTAGGGAGAGGTATTAGCAGTAGGAAAAGGGAAGTGCTCATGCCACTGTACAGAGCACTGGTGAGACCTCACTTGGAGTACTGTGTGCAGTACTGGAGACAGTATCTCCAGAAGGATATAGACATCTTAGAGAGAGTTCAGAGAAGGGCTACTAAAATGGTGTACGGCTTGAAGGAGAAAAGTTACCAGGAAAGGCTTAATGATCTTAACATGTACAGCTTGGAAAAAAGACGAGACAGAGGAGATATGATAGAAACATTTAAATACGTAAAGGGAATCCACAAGGTAGAGGAAGGGAGTATATTTAAAAGGAAACAAAGTAGCAAAACAAGAGGACATAGTCTTAGATTAGAGGGGCAAAGGTTTAAAAGTAACATCAGGAAGCATTATTTTACTGAGAGGGTAGTGGATACATGGAACAGTCTTCCAGTAGAAGTGGTAGAGGCCAAAACAGTGATTGAATTTAAGCAGGAATGGGATAGGCATAAGGCTATCCTAAAGAAAAGATAAATCCAGGTAAAGTATCCATGTAATTGGGCAGACTAGATGGGCCGAAAGGTTCTTATCTGCCGACATTTTCTATGTTTCTATGTAAGGCGCTGCCCCAACTGACCCTTTAGATGAGCCTCCACTGATCTCCAGATGCCTCACACGTTACCCCATACTATGTCCAAGAAGCAATATGGGGAAATTCCCTTAGGTGCAGATATATAAAATTGTATATAGCAGCGTGCCACGTGTTTCACAATATCCATACAAATATAGAATGTATCTAAAATTGTAGGTATAGAATTATGCTTATAGCAGGGTTCCAAATGGTGTGAAATATGTGGTACAGCCTGGCAAGAATAAATATTTTATATAAAGAGATTCAATGGTGACGATGTAGAATTTTCTTTCGGTGATTCCTGGATGAGGGGATATAAGCCAAACAAGAAAATACAATTGTGCAGTTCTCGGCGGTACTTGCGCCTCCTTTCCCCTATGGGGTACTTACTAGACCCAGAGCCTCTTCTCTCGGCTCTGAGGGTGAATAGCCATTGAGGTCCTTTAGGTAGCCTCCAACCTCCTTTAACTGCATACAGTCTCTGGAATCCAGGTGAAGTGGTCAAGGGGAAGCATAAAGACCCTAGACCCGGGACTTTAAAAACTCTTATTATAAGATAATGAGTATATAAAACGGTTTTTAAGCAAAGGAAAAATAAAATCAGAAAAGTTCCTGTTGTAATATTACCATCTTTTGTTCTATATGTCCAAAAAGTGCAGTTATCCTCCAACCAGTAGAACCCAAGCAATACCTTACCAAAGATTTGCCAGGTTGCTGTTGATCTCCAATCCACTCAGGTTCCAGACAGTTTATGGTTATATCCTGGTTAGGCGCACAATGCATCTGCAGATGGTGGCGGTGTTCTGCTTCACTGTGGCCAGTTGGAGATAGGAGTGAAAGAGGTTCTGCAGTATTTGAGGGTCTCCCAGTGAAACCAGGCAAATTACTCTTTATTCAAGGTGGACCAGAATTAGCTTGCAATGGCTGCTTCCAATGGCCAGTGAGACATAATGAGAGTGAAAAGTAAACAGATCAAACCGTGGTATGTATGAGCCAAGGGGCAACAAGCAAGGTAGAGTCAATCAAGACAATGTGGCGAGGCAGGCAAAGTCCAAGCAAATACAAGTATACAAGCCAAGGTCACAACACGAACAAATAATGCCAATCAGAAGAATGGGGATATATTCTATGTTGATCTAAGGCAAACACACTAGGGATCACGGTCTCCAGTTGCAACATAGTTCCTTTCATAAACGAGAAGTAAAAAGAATACCAAGACTAACGTGACCAAGCTGGGTTGATATGTGGAAGACAGAATTTTCCTTCACATTTTTCCACTTGGCTTATCCAAGCCATGTCCACATTACGACATAGCACATTTCCCAAATATACTGACTCTTAGGGGGTTATCCAGTAAGAGACGGTGTTGCAAACAACAGACACAAGTCGATGGTGTTGCAGCGCCAACAAAATACCGGCATTTCATATACTGTACGTATGTAAAATCCAAAGAATGACAGGAGAAGCTTCACCATGAAGCTTCTTCTGCTACTCTTTGGACATTAGTTTTGTGAAATCGGTGCTGCAATACCTGTGATTTTCACCTGCATTTTTAACACCGAGAAACAATGGAACTTACTGAATAATTCCCATATTCTCTCTTTGGAATCCGTTTGGAAACCTTTATTAACCATGAACCTTTGTATAAAGACAGTAAACTCTTAACCTATGGTGCATGAGGACCACTATCATATAGAAATGGTTGTTTTGCTAAAGGTTGTGGATTTTGTACTCTAACTCTATCATAATTCAATGAAATGCGTAAAGTTATAATTGTATTTGCTCCTTTCAAACAGAATGGAATGTAGTGTACCTGCGCGAAAAATTGCATGGTCCTAGTGTTGTGTTAGCTGCTTCTAAATTTGGGGTAAAGCATTAAGGTGTTTACTTATTTGTTTTGTAGAATTCGAGAGGACACACTATCCTGATGTCTTTGCAAGGGAGAGGTTAGCAGCCAAGATAGACCTTCCAGAAGCCAGAATTCAGGTAAATTTACGGATCTTCTGAACAAAACATAGGGATGAAACAGTGGATGAAAAACCAAACTGCCTGTCAAAAGAAGAACTAGACATCCAAAGTCATAATTAGTATCAATCTTTGCCATTTAGAACCTTAAAGATCGTAATTTTTTATTCATTGTTTATAATGCTTTACCTACTAGTTTCCAGTGGAATGTGTTCGTCTTCTCGGGAGTAGTTTTCATCCTCTCCCAAATAGACTGATGGTCTCATGGCCAGTGGTTAGAAAAAGAAGAGAAAGAGGTTTTACACTCTAGAGTGAAGTAATGATTCAGTTGCAGATGGACAGGTGCTACTAGGAGCAGCCATAGACGCCATGGTAAACATTAGAAAAAGGGACCAGGTACTCCAACCCTCGATGAATTTACTTCAGGGTTAACAACATTTTGCCTCTCACAGGACCCTTTCTCAACCTCAATGGTCTTGGCCAGTCATTGTTGACTGCCCTGGCCTTGACTTGATGGATTCAGCTTCGGTGCAATGCCCGGGATATCCGTTCGTGTGTAAGGGAATGCTCAACGAAATGTTGGATGAATGGACTCTGAATGAAAAATGCAAAAGCTACATAGGACCCAGCTGTGAGAAGAGTTGGAATGACCCACGCATTTCTTTGCGGTGGAATTACATAGCTTTATAGGATTTACCCTTCATCCCTTGCGTTGAAAGGTCTGTCTTCTGCCTATGTTCAAATTATCAAAACATTTGATATAATAATCAAGACACACAGGGTTATTCAAAGAGAATCGAAAAGCAACCACACGTTCGGTGACTTTTCGTTCTCTTCAATTCAGTACAATTTGGCGATCCCATTTCGGCAACCCTGCGGTGTATTCAGCGAGCACCACAGGGCCGCCGAAATGCAGGGAAAAGTCGCCGCAAACCTGCCGAAAACTCACCGCACAACGAGGGCGAACGCACACACCGAAACCCGCAAAAACATCTGGATTAACCCGCCAAAAACGCCGGAAAAACCCAAGCAGGAGCCAATCACACGCAGCACAGCCGCCGGAAAAACCCGACACCAGAGACGAATGGAGTGAATAAATTAGAAAAACAGTTTGCTTGAATGTTTGAAAAGTGAAACGCTGTTTGCAAAGAAACTAATGAGCGAAAAAGTCTGAAATTTACATATGATCCAATGAATGATAATAAAGAGGGCTGTTACAGAAAAAATAAGTAAACTTAAAAAACAAATCCTGAAAAATGCTTAAAATATCCTAAAAAGTCTATAAATAAAGAGACTCTTTACTGCAGAATATTATAATCAACGGTTTATTCGATTTTGAATTAAAACGGGAATATTTTTAACATTGAAGCCTATGGGATTCTCCTGAATAAACCTGCCGAATTAAACCACCGAATGGCAGGGCATTTCGGGAACCTTTCACTGCTGGTTTGTGTTCTCTGAATAGCCGAAGCAGTGCTTTTTTATGGGGATTTCACTGCCCTCGAACAAGCACTGAACAGGCACCGTATGTGCAGGCAATTCGCCAGGATTTGGCGTATTGCCTGCTCTCTGGATAGCCGAATGGCCAAGAAAGGCAACCGAACGCTGATTTTCCCTCTTTTTCCCTTTCGGCAGCCATTCGGATCTCTTTGAATAACCCTGACAATGTTCAAGATCCACATACTAAAACAGTGCAACGAAAATAAAAGACTCGAGTCCATCAGGTCCATCCTTTCCCGACTAAGTTATTGCCGCTGATCAAAAACAAGGAGAACATTTCCAATTTGAATCAAACATTTCCGGTGGTGTCACAAAAATTAGATAATCCATGCTGACTCCGAAATGACAGATTTCTCCTAGAATTAACAAGCCTTTTCAAAATAATGACTAAAACAAATAAAAATCAGTAATTGTATTGAGTAATCTCTCTGCATAAAATGCCGCATGCTTATTGGGCGATTTGTTTCTTTGTGGAAGGAGGAATCTGCTTTCTTCAGATTCGCAAGAAGATGACTTATTGTCCTTTGTACAGCCCTGTTAATGAACATGTCACTTTCATATAAATATCCCTTGAAAGATTTTGTTTGCCTCGAGAAAACAAATGTATCCTGTATCTTGGTGGGCGTCAATGAATTCAATTTCTAGACTACCAGGGTTATTCAAAGAGATTCGAAAAGTCACCGCACGTTCGGTGACTTTTCGTTCTCTTCAATTCGGTTCCTTTTGCCGATCCCATTTCGGCGACCCTGCGGTGTATTCAGCAAACACCACAGGGTCCCCGAATTGTAGGGAAAACCTGCCGCAAACCTGACGAAAACTGACCGCAAAACCCAGCGAATGCACGTAGAAAACCCTCAAAAACATCTGGATTAACCCGTCGAAAAACCCGAGCAGGAGCCGATCACACGCAGTGAAGCCGCCGAGACCGCAGAGGAGGCAGTGAATAAATTGGATAAACAGTTTGTGTGAATGTTTGAAAATGAAACGCTGTTTGCAAAGAAACTACTGAGTGAAAATGTCTGAAATTTACATATGATCCAATGAATGATAATAAAAAGGGCTGTTACAGAAAATATAAGGAAACTTTAAAAAAAAAAAAAATCGGACTTTTTAAAAAAATAAAAAATTCTGAAAAATGCTTAAAATATCCTAAAAAATCTATAAATAAAGAGACTCTTTACTGCAGAATATTATAATCAACGGTTTATTAGATATTGAATTAAAACGGGAATATTTTTAACATTGAAGTCTATGGGATTCTCCTGAATAAACTTGCCGAATTAGGCTAGGGTCAGACGAAAGCAGTTTTAACGTGCGTTTAGCCGCACGAAATCACGGCCGTGCTAGCAGCAAATGACGTCCAATGCCGGGGAACACACGAAGTACGGCCGCACGAAAGTACGTCCGCGCAACGCGAGTGGCAAACAAACGCATTTTGTCGAGGTCGTGAAACCACTAGTACGGTCGTACAGAGTGCGCTGCGTCCGCTAGAGGCGTGTGTGCGTGATTTGGAGACGTCAGACACTGCTAATGTCCGGCCAACATAACGTCCAGATGCAAAAGTGTTTTATTGATGATCCGTACAAAAACACGAACGCAAATGCGCATCGTATCACCGCTATCGCGTACTCCGTGAAAAAATGCGTCCATTCGTTCGAACGCACTTTTTCACAGACAACGCGAAAATGCGTTCGTCTGACCCTAGCCTAAAACCACCGAATGGCAGGGCATTAGGAGAACCTTTCACTGCTGGTTTGTGTTCTCTGAATAGACGAAGCAGTGCTTTTCATGGGGATTTCACTGCCCTCGAACAGGCACCGAACAGGCACCGTATGTGCAGTCAATTCGCCAGGATTTGGCGTATTACCTGCTCTCTGGATAGCCGAATGGCCAAGAAAGGTAACCGAACGCTGATTTTCAGCGTTCGGTTACCTTTCTCAAGCCATTCGGATCTCTTTGAATAACCCTGTACATGTTAAACTCTACCTTAAAGCATGTGGCACCAGATAAATTTAAGCCCATGTGCTATTTGTAAAATAATTCAGTGCATGGGTTTTCTACACCAACGTAGTCTATGTCTGAATATTATAGGTTTGGTTTTCTAATCGACGAGCCAAATGGAGAAGAGAAGAAAAATTACGTAACCAACGTCGCCAAGCGAGTAACACCGCCAGCCACCTTGCCATCAATAGCTCATTCTCAGGCAGCATGTACCAATCCATTCCCCAGCCCAGCAGCTCAGGTACGTGGCTAGTTGTTTTAAAAGAAAAATTGCACCAAAAATGGCTCCATGGGGACAATGGCAAATTATATAGAAAGCCACCAATCGTCGGCCCCTATTACACGCTTCGCGCAAATGCGCTTTTGCGTGAGGACAAAACCATTTGCGCGGAACGTTGTAGTGCAAACGATTCGCGTTAACGTCCAACGCGAGTGACCCTGCGCGAACCCAGCGCGAGCGCAAGTTCCTGCGCGCATCCTATACTTAACATTGTGAGCGCAAATGCGTTAGTGCAGATGGTATTACAATCTTCGCGCAAAGTCGTACGAACGACGTTTGCGCGAATTTTCGTAACGTCTTTGAAAACTCGGTGTTAACTGCAAATATGATCGTTGTGGCCGAAACTAAATAACTCAGCAATAAAAAAAAATACAACACAGTACAGTTACACATTCTACACATACCCAGACATAAAAAAATTATAATTTGTCCAAATTTTTTTTTGCTGCAGCACATATACGCAGATTGACTTTGACAGGCGCAACAACCTAACTTTAGAAAATGGTGGTTCTTAATTCTGATTGGCTGAATCCCGAGAAAAAACAGTCTGCCCACCGATTCCTGCACGCGACGTTCATTCGCGCACAAATTTGCGCGTCGGATTTGCACACGAGAAAACATGAATGCGCTCGGATCGGAATGCCGCGTTAATTTTCGCGCGATAACGTTTTTTAGCGTGCGCAAAAAAAATTACGCTGCGCGGGCGCATTTGCGCGAAGCGTGTAATAGGGGCCCTTGTGTCTTACAGGTTCAATGTTGGGAAGAAGTGAAGCAGCTATAACAAACAGCTATGGCTCCCTCCCACCTCTTCCAAGCTTCGCCATGCCGAACAACCTCTCGATCCAGGTTTGTAAATTACATTGCTAAACATGCCTCGCTTGCGTAGACATCAGGAATGGAACGGCAATGTATGGACTTTCTATATTATGCATGAAAAATCCACCTTAAAAAATTTATATATAAAAAAATTCCCATGTAATTCTCCACCCATGCACTACCCAGTGGGTGTCACATCCCTTATTTATGTTATTTTAGGCAACTTTAGAGATTGGGGGGTTCTCTCCGATTTGGTAACCTCAGTGGTTGGTCTTTGGTATTGTCTTGCCTGATGGCTGCCCATGTATGTTGGGCACACCTGTACGCCAATGCACATTTCCACTATACTATATATATCACCAATGTGTGGTTTTGCAATTGTGGCCGCCATCTTTAATTTCCAAGCAAGCTTTATAGTTCAAGCTAATTCTTACAACTAAATGACTTGATACATCTGCATTGCAGACAGTCAGCAGAAATTGTTAGTGGTAACATGACAATATGAATAAAACAAAGGTCGTGTTGTTGCAATTGCGGACGTTACCAAAAAAACACTATAAAGAGTGTATTCACTAAGCACCGAAATTTGTGGGAAAGTTTGTTGCTTCTCACTTTGGCGCAGTTTTGTGGACTTCAGCGATTCTATTTCGCCGACAGTACGTGAATTCATCATTCCCCGGATGGTCACTGTAGTGCACCGAAGATTTTCGCCAAAGTGCCCGTGAAAAAGTTGGAGAATGTCACCTAAGAAGACCGAAAAGCACCGAAGTGACCTTGGCGAAATCCAAAAATGGAACTGTCCTATTCTACTAATAGGTGTTTAAACCAATAAAAATGCATTAAAATTTGTCTAAATAATAAAAAAGGTCCTTTAAAAAAAAAAATTAATAAAAAGTTTTGTTCCCAGGAAAAAAAAAAAAAAATCGGGAAACAAAACTTTCATCTAAAAAAAATAAATAAAAAGGTGTTCTAAAAAAAAATAAATTTTTTTTTTTAGGTGAAAATGAAAAGAATAAACTTTTTAAAAAATGATATTACGTTTTTACAGTGATTCCTATGGGATTCGCCTGTTTAAACCTTTCAAACTGAATCAACAAAAATCAGGGCATTTTGACGACACTTCCGTGTTCTGTGAATAGACGAACCATTACTTCTCTATGGGAAATTTCGCTGCCATCGAAGACCACCGAATTGCGGCGAACTGCACAGTATTTCGCTGTCAATTTGCCTGTATTTGGTGAATTGACAATTTACTGAATAGACGTACTGCCCCCAAATTGAACAGAACAGTGAAATTCACCAGGCAAGTTCATGCTTAGTGAATAGACCCTTAAGGAAATGGGTTTTCATAAATATCAGATGAATATCAGAATGATGTGTATTACACAAAAAGTGAGTTATGGAGAAATCTTTAACTGTACTGATATTTTATTGCATGTCATCCGCAGTCTGTAGCCAGCCAAACCTCCTCGTATTCATGCATGATACCTTCAAGTTCCTCCGTGAGTGTACGCAGTTATGATACCTACACACCCGTTCAACTACAGACACACATGAATACTCAAAACCTGGGATCGGGTACCACCGGCTCCACAGGTAGGTCTTGTTCACAAATCACAGGCCTGTGATGGTCATCATTGCTGCTCAGAATACAAGTATTTATGAATTGCGTTTGTCGTGTAGTGTGCCATGGCTAGTCTTCGCAGCCATAGACTAGGCAGAAGTAACTATGCTACATATTGCAAGCCTTACGCACAACTGTCGACCCGGTGATAGAAAACCACAACACCAAAAGATGGAAAAATATAATAACCGTTAGAGACTTCCCAATATGAGTTTACAGAGGAGGAGGTTCTACAGCAGCTGTCTAAAGTAAAGACAAATAAGTCAATGGGGCCTGATGGGATCCACCCTAAATTATTAAAAGAGCTCAGTGGCGTAATAGCAAAACCGTTAACAGATTTATTTAACCAATCCTTGCTAACGGGAGTCGTCCCAGAAGACAGGAAATTAGCAAATGTTGTGCCCATTTACAAGAAGGGTAGTAGGGAGGAATCGGGGAACTATAGGCCAGTTAGTCTTACGTCAGTAGTGGGGGAATTAATGGAAACCATGTTAAAGGAAAGGATTGTTGCACATCTGAAAACACATAGATTACAGGATCAGAAACAACATGGGTTTACCTCAGGGAGATCATGCCAAACTAATCTTATGGATTTTTTTGATTGGGTAACAAAAATAATAGACACAGGTGGTGCAGTAGACATTGCTTATTTAGATTTCAGTAAGGCTTTTGATACTGTTCCGCATAGAAGGCTTATCAATAAATTGCAATCTTTGAGCTTGGATTCCAATATTGTTGACTGGATTAGGCAGTGGCTGAGTGACAGACAACAGAGGGTTGTGGTAAATGGAGTTTATTCGGCGCAAGGTCTTGTTACCAGTGGGGTACCTCAGGGGTCAGTACTTGGACCCATTCTATTTAATATTTTTATTAGTGATATTGCAGAAGGTATTAATGGAAAAGTATGTCTTTTTGCTGATGACACAAAGATTTGCAACAGGGTTGACGTTCCTGGAGGGATCAGCCAAATGACAAATGATTTAGGTAAACTAACAAAATGGTGGGAGCTGTGGCAATTGAGTTTTAATGTGGATAAGTGCAAGATAATGCACCTGGGGCGTAAAAACCCAAGGGCTGAATATAGAATATTTGATACAGTCCTAACCTCAACATCTGAGGGTTGGGATTTAGGGGTTATTGTTGCAGAGGATCTAAGGGTAAGTAGTCAATGTAATAGAGCAGCAGGAAATGCTGGCAGAATGCTTGGAAATGCTGGCAGAATGCTTGGTTGTGTAGGGAGAGGTATTAGCAGTAGGAAAAGGGAAGTGCTCATGCCACTGTACAGAGCACTGGTGAGACCTCACTTGGAGTACTGTGTGCAGTACTGGAGACCGTATCTCCAGAAGGATATAGACATCTTAGAGAGAGTTCAGAGAAGGGCTACTAAAATGGTGTACGGCTTGAAGGAGAAAAGTTACCAGGAAAGGTTTAATGATCTTAACATGTACAGCTTGGAAAAAAGACGAGACAGAGGAGATATGATTGAAACATTTAAATACGTAAAGGGAATCCACAAGGTATTATTATTATTATTCTTTATTTATAAAGCGCCAGCATATTCTGCAGCGCTGTACAATAGGCACAGTATAGACAGGGTTACAATACATTGAACAACATTTGACAAACAGTACAGGAGGAGATGAGGGCCCTATTCCCGTAGGAACTCACAATCTAGATTTTTACTAGATCCGTCAAAAATGACGGCCACTACCTTGTTTAACGTCAGAATGTACGTCTGTTGTGCGCAGTCCGCACAAAATGACGGACTCGCGTGAAAAGTTACATTGCGCTCACTGATTGCGCGTATTTTTGCACTTCGGTTTTACGAGTGCAATTTCCCGATGGATGAAAAAATGCGCGAGGAATGTAATTCCAGCGGTGATTTTCATGCGTTAACGTTTAACACTTTGCGCAAAAAACACGCGTTTAGCGTGCGTTTTTCGTTAAGAATGTAATAGGGCCCTTAATGTACAGAAGTGCCATAACAGACTGGAAGAGCAGGGTGGATGCTGGATATAAAGCTTGAGAAAGACTTGATAAAGACGAAATGTTGCTTTTCTCCTGATTAAAATACCCAGTTGTTTCTGATTTACAGTAGATAGTGGCACTGGAAAGACTGAAAGAGACATTTACTGTAGCCTGCTGCACTGGAGAGTGTTAGAAAGGACGTCTACTTGGGGAATAGAGACAACAGACATTACATAATTGAGAAATGAGTTTATATGTGTGGAAGATCTCAGAATTTCCAAAGGCAGCCCATATGTACTATATCCCATTTCACTATTTTTAGAAAATGCACAGAAATGTTCAGAAATATGGTTTGTAGCCATTCGGACATTCAAACTGTTACTTATCGCTCTGCCCTCCTCTATTTCAGGATTAATTTCCCCAGGGGTTTCAGTTCCTGTACAAGTACCAGGTGGAGATCCAGATCTCACTCAGTACTGGTCAAGGCTTCAATAGGATGTGGAAGACCATGGAGAAACAAATGGAGATGAGACTTGCAACATATGGGATTCCACTCTGGGACAACCATCACCATTTCACCAACACAAACCAAGACACAGTCGGAGCTCCGAAAGACAGACATATTCTAAGAAACTATATGGAGAATAATACAGCAATGTGACACTTCTATTAAACAGTATTAAAAATGATTTGCGATTTCCCCTCAGCATGACTTCAAACGCAATACGGACACATCTGGCTGGCAACACCACAAAATCTAACAAGAATTTGCACAAAACCCTAAATACGTCATTATTAAGCCTACTGAAATATTAGTAAGTGTGAATGGAGTGACGAGTCATAATTCATGAATGAATCAAACCAAACTGGACACTGGACAAGTAGACGTTGATGTTGACGTTGACATTCAGGTGTCCTAAAGAACTGTCGTTTGAAATAACTTTTATGAAGGAAGTTTAAATGCCAACCTCATCTTATTTCACATATCTTCCCCTACTGTGAACAACCAAAAACCCATTACCAAGATATTCTGACAAAAGGACCCGAAGAAGAACAGTGCAGCATTAGCCTCAAGGAAAACATACACACAAAAAAACTTTGAAAAACACAAACAAAAATGGTAATGGAAGCCATCCGAAGTTTCTGCTTTTGACACAGTTGAAGTTCCCAGGATCCTCGATTCGGGTTTCAGTCCTCTCAATGTTACAGACTGTCGGTTGCAAAGAATTGTGTATTGTTCTCATTATTTAAACGACTTTCGTTTTTCCATCAAATGTCAAACTTAGGATCCACCATTCTTCTACATTACGTTGTTGCCATCAAATGCAAGGTTATGCATTTTTGGATTTTGCCAAGTACAATACAGAAGGAAAGGGTTTTCATAGTAGTGACTGCTTCTTTTTAACAGAAAGTATCCAGATCATTGTTGGACCTCAAAGGACTCTGAACGTTGGATGCGCTATGGAGTTTGTAGAGACCCACCACCCCCTGTCCCATTGCTTGTTTGACCAAGCTAACATCAACACAAACGCTTGCGAATACAATCTAGAGAAAAACATTGACTTTTTGGGTAACAATTAATGGGTATTTGTTATGTAAATTTTTGATGATGTTACGTGTTCATGATATTTAAGATCCCAAGGATGATTTGACCAGTTGAGGATCAAATAATTTATATTGGAAAACATTGATTAATGTCTTGGGTCAATGCATGACATTTATGGATATGTAATATGTTTTTAACATTTGGAAACCCTATTTGTATTTTCTTGTTGATTCTTATTCAAGAATGAACTACTTATTGCAGCTCGGCACAGTCTTGTCTTTCATATTTATGTATATGAACAGCATTTCATAAAGTCTCTAATTTCAGCATGGAAAGGATTTCATTATTTTGGATGGAGGAGACGTAAAAGGTGATACAATGTGATGGCGTCGCGGCTCTGCCTTCAGAAAAGCACATAGCACAGTAAACAGGGGTCAAGTCGAAAAATAAAGAAGTGTCGGGACTCTCCTACGCCACCCTGCCGAGAAATCGATTTTCTCTACTGATAGACCACATTGAAATTTGATATCTTCAATAAAACCAGGAAGGGTTATAGAATTATAATGATAATTATCATAAATATCATGATTATTGTAACGTAAAAAGAAAGATATAACTGCAGCCTAAAAAAGGAAGCTTTTCAGTGTGTGCACCAAATGGAAACTTAGTTCCCCTTGTGGAACTGGAAAAGTGGAGGAACTACACTCCCATGAGTTCCCACTCTACTTGACCCATGACAGTAAACAGTCATCGACTCAAGATTTAGTGATTATTATTTTTCTCGTTTTCCCTCTAAAAGTAACATTGTTTATACCGGACGTGTATTTCCTGCAGTTGGCTTTATCCCTCAATAAAAAGGTGGTTCGTACAAGAGGATCTTGACGCAGTATGGTTAAAGTAATGATATAAAGGCAGAAATAAAGAAAGCAAATCCAAACACCTTAGTAATCATTTACTTTGCTGCAAAGATATAAAACCTTTTCAGTCTTTTTGTTATAGTTTACACTGATAAGCCACAACATTAAAAACCCTGACTGGGGAAGTGAATCACATTGATTGTATGGTTACAATGACTCCTGTCAAGGGATGAGACATACAAAAGCAGCAAGTGAACAATCAGTCCTTGAATTTCATGTGTTGGAGCCAGAAACACATTTACGATACTGTTCCACTCTTGCCATTAGGTCAATGGCTAGAGCCATCATACAGAGTGACTCCAGCTCGTAATGCAATGTTTAGAGTCATCATACATAGTGACTCCAGCTCGTAATGCAATGGCTAGAGCCATCATGCAGAGTGACTCCAGCTCATACTGCAATGTCTAGAGTCATCATACATAGTGACTCCAGCTTGTAATGCAATGGCTAGAGTCATCATACATAGTGACTCCAGCTTGTAATGCAATGGCTAGAGTCATCATACATTGTGACTCCAGCTCATAACGCAATGGCTAGAGCCATCATACATAGTGACTCCAGCTTGTAATGCAATGGCTAGAGCCATCATACATAGTGATTCCAGCTCGTAACGCAATGGCTAGAGTCATCATACACAGTGACTCCAGCTTGTAATGCAATGGCTAGAGCCACATCATACATAGTGACTCCAGCTTATAATGCAATGGCTAGAGCCATCATACATAGTGACTCCAGCTCGTAATGCATTGGCTAGAGCCATCATACAGAGTGACTCCAGCTCGTAATGCAATGTCTAGAGTCATCATACATAGTGACTCCAGCTTGTAATGCAATGGCTAGAGTCATCATACATTGTGACTCCAGCTCATAACGCAATGGCTAGAGTCATCATACATAGTGACTCCAGCTTGTAATGCAATGGCTAGAGTCATCATACATTGTGACTCCAGCTCATAACGCAATGGCTAGAGCCATCATACATAGTGACTCCAGCTTGTAATGCAATGGCTAGAGCCATCATACATAGTGATTCCAGCTCGTAACGCAATGGCTAGAGTCATCATACACAGTGACTCCAGCTTGTAATGCAATGGCTAGAGCCATCATACATAGTGATTCCAGCTCGTAACGCAATGGCTAGAGTCATCATACACAGTGACTCCAGCTTGTAATGCAATGGCTAGAGCCACATCATACATAGTGACTCCAGCTTATAATGCAATGGCAAGAGCCATCATACATAGTGACTCCAGCTTATAACGCAATGGCTAGAGCCATCATACATAGTGACTCCAGCTCGTAACGCAATGTCTAGGGCCATCATACATAGTGACTCCAGCTCGTAACGCAATGTCTAGAGCCATCATACATAGTGACTCCAGCTCATACCACAATGGCTGGAGTCATCATACATAGTGACTCCAGCTTATAACGCAATGGCTAGAGCCATCATACATAGTGACTCCAGCTTATAATGCAATGGCTAGAGCCATCATGCATAGTGACTCAGGCCAGCTTATAACGCAATGGCTGGAGCCATCATACATAGTGACTCCAGCTTATAACGCAATGTCTAGAGCCATCATACATAGTGACTCCAGCTCGTAACGCAATGTCTAGAGCCATCATACATAGTGACTCCAGCTTATAATGCAATGGCTAGAGCCATCATACATAGTGACTCCAGGCCAGCTTATAACGCAATGGCTGGAGCCATCATACATAGTGACTCCAGGCCAGCTTATAACGCAATGGCTGGAGCCATCATACATAGTGACTCCAGCTCGTAACGCAATGTCTAGAGCCATCATACATAGTGACTCCAGCTTATAACGCAATGGCTAGAGCCATCATACATAGTGACTCCAGCTTATAATGCAATGGCTAGAGCCATCATACATAGTGACTCCAGGCCAGCCTATAACGCAATGGCTG
Source organism: Leptobrachium leishanense (assembly GCA_009667805.1). Taxonomy (NCBI): domain Eukaryota; kingdom Metazoa; phylum Chordata; class Amphibia; order Anura; family Megophryidae; genus Leptobrachium; species Leptobrachium leishanense. Next base: position 98,862,295 of record CM019073.1, read on the forward strand.
GAGCCATCATACATAGTGAATCCAGGCCAGCTTATAACGCAATGGCTGGAGCCATCATACATAGTGACTCCAGCTTATAACACAATGGCTGGAGCCATCATACATAGTGACGCCAGCTTATAACGCAATGGCTAGAGCCATCATACATAGTGACTCCAGTTTATAACGCAATGGCTAGAGCCATCATACATAGTGACTCCAGGCCAGCTTATAATGCAATGGCTAGTGCCATCATACATAGTGACTCCAGCTCGTAATGCAATGGCTAGAGTTCCTATTCCGACCTTGACTGTTATTTGATTTTGCATTTCCTCCCTATTAATGATTAGGAGTAAGCTCACTAGTAACTCACTTCTATTTTAGTACCTTCGAAAGGACCTGAACGAGTCTTATGTCTAATCTTCAGCTGGAGAACAGGATGGCTTGTCTTCTTAGGACAACGATGAACGTGAATGCGCTAGATGGAAGACAATTGAGGAATTCCTGTTAAATAAACAAAATGCTATTAATATTTTTTCTTTTTATATGCAGGTTGGAGAATTACTAACCCCTGTTTACAAGATGTGTGCAATGCCCAAAATTTTGGTTTGTTTCATTTCAGAAAATTAAAATCCAAAAATTCAGATTTTGGAATTTTTATAATGTGTAAAATTTTTCAGAACTGTCTGAAATTTTGCAGGCATACATATTTTTAGCACCTCTATACCCCTACAGAGCCCTCTTTTCATCTCCTTCAACCTCTCCTCCTGTACAACCCCTATATCCAGGGCCATATCACTTCCTTAACGCTAGCGCTAGTGCTCGTATATGTGAGCGTTAGCACTAGCTTAAAAGAGACTACAGCATGACGCCCAGATCAGATCTCGAACGCTAACGAGTTAAAAAAAATCCATTATGCATTGGTAATAGCACCTTCGAGCGTGCGTTTACTGTACTTTGCACATCCTATACTTAGCATGGCAATTGCAAAAAAGAGTAAGCAAAGAGTAATTAGCGTTAGGATCAGAAAGTCCTAACACTTATTACTCACCGCTGCGGTTAACTAAAAGTTTAGCTACAGCTCCAAGCTGCTGCTAAGTAATTCCGCTTCTGCAGAATCAGTCAGCACTCGCTGGAACCCCCTACAATAAGATACTCATCTCTCATCCCACAGCTCAAACGGTGGAGCGATCCGTCACTTCTGGCTGCCTTTATTAGAGTGAGACTAGGGACAAAAAGTCCCTGGTCTCTCCCCCCCCCCGGCGTATCACTCCACGGCCTTGCACGATCTCACGAAAGTGGACAAATGGCCTGGGAGCGCAAGCCCCCATGGATTGCAGGTGGGGATACTAGAGGCAGCGCCTAGAGGGTAGCGCTCCTTGTGGGGCAGGCTGCTGAATTCAACGCCTGCCTAATAATCTAGTTGTAAAAAGTGGATGCTACAGGGCAATATGTGAGCGCAAGTTTTTCCCCTTAGTGTCCCCGTTTTAGCTCAAGGCACATGATAGTGCCCCCATATTGGTGGAGCCCTAGAGCACTAGTTGAACCGACCTGTTGGGTTCCGCCATAGGGTGCCGGCTCCTCTGTTATCTCCTGCCAGGTAAACATTGGCTAGTCTGATTGGGAGCTCAGATTGCAGTGTCAATCACCAAGATTGCAGCGCCCTGTCCTGCCAGGATGAGAAATGAAATGTTAAAGATGGAGGCCAGGAAATGGACGGAGTGAAAATATGGATTTACTGATATGTCTGCAACGTGCAGTGAATTACAGTGGAGGTACAAAGCACGTAACCACGTCTGTCATATACTGATTGAAAACCAAATAATGGAGAGGTACACAAAGGCTTAATTTAAACAATGATGTTAATCTGAGCTATTATTCATTCTGTGTCATGATATTAAATATTGTGTTGATCACCCCCTGGGTTAAGTTTCACATACGATTTTGTTATTATGATCCTCCCTGCTGTGCACTAGTGTATATCATCACCACGTCTTCCGAAATGTACTAAAACCCAATCAAACGACGATCTTTTGATGCAGAGTATATTTATTTCCTGCAATGTAACCACATGCAGCAGGGTGTGTCGTCAGTATGAAAGAAGAAATGAAAGAGGTACGGAGGACGTCCTGTGCCCCCAACTTGAAGGGGGCCGACCCGATCTTTACATTATTACAAATCGAAGCATATATTTTGATTAAAAATAAGAATACTGTGTAATAAATGTGTTAATTAGTCAAGGTAATTCTTTCGAATAGAGTCTTAAAAGTACTGTATTTAAACACAGTGTAACGGTATGGGTTACCAAATCAGCCATGTTTTCTGGACGATTATTATCATGCAGAGGTAAAGCACAGGAAAGGTGCTGCCCTGCGCATGATGGAAGAATAAATCCAGTTTCTTAATCCAGGCTATTCCCTTGTGTTTCCGCTTACCTGCTGCATATAAATTCTACACGCTGCAGGGTTGCATATTCAATGCACTGACGTCAGCATGATTACAGGATTCCAGGACATCATGATTTGGGAACGTTACTTTTTTTTCTCAGATTACTTATTCCAAGCAAGTAAGAAGAAAAAAATTAAAACACAAAACACACACTTTTGTCTTATTATATATTGATATAAAAAATATAATAATATAAAATGAAACCAGGGAGTAATATCTATAAAAATAAAAACACACAAACTCTTCATAGTGCAGAACATTTTTGAACAACAGTCTATATAAACTCGAGGAAACGCACTTACAGGATCATATAGCTTTGTAGGCTTATCAATTGATTGGCTATATACAGGGTTATTCAAAGAGCTCCGAATTGCTGGAGAAAGGTAACCGAACGCTGAAATTCAGCGTTCGGTTACCTTTCTTGGCCATTCGGCTATCCAGAGAGTAGGCAATTTGCCAAATCCTGGCGAATTGCCTGCACATACGGTGCCTGTTCGAGGGCAGTGAAATCCCCATGAAAAAGCACTGCTTCGGCTATTCAGAGAACAAAAACCAGCAGTGAAAAGTTGCCGAATTGTCCTGCCATTCCGTGGTTTAATTCGGTAGGTTTATTCAGGCGAATCCCAGAGGCTTCAATGTTAACAATATATTCCCGTTTTAATTCAATATCTAATAAACCGTTCATTATAATATTCTGCAGTACAAGGTCTCTTTATTTTTAGATTTTTTAGGACCTTTTAGGCATTTTTTGGGGGTTTTTTGCAAAAAAAAATTTCCCGTTCTTTTTTAAATCGTTTTTTCTTTTTTCTGTAACAGCCCTTTTTATTATCATTCATTGGATCTTATAAGTAAATTTCAGACATTTTCATTCTGTAGTTTCTTTGCAAACATTCAAGTGTACTGTTTTTTTTTCTTCACCTCCTTCGTCTGCGGTGTCGGGTTTTTCCGGCGGCTGCTCTGTGCTGTGATCGGCTCCTGCTCGGGTTTCTCTGGCGTCAATCCAGAAGTTTTTGCGGGTTTCGGTGTGCGTTCGCCCTCATTTTGCAGTGAGGTTTTGGTGGGTTTGTGGCGACTTTTCCCTACATTACGGCAGCCCTGTGGTGCTTGCTGAATACACGGCAGGGTCGCCGAAATGGGATCGCCAAATCGTACCGAATTGAAGAGAACATAAAGTCATCGAATGTGCAGTGATTTTTTTCGATTCTCTTTAAATAACTCTGATAGACTTTTGTTCAAAAACTTGCTGCACTATAAAGAGTTTCGCAGGGTTATTCACAGAGATCCGAATTGCCGCGACATTGCACCGAACAGTGAATTTCCCTGTACAGTGCAATTTCGTGGCCATGCGGCTATTCAAAAAGCAGGCAGCTCGCTAGATTTTGGCGAATTGCCAGCAAAATACGGTGCTCTTTGGCGGCAGTGAAATCCCCATAGAGAAGCAATGGTTAATCTATTCAGAGACTCCAAACAGCAGTGAAATGTCAGTGAAATGCCCTGATGTTCGGTGGTTTCGTTCGGCAGGTTTAAGCAGGCGTATCCCATAGGTTTCAATGTTAAAAATATTCCCGTTTTTATTAAAGATCCGTTAAACCGTTTATTCTTTTAATTTGCTGCAAAAAGTCTCTTTAATGTTTTTAGAATTTTTTAAGGCATTTTTTGGGATGTTTTCTGCAAAAAAGAATTCCAAATTATTTTTTTTTAACCACTTCGCTGCGGAGGACGCGCTCAGCTGAGCGCGTCCTCCCGAAGCAGCCTGCGATCGGCCGGATTCCGGCCGATCGCCGTGCCCCCCGGTGCGGGCTGACATCTTGGATGTCAGCCCGTCAATCCGGGACCGCAGCGGGCACAATAGATGTCATCGCGGTGGCGCGATGACATCTATTTCAGGCGCCCCCCCGCGTGTGCGGAGGAGGCGCCTGAAAGGGAGGGGGGAGGCAGTGGTGGAAGTACCAGGGTCGCAGCGGTTGCAGTTGCGACCGGGCCCTGGCATTCCGCCACTGGAGGGGGGCCCGGCGCCGCCCGCCAGATTCCGGCAATCAGCGCTGGCCGTCCCTCTCCCTGCGAGCGGCCGCTGACATGCAGCTTGGTCGCTCACGTGGGATAGTAACCACCTGACCAGCGCACGAGATCCTCTCGCGAGACCTCTGCGCTGATCAGGTGGTTTCCGGCGAGCGGCCAAGACGCATGCTTCCAGCGGCCGCTCGCCTCGGAGAAGAACGGGACGCCGGCGGAGCCTGTCCTGGGGCCAGCAGAGGTGAGAGCTGGGGGCCGTATATACCCATGAGCTGGGGGCCCTATATACCCATGAGCTGGGGCCCTATATACCCATGAGAGCTGGGGGCCATATATACCCATGAGAGCTGGGGGCCCTATATACCCATGAGAGCTGGGGGACCTATATACCCATGAGAGCTGGGGGCCCTATATACCCATGAGAGCTGGGGCCCTATATACCCATGAGAGCTGGGGGACCTATATACCCATGAGAGCTGGGGGCCCTATATACCCATGAGAGCTGGGGGCCCTATATACACATGAGAGCTGGGGGACCTATATACCCATGAGAGCTGGGGCCCTATATACCCATGAGAGCTGGGGCCCTATATACCCATGAGAGCTGGGGGACCTATATACCCATGAGAGCTGGGGGCCCTATATACCCATGAGAGCTGGGGGCAATATATACCCATGAGAGCTGGGGGCCATATATACACCCATGTGAGCGGGGGCAATATATATCCATGTGAGCTGGGGGGCAATATATATCCATGTGAACTGGGGGGGCAATATATATCCATGTGAGCTGGGGGGCAATATATATCCATGTGTGCTGGGGCATTATATATCCATGTGAGCTGGGGGGCAATATATATCCATGTGTGCTGGGGCAATATATATCCATGTGAGCTGGGGGCAATATATATCCATGTGAGCTGGGGGGCAATACTATCTTTGTTTTACTTTGCAGTGAAAAATAAGTAAAAATATAGAGCTTTTTTTGGGGAGGGCCCTTCGTGGATTCTTGCACCGGGGCCCTCAGGTTTCTAGTAACGCCACTGGGGGGAGGTCCTTCGGACCTCTCTCCCTCCCGATCGCGGGGGTCCTGAGCTTAATGCCAGGCACCGTTTGGAAGGGCACAGCCTGCCCTTCCAAATGGTACCTGACATTAACCCCTGGGGAGCCGGATCACGAATCGGCGCTGAAAAGTGCCGGTTCGTGATCCTTTCCCGGAGCTGGCCGACATCTTGGATGTCGGCCAAGCCTCCGGGAACTCCCCCTGAGGACTGGCGTCATCGTGCATAGCACGATGACGCCAGTCCTGGAGTTAATCCCTAGCTGCCACCAATGGTGGAGATAGGGGGTTCCAATGAACCCCCTATCTCCCGATCCGTGGCGGCTAGGGATTAAAGTTTGGTACTGTTGGATCGGCCAGAGCATGGCCGTTACAACGACACCAAACACGACTGTGAAAAAAGTTTTCTTTGAAAAAATAAAAATTAAAAATAAAAGTAAAAAAATATTTAAAAAAAAAATTATAAAAAAAAAATAAACAAGTTTTTTTTCTTTTTTTTTGGTTTGTTAATGCAGCAATATTGTTCCCATTTCAATTATAATGTGAACAATGATGCTGCACTAACGATTTTTGTATGCGGTGCGTTTGTTAAAAATCGCGTAATTTTCCCCAAAAAAAAATGTAACGAGACCCCATTTCTAATTTTTTTAACAAGCGCACCACATACAAAATATAACCGCAATTGCTCGCATGTTAAAATGTAAAAAAAAAACACTTTACACGTTGTAAATTATTGAAAATTCATATTTTATTGCATTTTGTGTTATAATATACAGACAGGTCATGACGTATACATATAATAATGACATATTATGAATCTGCCGAGTCTGACAGAAAGAACAATATATAATATGTCTGGGTCATATACTAAAATAAGCCTTAAAAACACGTTTAAACATGATGAGCAAAATCGGTAAAAATGAGCTCAGCACAGAGGCGGGAAATGCCTCAGCAGCGAAAGGGTTAATAGCTTGTTTTCTTTTTTCTGTAACAGACCTTTTTAGGATTATCCATACGACCTTATATGTTAATTCCAGACATTTTCATCCAGTATTAGCGGTTCAAATTTTTAACTGCTTTTTCTTTTACCCCATTGGTCGACTTGTCGTCTTTTCTGGCGGCTGGTCGACGCTGTGCTCGGCAGATCGGCTTTTTTCAGACGCATTCGGCGGGTTTGTGGCCGATTTTCGGATCGTTATCGTGGGTTTTCGGCAGATTATTTGTGGATTTTCAGTGATTTTTAGGATCCAATCGGCGGATTTTAAGGGACCCTGCGGTGAATGCTGAATTGACCACAGGGTGGAGGAATTTGATTCCCCTAAGTACGGTGAATGAGAGCGCACCGAAATGTCGGTAACATTTTGGTGCTCTTGGAATAACCCGTTATGGGCTCTATTACATTCTCCGCACAAATTCGTACGCGCAGCGCAAATTTTTTTAGCGAGCAGTATTAAACTTTAAGACGCATAAATTAACGCAGGTATTATGATCCGAGCGCATTTTTTCATCCATTAAAAAATATTGCACGTAAAAAAGACGCGCAAAAACGAGCGCAAATTAACGCGCGCGCAGAAATCGGTGGGCAGACTGTTTCTTCACGCGGTTCAGCCAATCAGAATTAAGAACCACAATTGTCTCCCGTTCAGTTTTTGCGCCTGTCAAAGTAAATCTGCGTATATATGCTGCAGCAATAATAAAAGCACGCACAACCTCTCTATTTTATTGTTTGGGTATGTGTAGAATGTGTAACTATACTGTGCTGTATTTTTTTTTTCGTGCTGGTGTATTTGGTTTCGGCCACGACGTTCAGATTTGCAGTTACCACCAGCTTTGAAAAGACGTTAAAATTATGCGCGCAAACGTCGTTCGTAAAAAGTTGCGCATCGATTGTAATACCAGCCGCGTACCGGCGCATGAACGCATTTGCGCTCACAATGTTGAGTATGGGATGCGCGCATGAACTTTCGCTCGCGCAGGGTAACTCGCGTTAGACGTTAACGTGCATTTTGTGCGCGAACGTCATAATTTGACGTTCAGCGAGAAGGGTTTTTCTCCTCGCGTTAATGCGTTTTTGCGCACACGCTCATTTTTGCCCGAAGAACGTAATAGAGCACTATGTGTTTTATTTTTCTAGATTTTACTCCCCGTTTTCATTTTCTATTCATTCTGTGTTGCGGCGCCGGTGGGAAGAGACGCTGACGTGGGAGTCTTAGGCTAGGGTCAGACGAACGCATTTTTCGCGTTGTCCGTGAAAAAGTGCGTTCGAACGAACGTACGTATTTTTTCCCGGAATACGCGATAGCGGTCATACGATGCGCCTTTTCGTCCGTGATTTTGTACGGATCATCAATAAAACACTTTTTGCGTCTGGACGTTATGTTAGCCGGACATTAGCAGCGTCTGACGTCTCCCAATCACGCAAACACGCAGCTATGCGGCCGCAGCGCACTCTATACGTCAGTACTAGCGGTTTGACGTTTTCGAAAAAATGCGTTCGTTGGCCACTTGCGTTGCGCGGACGAACTTTCGTGCGGCCGTTCGTCATATGTTCCCCGGCATTGGACGTCATTTGCTGCTAGCACGGCCGTGATTTCGTGCGGCTAAACGCACGTGAAAAATGCGTTCGTCTGACCCTAGCCTTAATGGTTATGTCATATTGTTTATTCCCTAAGTGTGACATCACGTTTGTTTGTTGATTAAAAAATATAATAGCATGTTTATTTAGAAAAAAAATAGGACTATTTGTTAAGCACCAAAATTTCACTGCTTTTCACTCCGGCGCAGTTCGGTGCTCTTCGGCGATTCTATGTCGCTGACAGTACTAAAAATAGTAATCGCGAATTCACTATTCATAAAATGGTCACTGTAATGCGCTGAAGATGTAATTACCGAAGCCTCACAAAAAAGTTGGAGAATGTTGATGAGCCCCAAAGACCGCTGAAGTGGCCTGCAAAAAAAACCAAAATCAAAATCTCCTATTCCTCTAATAGGTGTTTAAACCCAAAAAAATGCATTAAAATGTTTGTAAATATAAAAAACAGGAGATAAAACAAAAACAAATTTTAATTAAACTTAATTTTTCCATTTTACATGCAATTACGCTAAAGAAAGAAAAACACAGCAGCGTGTGTTTCATAATGTGTTTAATAAAGTGTTTTTGTTTGTAATGCACAATCTAGTTACAGTTTATGGAAGTGGTAACGTCCCTTAAAGCCGGCGTCAGACGAACACAGTGATCACGTCAGTGTCGCCGCACAGTTAACGTCTGTCGTAGCATAGAATCATGATCAATAGAGACCCACACACGAAGTACGTGCGCACCGAACTGCGCACCCACAACGCACGTGGCAAACAGACGCAAGATAGGCAAGAACGTAAAACCGCTAAGGCTAGGGTCAGACGAACGCATTTTTCTCCGCGAACGTGGAAAAGTGCGGTCGAACGAACGAACGTATTTTTAAACGGAATGCGCGAAAGCGGTCATACGATGCGCATTTTCGTACGTTTTGTTTCACGGAGCTGCAAGAAGAGAGATATGATCAACCAAATCAATTGCAGAATGAATCAAATAAAAGGGAAGGGGTATAAAAAGGCATTTTGGGAATGGTGGCATTTTCCAAGATGGATGCAGTCCAAGTGTTTCTTTTTGCTGCACTGGGATACCTGTACCTGAAGAAGAAAAGACAACGGCGAACATGGGTCCATCCACTCAACACTGCCAGACCCACGCATGGCCACTTTGTGACACTGTACAGGCCACTGCGAGAGAGGGACCCCGTGAAGTTCTTCAACTACCTGCGGATGTCCATCCACACCTTTGATGAACTGTTGATGAAGGTGCGTGAGCCGCTGACCAAGAGGGACACCAACATGAGGGCTGCCATACCACCGGAGGAGATGCTGGTCCTCACTTTGCGGTAAGTACTATCAAACACGTGCATTCATGACATCGCTGCCAGTCATCAGACATGTGCTCGGTGTGCAGAGGCTCTATTGTAGGTCAGTAGTTATATGCCCACACACACACGCATGCATCACCTTGCAGAACACGTAACGAAAGAGTAATGACACTGACAACGATGTGAAACAAATAAAATATTTAGTCCCAAAATAATATGACAGAAGATAACAATAACATATTAAACACATATATTATTGCATGTCCAATGAAGGTAATAAAAAAAAAATATTAGAACAACATGAATAAACTGTGACAAACATAAACGAACAGACGATACACCTCACATGGTATGATACCGAGGAGCATCTGGGGCATGAGGACCGTGCATATGGCTGCGGTGGTACTCTGGCTGCGGGGGTGGCCCAGCAACAGGGGACATGGGTGGGCGGGCAGGCAACGCCTGGCAGTGGTGGGAATGACCATGGGGGTATTGTGGCACGACACCGTGATATACAGGTGCCTGTTGTGGATGGGACAGTATCTCATGTATCAGGTCCAGGCTTCGGCGGCGATAATCCATCTTCTGCGCTGGGGTCATCATGTTGAGCCAAGAGAGACATGAATTAAAAAAGGACATGTCCTCGGAATCAGCGACCATGCAGCGTGGATGTGTATGGTGCGCGTCCATGAATGCGACCATGGCCTGCTCGACATCAGCTGATGGTGGCTTCTTCCTCCTGGGAGCCGTACTGGTGCTGTCTGTGGGTGCTGTACCCGGCACCTGCTGGGACTCCACATCCTCCACCTGGGACTCCGCACCACCCTGCTCGACCTCCACCTGGCAGCTGCCAGATCCTGCGGGCTGCAGCTCTTGCCCTTGTGAGCTAGAGGTGGATGGCCGGTCAATGCTGCTCACGGTCTTGCGCGGCTCCTGGCTCTTCCTCAGGAAGGACAGTTGGTCAGCATACAAATAGCTGCGCCTCTTCTTTGCACCAGCTCCAGAGCGAGCAGCTTCAGCCTCCTTTTTCAGGACCCGGGTGTGATTGTCCCTCACCGTGCGCCATTTATTGATTGCTTCATGTGCTGCAAAACATGATGAGAGTGACATAAGGTTAGGTTCATATGATGTGATCATAACACAGCTTCTTTCATGTTCTAGGTATCTTGCTAGTGGATGCAGTTTGAAGGATCTGCATTACAACTTCCGCATTGGCAGATCGACAGCTGGTGAGATCGTCCGCAAGGTCTGCCAAACAATATGGGAAACCATGAAGGACCAATGTTTGCCAACACCCACAGACGAGGCATGGCTGGCAATTGCAGCAGGATTCTGGGAGAGAGCGAACTATCCCAACTGCCTGGGAGCGGTGGATGGCAAACATGTCCGCATTGTGAAGCCACTGCACAGTGGCTCACTGTATCAAAATTATAAACATTATTTTTCAATTGGCCTACTGGCGGTGGCAGATGCCAATTATAATTTTGTGTATGTGGATGTCGGATCATACGGCAAGGACTCGGACTCAACACTGTTTCGGAACTCAACACTGTGGAATGAGATAGAGGGTGGGAACCTGAACATCCCCAGACCCGCACCTTTGCCTGGCAGCGACGTGTCAGTCCCCTATGCCTTTGTGGGTGATGAAGCATTCGGCCTATCCACACATCTCCTGCGGCCATACTCGGGGACACACCTGACTGTGAAGAAGCGGGTGTTTAATTACAGGCTGTCGCGGGCGAGACGGTATGTCGAGTGTAGCTTTGGCATACTGAGCAACAAGTGGAGGATTTTCCATCGCCCACTTGATGTAAATGTGGATTTCTGTGTGGATATAGTGAAATGCTGTTGCATCCTACATAACTATGTTCGTGCAAGGGATGGGGTTAATTTCGAGGATACCCTCACAGTAACGGGTCTGGATGAGTATGCTAACGATGACATAATACCTGTGAATAGACACACCAACAGGTTTCGCGATGCTCTGTCTAATTATTTCACTAGCAATGCAGGGCAGGTGCCATGGCAGATGGACATCATTTGACATGTGACACCTAGGCTTGTGCACCGATTATTTTTTCTGTTCGAATTTTCGGATCTTTAAAGTTTTCGATTCGGCTCATTCCGAACGAACCCTGTTTTGATTCGATTCGGTTCGACTTGTTTTTCGGGGATATGTAATCGGAATATGGACCATTTTTCGTTTTTTTGGTCACTTTGTGACCAAAAAAACGAAAAATGGTCCATATTCCGATTACATATCCCCGAAAAACAAGTCGAACCGAATCGAATCAAAACAGGGTTCGTTCGGAATGAGCCGAATCGAAAACTTTTAAGATCCGAAAATTCGAACAGAAAAAATAATCGGTGCACAAGCCTAGGGGTGGCACCCGTTTGTTGGATCTACTTTTCGTGATTTCGGACATTTCTCGTTTTTCGATTTGACACAATTCAAGTCCAATAGCATATTCGTACAATATTTTGTTTCGGCTCGGAAACATTTCGGATCTGACATTTTCGGATCGGAAAATTATCTGGGAATCACCCGCATCAGAAAACACGAATCGTGAAAATGTCGTTTAAATTCCGAAATGTCGTTTAAATTCCGAATAATTTATTGACAACGAAAATTCGTTATGCCATTTTGTTTGATATTACATTCAAGTTCAATGCAATTGAATTCTATGCAATAAAATGATCATTTACTCACTCTGAAGCTTCTGCTCTTTATCAGACCACGTCTCGTACTCTGGGTACACCACCCTGGACACTGTGACCCATGCACTGGCCTTCTTCTGCCGGTCTTTGTAGCTGTCGCAGGCCGTGTCCCACAGCTCGGGATGATCTGCCACTGCATTGATCAGCCTCTCCACGTCGATGTCAGTCCCAGCCATTGTCCAACGCAACTTGCAGCTACCCCCAGACAAGACAGGAAGTGTTTGGTGTGTGCACGTTATGTTGGCCGGACGTGTGCAGCGTCTGACGTCTCCCAATCACGCAAACACGCCGCTATGTAGCCGCAGCGCACTCTGTACGTCAGTAGTAGCGGTTTGACGTTCTCGAAAAAATGCGTTCGTTTGCCACTTGCGTTGCGCGGACGAATTTTCGTGCGGCCGTACTTCGTATGTTCCCCGGCATTGGACGTCATTTGCTGCTAGTACGGCCGTGATTTCGTGCGGCTAAACGCACGTTAAAGCTGCGTTCGTCTGACCCTAGCCTAAGACGGACGCGCTGATTGCGCCACGTCCGCGTAGCGGCCTGTGTGCATTATGCTGCGACATCAGACGCTGCGCATTTGCAACGTCCATCACGTTGACGCTCAGAGGTTTTTATGGTCTGGTTGACTGTACCTGGATTTTAATTATAATTCCCAGATTTCCCTATTTTTTCTACATCCGTTAAAAAAAAAACAGACCGTGTGGTGTCTACACTATCTTCCGTCAGTACGCCCATCCGTTATACACGCACGCAGAGTGCGCTCAGACTGCGTTCATCTGACACTAGCATTAAATAAAGTACCTAATAAACCATATAATCACAAAGATTCCGGCTTGATTGTTACTGCTGCCTACTGTACATTAAAGCTTCCTATACTTTTGTCAGGTGAAGAATAACGAGCGATTCAAAGTTACTCATTATTTTCCTGGGCAGCTAGCAATGAAAAAAAATACTAGCTGCTAAAGCCTGGTGTTAATTGATTCTGCTTCGTTAAAATCAGCTAATACAAAAAAATTACTCTCAAAAACCCAATATTGGGCCCCATTACATTCTTCGCGCACAATTGTACGAGCGCGCAAAAACGCATTAACGCGAGGGGCAAAACCCTTTGTGCTGAACGCCGTATTACGATGTTCGTGCACAAAATGCGCGTTAACGTCTAACGCAAGTGAATCTGAGCGAACCCTTTGCGAGCGCAATTTAGTGCGCGCATCCTATACTTAACAAATGCGTTTGTGCGCTGGTACGCGGATGGTATTACAATCTTAGCGCAAAATATAACGGACAACGTTTGCGCGCATAATTTTAACGTCTTTGAAAAGCTGGTGGTAACGGCAAATTGTAACAACCTGACCGTACCGAACTGCGGATTCACAACGGAGAACGTCATTACGCACGTTTTTTTTACTAGATCCGTCAAAAATGACGGCCACTGCCTTGTCTTCCATCAGAATGTACGTCTGTTGTGCGCAGTCCGCACAAAAATGCGTTCGTCTGACGGACTCGCGTGAAAAATTACATAGCGCTCACTGATTTCTGCGCGCAAAGTACGCGCATTTTTGCACGTCAGTTTTACGAGCACAATTTACCGACGGATGAAAAAATGCACGAGGAATGTAATTATAGCGGTGATTTTCGTGCGTTAACGTTTAACGCTTCGTGCAAAAAAAAAAAACGCGTTTAGCGTGCGTTTTTCCGTTAAGAATGTATTAGGGCCTGTCAATCTGGTTGGCTCGCTCATGATAGAAACAGCAGTAGGGAGATGCTAATGGCTCGTGCTATCTTATGCCATTTGTACAGGGTTAATTTAAGACTCTAGTGGGCCCTGGGCAAAAAAATATAATAGTGGGCCTCACCCTCCCGATAAATGGGAGGAAGAGAGAGACGTCAGGCAGAGAGGGGGCCCGCTGGCATAATGGGGAAGCCATTGGCACATCTAAATTTACATTCATCGAAGCTCAAACTGCAGGAATGTTTCGGCCTCAATCCCCTTCCGCCTGAGCCAATGGCCCTGGTGGCTTTGTGGATAATCCGGCCATGCACAGAGGCTAAAAAAAAAATCCCTTCATCAATGGGCTCCTAAAGACAGTAGGCCCTGGGCAAATGCCTTCTTTGCTCTCTGAATAAAGCGCCCCTGCATTTGGGGCTCGCTATTACTGGCTTGGGTGGAAAGCAGGTCTTTGTTGCATGACGGAAATCCAATAATTGGTCATTACCCAACATAATGCAAAGCAGTACTTTTCAGTAGAAGAGTGTGCAGGGTGACACAGAAGCCGTCAATGTTACTAATACAAAGGGAAGGCAATGGCATAAATTATGGGGAAAATACACAAAAATAAAAATCTGATATTTTGTTCCTTTTTTTACTTCTACCTCACTTTGCTATTTTATATTATGTCATAAATCCATAATGTATAAATATATAAAAACATATAGATACACTTAGGGTTATGTGCAAAGACAAAAAAATTATAGAACAGGTGTAACTAATAACCCCGAGTTACTACTGTGAACCCCAACCCACTTCCTCATACACCTCTCGAAAATCTAAATAATAATCCACTACTGTCACGCTTGTGGTTACAAAGGCAGGATGGGTGGGGGGAATAAAATATCACCGTGGAAGACCTGGCAAGGGTGTGTTTCAACGTAATTAACCGTTACCTTGGAGGGAAAGGTTTCATATCAGGGCTAGTTAAAATGTAGCCCCCACCAAACTGCTGTTAGCTTCGAACTCCCATGATGCCGTGGAAGCTTCTGCTACAAAGTGGTCGCCAACCCTGAGCCCCGTTCAATACCTCAGCAGCTGCTGAACTGCTGCAGCGCAGCAATTCAGTTTGCTGCAGCAGTGTCGTTGAACGCTTTGGATGCGAATTTTGAATCCAAAATGGCCGACGATTTCTTAATGAAAGATTCAGATTGTTTTTCGTATCACTCGGACAAAATATGATAAAGAGAAGCAGTCAGCACAATTCCGTTTTGTATGCACACACCACAAATGATAGTTTTTATTGAATAAACGTTATGTTTACTTCTGAAACAATATATAAATTGAACTGTAATATATGTCTATGTGCAGGGGGAAATAATAAATAAACATTTTGTGCTTTGGTGAACAAAAACCTCAAAATTAACATTGCTGTACAGAATTGTTACTTGCTTCGTGGCGGCGGCCATCTTGCTGTACGGAATTGTTACTGGCTTCATGGCGGCGGCCATCTTTAATACGTCACACTCAGCTACTCGCAGCATCTCCTCGGGTCGCTGCAAGTGCTACGTTAGCAGTGCTGAGCGCTGAGTGGCTGAACGGCGTTCAATGGCAAGTTGCTAATTTAGCACTTGCAGCGGCTGAGGTATTGAACGCGGCTCTGGTCTTCAAGTCCCTCTAACAGGCCCGGTTTACCAGATATCTAAAGCACAGCACAGGTGATAGGATTTGCTGCTCAGTGATTGCAGGATTCAGTCTGCATTTCCCCAGGGTAATCCTTAAAACCTGGCCTGTTAGGGGGACCTGAGGACCAGGGTTGGGACCATTGTGCTGCAACATAAATCCAGTGATGCTCAGTCCATGGAGGTTGAACATCATAGGACAACATACAGCAGACAAGCAACTGGAAGAAATCCCACCGGCCAGCTATGCTCTCCCTGTAAATTAATTACAAAACTTTATTTAAATTACAATATTAATCTCGATGTATGCGATATAAATTGCGATCCACCCTCCCCGGACCATAGGCTGCAGGGTCTTCAAGCAATGAAGGGTTAAACGGCGGCTATATCCACGTACATTGTTCCACGCTTTTCCAGGCTCTTGGTTTCCTTCCAGGGCCTTGCTGAAAGGTCATGTTCTTTATATAAAAATAACCTCCTCTCTCTTTCTCTCCCTTCCCTTCACCCATCCTGTGCTCTGCCTCTGACACCGCGGCGGAGGGAGTTGGCACAGCGCAATGGGTGTTAGGCGACAGGAGCCGAATTCTGGCCCCGGGGCGTACAA
Organism: Leptobrachium leishanense; assembly: GCA_009667805.1. NCBI lineage: Eukaryota > Metazoa > Chordata > Amphibia > Anura > Megophryidae > Leptobrachium > Leptobrachium leishanense. The sequence goes on from CM019073.1 coordinate 98,878,406, forward strand.
AGGGGGGAGGTGGGAGCGAGGCACGGAGAGGAAGGATGTCACAGACAATAAACATCACCTCGACATGCCGGGCTCGCCATCTAAGGCTGCCCTGATGTAGGTTTTAAAGACACAAACTCCAGTGTCCTTGCTTGCGATATGGAAGGGTTGTGCGCGCCGCGATCACTGCGTGTGAGGTCATAGGGTTAGTGGTGGCCCTCTGAGCGATGACATTTGGGAATATGGTATTTTATGATAGCCGGAGAAACACAAAAATATATATACTGTACTTACGTAAGTTATAAATCCATTAGATTCATACATTTGTTTACATCTATCTATACATTCTTACAATTATTTCCATCATACTGTACACACACACATACACACACACACTCATAACTATGTACAAAGGATAAATAACACAACAGCTTCTGGCTGTATTTGGAAGTGGGTCATCTTTTTAGCACCATAACCACTGCTATCAATGTTGCCATGGAAACGCTTTGTGCCATTTAAAGATGGCGACGTCAAGCAAGCCTTACAAGCTGCATATCTATGACAGTAGAAATCCCTACAGGGTCTTTTTCACATCTACTGTTCACGTGTAAACGCACATCTTAATGAAGCCTCGTAGCCGGTTCAGTTTAATTACGGTGTATTGTGTAGTGAGGGGTTAGGTCTGAGCAGGGGTCAAGTCGAGCAGGAACTCTCGGGAACACATTTTCTCCACTGGATTTTTCAGGAGCCCAAAGTATTTGTTGGCCAAAGTAATGAAAACCTTTTAATAGGTTAAAATCATATATTTCCTTAAAAAAACACCAAAAATATATGATGGGCTCTATTACGTTCTCCGCGCAAATTCGTACGCGCAGCGCAATTTTTTTACACGCAGCGTTAAGGCTAGGGTCAGACTAACGCATTTTTCACGTTGTCCGTGAAAAAGTGCGTTCGAACGAATGGACGTATTTTTTCACTGAATACGCAATAGCGGTCATACGATGCGCAGTTTCATCCGTGATTTTGTACGGATCATCAATAAAACACTTTTTGCATCTGGACGTTATGTTGGCCGGACATTAGCAGCGTCTGACGTCTCCTAATCACGCACACACGCCGCTAGCGGACGCAGCGCACTCTGTACGTCAGTACTAGTGGTTTCACGTTCTCGAAAAAATGCGTTTGTTTGCCGCTTGCGTTGCGCGGCCGCACTTTTGTTCGTATATTGGCCGTCATTGCCCGGCATCTGCTGCTAGCACGGCCGTGATTAAGTGCGGCTGCACGCGCGTTCGCACTGCCTCAGTCTGACCCTAGCCTAAATGTTAACGAGCGTAAATTAACGCTGGTATTACGATCCTCGCGCATTTTTTCATCCGTCAAAAAATAACTCGCGTAAAATAGACACACACATTAACGTTGCGCGCAGAAATCGGTGTGCGGACTGTTTTTTTCACGCGATTCAGCCAATCAGAATTAAGAACCACAATTGTCTCCCGTTCAGTTTTTGCGCCTGTCAAAATCAATCTGAGTATATATGCTGCAGCAATAATAAAAACAAGCACAACCTCTCTATTTTATTGTTTGGGTATGTGTACAATGTGTAACTATACTGTGCTGTATTTTTTTTTCGGGCTGGTGTATTTGGTTTCGGCCAGGACGTTCAGATTTGCCGTTACCACCAGCTTTTAAAAGACGTTAAAATTATGCGCGCAAACGTCGTTCGTAAAAATTTGCGCATCGATTGTAATACCATACGCGTAATACCATGTGCCGAACGCATTTGCGCTCACAATGTTAAGTATGGGATGCGTGCACGAACTTGCACACGCGCAGGGTAACTCGCGTTAGGCTAGGGTCAGACTAACGCATTTTTCGCGTTGTCCGTGAAAAAGTGCGTTCGAACAAATGGACGCATTTTTTCATGGAATACGCGATAGCGGTCATACGATGCGCATTTTCGTCCGTGATTTTGTACGGTTCTCAATAAAACACTTTTTGCGTCTGGACGTTATGTTGGCCGGACAATAGCAGCGTCTGACGTCTCCTAATCACGCACACACGCCGCTAGCGGACGCAGCGCACTCTGTACGTCAGTACTAGCGGTTTGACGTTCTCGAAAAAATGCGTTCGTTTGCCACTTGCGTTGCGCGGCCGCACTTTTGTGCGGCCGTTCTTCGTATGCTGCCCAGCATTGGGCGTAATTTGCTGCTAGCGCGGCCGTGATTTAGTGCGGCTAAACACACGTTAAAACTGCGTTAGTCTGACCTTAGCCTTAGACGTTAACGCGCATTTTGTGGCCGAACGTCGTAATACGACGTTCAGCGCAAAGGGTTTTGCCCCTCGCGTTAATGCGTTTTTGCGCACATTTTTGCACGACGAGTGTAAGGCTGCCGGCACACGAGCGTTAACAGAGAGGAAGGAACGTACGTGAGAGTGGGCGTTCCTTCCACTCTGTGTGCTCTACATACAAAGCGCGATCCTCCTATCGAGGATCGCGCTTTGTATACCTGTCAGCATCCGTTTAGCTTTTTGACGGAGAGGGCTTTTTCACGTCCGGTGTTTGGCCCTCCCCGTCAAAACGGCACGGACACCGGGATAGTGCGGGCGCACACGAGCACCAAATGCGCTCGTGTGCCGCCAGCCTTATAGAGCCCAATATTTATTACAGTTTTCATAATGATTCCCATAAACCCAGCTTATCGTTATATTTAAACAATAATATCATGCTTGAATGTGGGGTAGTGGATTGAATATAATATGTCACCGGTTAATTCGGAGATCAGAAATCATATCACACACTTATTTTTTCTAAAGACCAGACCCCTGGGTCTGAGCTGGGGGTAATCTCATATATATAAAAAATTCCAAAGCCAAATAGCTTAAAGATTCACTTATTCCTATAGAAACATCCATATCCAGATATTATAAAGGGGTTATTCAAAGAGAGCTGAAGTTGCCACCGAATTGCACCAAACGGTGAATTTCACTGAAGGGTGCAATTTTGTGACAATTTGGATATTCAGAAAGTTGGCAGTTCGCCAGATATTGGTAAATTGCCAGAGAAATACGGTGCAGTTCGGCGACCTTCAGTGGCAGTGAAATTCCCCATAGAGAAGTAATGGTTAATCTATTCAGAGAACGCCCAAAAATTGACGAAATACCCGGATTCTTGTTGGTTTCGTTCGAAAGGTTTAAACAGGCAAATCCCATAGGTTTCTTTGTAAAAATAATTTCCTGTTTTTATTCAGCCGTTTATTCTTTCCATTTACAGCAAAAAGTCTTTTTATTAATTAATTTTTTGTAGTTGTCTGGATTTTTTCGGCAAAATTTTCGATTCAGGTTTTTTTTAAACAGGCGTTTTATTTTTATTCCGTAACAGACCTTTTTATTATTATTCATAGGGCCTTATTTATTATTTCCATGCATTTTTTTTGTTTTAAACGCCTTTTAAAAATTGCAGGTTTTTTTTGTTTTGCTTTTACCCCTATTCGGCAGCTGATTGGCTTTTTTCAGCAGCAGGTCAGAGGCGTTCGGTGAATTGTCAGCTGCTTTCATCGGTTTTATTGGCGGCGTTCAGCGGATCCATTCGGTGAACTTCGGGGACCCTGCTGTGAATGCTGAATTCACCACAGGGACGGCGAATTGAACTCGCCGAATCTCACCGAAGTGTGCCGATTAAAAATTTCAGTGCTCTGAAAGTAACCCCTTATATACCAGAGACAGATAGGGGGGTTATTCAGAAAGCAGCTTTGTTTGTGATTAGTTGCAAACAGAAACCAGCAGTTGTTTGCAACTACAGCAAACACCAGCACGCTTTGAATAAGCTCCTAATATACCACATTTCCAAAGGAACATTCATTGTCAGTCCAAAGGAACCATCAGTAATCAACTATGTTCTAAGTGCATCAGTACTTTACATATGCTGATGCTGCCCGAAAGTATGTACAGTAGAGAGGTACACCTCAATATGCAGGTACGAGCAACAGTATGAACATACAGAGAGAAGAATTATCAATCTTCAACTTCTTTACTACCATGATCAGGTATACTCAATCTTCAAAAGCTCTGAAGAGCTTAAGGTGATGGGACATAGCACAAAAAACGGAAGTGCCAACATTTAACGTGTGTTCATAGTGTGCAGTGAACCTGCAACACCCTCTAGATGTAGCAAATGCCTTTAAAAATTATTTTGTTGGATGCGCCACCACCCTGATTGCTAAGCTAGGAAATGACACGCAATCAGAAAGGCCGCATGCAGGTCAGGCCCCTCCAACTGTGCAAAGACCCTGTATCAGAAAGGAATTCAGTATTAGACCAGTGCCTGTCAGTGTCATTACTAAACTTCTCCATAATCAAAAAATGAAATACCAGTCTGGACCTGATCAAATACCAGCAATGCTGCTGAAAATCAGCGCGCTGGCAATTGCAAAACCTGTCACAACCCTAATCAATGAATCGCTGGTGACTTGGTACATACCCAAACTCTGGAAGGCTGCAAGGGTGGTACCTATCCATAAAAGTGGTGACAGTACTTTGGTATCCAACTACCAGCCGATATCATTGCTTCCTGTAATGTCAAAAATTTTGGAAAAGTGTGTCTACACACAATTATGTGATTATTATCAATATTGGAACTATTTAACCCCAGATCAATACGGCTTTCATCCAAATCAGTCCTGTGGAATGACTTGCCTCGCCCTATCAAACACTCCCCTAATTTTCAGGCCTTCAAGAAATCCCTCAAAACCATCTCTTCAGATTAGCGTGCCACATCACTAATGCAACCTATCCCTCTCCTCACCTATCCCAAATCATGATAGATGCCACTTCCATGGCCCCCACCATTCCTGGCACTAGTGATCCTGACAACCAATAAAACTCCTCTTGCCTTCCTCCACCCTAATCCCTCTAGAACACGGGTGTCAAAGACAAGGCCCGCAGGCCAAATCCGGCCCGCCAGACCTTGTCATGTGGCCCGCCAGCCTTAAACTGGCCCGGGGGTTGAGGGGACCCAGATGCCGGGCAGGCGGGAGTGCCTGCCTGGTGACCTGAACAGTCCGTCCTGTTAAAGGGGAGGCGGCTGTGTGCAGGCGCAGCCGGTCACGTGGTCCGGCTAATCAGGTGGTACTGAGTCTCTGTACCACCTGACTGGCCGGACCGCGTGACCTGCGCGCGCACGCAGCCGCATCTCCTTCAACAGGACGGACTGTTCAGGACCGGGCAGGCACTCCCGCTGCCCGGCATCTGGGCCCCCTCAACCCCTGCCGGAGCTGGGGCAAGTATCCAGGTGAGAGCTGGGGCAAATCCATGTGTAAGCTGTGGCAAATCCATGTGTAAGCTGGGGCAAATCCATGTGTGAGCTGGGGCAAATCAATGAGCTGGGGACAAATCCATGAGCTGGGGCAAATCCATGAGCTGGGGCAAATCCATGAGCTGGGGCAAATCCATGTGTGAGCTAGGGCAAATCCATGTGTGAGCTGGGGCAAAACCATGTGTGAGCTGGGGGCAAATCCATGAGCTGGGGGCAAATCCATGAGCTGGGGCAAATCCATGAGCTGGGGCAAATCCATGAGCTGGGGCAAATCCGTGAGCTGGGGCAAATCCATGAGGTGGGGCAAATCCATGAGGTGGGGCAAATCCATGTGTGAGCTGGGGCAAATCCATGTGTGAACAAAAAACAGTAATAATTGAATGCAGTGACAATAATTTATGATAATAAAGAGTGGACACATAGTCCTACAGATACAACTGGCCCTTTGAGGGTGACCAAACTGCTGATGCGGCCCCGATGACATTTGAGTTTGACACCCCTGCTCTAGAAGCTCCCATGAGCAGGGCCCTCTACACCTCTTGTCACCATCCTATGTTTGTTTATTTGTGTCTTGTTCCCTTTGGTTATTGTAAATGATTATAATAATAATAAACATTATTATGTTGGCTTTGTAGTTCTGGCCTAGGTTTTTTCTTTGTCCAAAAGCTCTCTTTTGGGACTCCCCATCCCCATTTTGACCTAGTCTTTGGAGATGTCTATGTCGCAACCAATACTGTGTAAATATTACAAATATTTTAAAATTCCTCCACATTGTGTGATATTGTGACTGTTATGTGATCATGAGGAATTTCTGATTACAGCTCTATGAAGTGATGTGACTTGTCAGGTCTGAACCGGCAACCGGGGAGAAGAGAAGAAAAGGATTAAAAACTGACTCAGGTAAAGATGACGGACAGCGGAATAGTTACATAACGAGCCAAGGTCATGCAAGCGGCAGACTGAGCGTTAATACAACAGCCTGAGATCAGGATACCGCAAAACACCTGAAAAATGGATCACTTAAAATGGACAATAACGCAAGAAACGTTAAGAGCCGTCAAGTTGGGAGCGAAGACAACCTAGAAATTAAAGGAAATTTTTTATTTATTATTGAATATAGAAGTTTCATATAATAATGTCTCCAGGGGTCAAGTCCTAAAAAATAAGTGTGGGAACTCATCAACATTTTTGTCCTTTCTGGTTTAAGGCTGGTGTCAGATGTGGTGTTCACGTCCGTGATGACGCTTAAAAGTACGTCCGTGATAGCATGAAAGAAAGCCCATCGAAGCCCGACACACGAAGTACGTCCGCACTGAACTTCGGACGCACAACGGCCGCGGCCCACGGACTCAAGGCAGGCAAGAACGTACAACCCTAGAACGGCCGCACAAAGTGCGCTGCGTCCGCAACGTCTGCATAGCTTTGTGTGTGAGTGATGGAACGTGGTCAGACAGGCTGCATTTATACGCCCAGCATTTTTCACGGACAAAATGGTTTTGCTTTTTAATTTATTTTCCCTCCTACATCCGTCAAAATATACGTCAGTGAATAAACGGACTGTGTGGCCACTACTGCTTCTTCCGTACGTCCGTACTGCACGGATGCACAGTCCGTAGAAATCACGTTCGTCTGACCCTAGCCTTAAAGATCACTGGGAGCTGCAGCGGCTGTAGCGCTTCTTTATGCATGACAATGCCATTCCTCTGCAAACACTGAGAAACTGCCATTTCCATACAGTGTTTAATTCAGGAAAACCCCTTAAATATAGACAGTTTTATAAAATTGTGTCTATATTGTGTGTATTGGAGCTTCCCAATATATAAGCCAAAAGGGAACTAAGCTCCTCCTGCTAAAATAGTGAGGGAACTGCGTTCCCAAACATTCCTGCAGGACCTGTCCAATGAATGTCTTACAGGGTTATTCAAAGAGATCCGAATTGCTTGAGAAAGGTAACCGAACGCTGAAAATCAGCGTTCGGTTACCTTTCTTGGCCATTCGGCTATCCAGAGAGCAGGCAATTCGCCAAATCCTGGCAAATTGCCTGAACATACGGTGCCTGTTCGGGGCAGTGAAATCCCCATTAAAAAGCAATGCTTCGGCTATTCAGAGAACACAAACCAGCAGTGAAAGGTTCCCGAAATGCCCTGCCATTCGGTGGTTTAATTCGGCAGGTTTATTCAGGAGAATCCCATAGACTTCAATGTTAAAAATATTCCCCTTTAAATTCAATATCTAATAAACCGTTCATTATAAAATTCTGCAGTAAAGAGTCTCTTTATTTATAGATTTTTTAGGATATATTAAGCATTTTTCGGAATTTTTATTTTTTTTAAAAGTCCGATTTTTTTTTTTTAACTTTACTTGTTTTTTCTGTAACAGCCCTCTGAATTATCATTCCCTGGACCTCATATGCAAATTTCAGACATTTTCGCTCAGTAGTTTCTTTGCAAACAGTGTATCACTATTCAAACATTCATACAAACTGTTTTCCTAATTTATTCACTGCCTCTTCTGCTGTGTCGAAGGCTGCGATCGGCTCCTGTTCGGGTTTTTCTGTGGTTTTCGGCAGGTTAATCCAGATGTTTTTGAGGGTTTTCGGCGTGCATTCGCCGGGTTTTGCGGTTCATTTTCGTCAGGTTTGCAGCAGCTTTTCCCTGCAATTCGGGGACCCTGTGGTGTTTGCTGAATACACCGCAGGGTCACCGAAACGGGATCGGCAACACGAACCAAATTGAAGAGAACGTGCGGTGACTTTTTGAATCTCTTTGAATAACCCCTGTTAGTATTTTTTTAATGCACTTGTACAATTAAAAACCCGTTTTAGACCATCGTCAACAGAAATATTGGGGCCTCTTACTGATCCGTGGGTCGGGGCCCCCCCTTCCCTCAGCCGCCCATTACAGTAAACTAAATATAAAACATCTTCCTCTTCTGGTGTTTATCTTATTTTACATGGAGTGGGCTAAAGGCCTTGTGGTACAGAAAGGGGACAAAAAGTGTTGCATGGTGGGAAAGCGTACAATCTGCACCTCTACCTGGCGCGGACCATACTAATTGCTACAGCAGTGATGAGTCAGAGTGCTCTCACCGGCCCCAGATGCCGCGGCCCACCAGGAAACGTTTTGGTATGCCGGAAGGCAAGTCCTAGGTGGAACGGAGGGGACCTTACATCTGTGACACTTAGACAAGGGCCCCCTGGACCCACAGGACCCCTCAATATATCACAGGCTGTCTTCCCTTGATGGCGGCCCTGTTTCCGGGCGTATCGTTGCTCTGCCGCAATCTTCTTAAAGCTTCCTTGCTTTACCCAACCAAAAGCAGACCTGGTCAAGTCACACGCTTTCCCTTAGTCCTCCTGATTACCGGCAGCCCATAGTCCTAAAGCGGTGATCTTCACTGAATTCCAATGGAAAGTAAAAAGGACACTGGACAACTTTGAATTAAACACCTTTGGAACCAAACGTGAAATCTAGGCTACAGTAAGTAGCATCGGCAGAAACTACAGTGGAAAGAACCGGGAAAATTACGGCAATCTACGGTGTCAGTTTCCTAAATAACCCTGTTTATGGAACTGCAACAGTAATTTGCGGCGATTTTCACCGTTTTTTCCACCATAGTATCTGGCGATGTTATTCAACGTAGTTTCAACGTACTTGATCCACCGTAGTCCACCGATGTAGACGCGCCATTCTTTCAACGAAAGCACGGCGGTTAGTGAATAACCCCAAAAGAGGTTCCCGTCTGCAACACGAAGTCTCTTAAGCTTTCGTGAAACCTGTATCATTTCAGCTTTTATTTCTGCGTCCGTGTGACTTTTTCCGTTTCTGTAACACATGTCGGCGAGTCGACGCATCCTGAGGCTTTCATTCGATTTTCGTCCCTTAAAAAATAAATAAAAAAGGTCGAATTAATCAATTTCATTAAGACGCCGAGGTAACGTTCCAAAAAATTGAGGAAAATCTTTCTGAAAGAGAGAAAAACATAAATATAAAGATTCCTTCCAAAAATGAAGCGAGGTTAACGTCGAAATGACGAAGAACAAGTGAACCGTCACATCATCGAACAACATCCACGAACCTTCTACGGTATCTTCAGGAACGTACATCCTTGTCTCTGCTCCCCCGAATCCATCCCTCTGTCCCCCTTTAAATGCCCCCTCTCCTTTTCTCTCTCTTGCTTCGGCAAACAGTAATGCCCCAGAGCGCGAGGAAGCTGTCAGTGTGAACTGTAGCGCGGTCACCTCGAATCAGGGCAATGGAGCGAACGGGAGGAACACTAATTGCCAGAGCTGTGGGGAGGGTTCAAGGAGAAGGGAGGGGGTGATGGCAGTGGGGGGTATATCTATAGCCTGGGGCTATAAGTTTCAGACATTAATGCAGTCGTATGATGCCATCCAGCACAAAGAGCCGTGTTTCCAGGACTGTGATTCTCGCAGCCTAATGACAATGGATAGCAGCGACGGCAGAGGTAGCGTGTAGCGTCCACGGAGAGATACCTGGAGAGGTTCTCATTAGCTGACACATTGCAGCAGCCGTTACAATAGTATTGTTCACCGAAAGACGAACGAAGGTAGGGGAAAAGGGGAAGAGGTGACCACAGGCTTGGACAATGATACCAAAATGAAAGTCTACAGGGTGAATCATACCAACAAAACGAGGACCACGGTACATCCGTTCACTGTGATTAAGGCTAGGGTCAGACGAACGCATTTTTCACGTGCGTTTAGCTGCATGAAATCACGGCCGTGCTAGCAGCAAATGACGTCCAATGCCGGGGAACATACGACGAACGGCCGCACGAACGTTCGTCCGTGCAATGCAAGTGGCCAACGAACGCATTTTTTCGAGAACGTCAAACCGCTACTACTGACGTACAGAGTGCGCTGCGTCCGCATAGCGGCGTGTTTGCGTGATTGGGAGACGTCAGACGCTGCACACGTCCGGCCAACATAACGTCCAGACGCAAAAAGGGTTTTATTGATGATCCATACAAAATCACGGACGAAAAGGCGCATCGTATGACCGCTATCGCGTATTCCGTGAAAAAATACGTCCATTCGTTCGAACGCACTTTTTCACGGACAACGTGAAAAATGCGTTCGTCTGACCCTAGCCTAAGGCGTACATTTAATGATGTGTGTTACTAACAGGGTTATTCAAAGAGATCAGAATGGCTGCCGAAAGGTGACAGAACGCTGAAAATCAGCGTTCGGTTACCTTTCTTGGCCATTCGGCTAGTCAGAGAGCAGGCAATTCGCCGAATCCTGGCGAATTGCCTGAACATACGGTGCCTGTTCGGTGCCTGTTCGAGGGCAGTGAAATCCCCATGAAAAACATTGCTTCTTCTATTCAGAGAACAAAACCCAGCAGTGAAAAGTTGCCAAATTGCCCTGCCATTCGGAGGTTTATTCAGGCGAATCCCATAGGCTTCAATGTTAAAAATATTCCCATTTTAATTCAATATCTAATAAACCGTTTATTATAATATTCTGCAGTAAAGAGTCTCTTTATTTATAGATTTTTTGGGATATTTTAGGCATTTTTCGACCAAAATTATTTTCCCGATTTTTTTTAAAAAAAAATTTAAACGTTTTTTTCTTTTTTCTGTAACAGCCCTTTTTATTATCATTCCTTGGACCTCATATGTAAATTTCAGACATTTTCGCTCAGTAGTTTCTTTGCAAACAGCGTTTCACTTTTCAAACATTCAAGCGAACTGTTTTTTTTTTCACTCCGTTCATCTGATTTGTTGGGTTTTTCCGGCGGCTGCGCTGCGTGTGATCAGCTGCTGCTCGGGTTTTTCCGACGTTTTCGGCGGGGTTAATCCAGATGTTTTCGCGGGTTTTTGTTGTGCCTTCGCTGGGTTTTGCCGTGAGTTTTCGGCGACTTTTCCCTGCAATTCGGGGACCCTGTGATGCTTGCTGAATAAACCGCAGGGTCGCCGAAATGGCATCGCCAAATCGAACCGAATTGAGGAGAACGAAAAGTCACCGAACATGCGGTGACTTTTCGATTCTCTTTGAATAACCCTGTAAGTCTAAATAGCATCGTTACATTGTGATTTATCTATCATTGCTACATTAATTATCTTATAACGACATTCTTGCCACATGGATTTCCTGGATACATTGTCCGACCAATGGTAACATTTAACTATGACGGTAAAATGAATAAAAAGAAAGCCCGCATGTCGGGAAGGTGCAAAAGCCTCTGCAGGAGGGAGTGAAGCAGAATATGTTACATCCAGGGGAATGCAGGAATTAAGAAGCATCACATGGTTGGTTATGCGTGAGCGACGGAGCAAGTGCAAGAGTCTACAAAAGTAACAGAGGGAACAGGGGATTCTGCAGAGTAGGCTCCAGCATGTTGATTGACAGGAGTAATGGAGGGGGAATGGGGTTGTGTAGAGGAGGTGCCAACACATGGATCTGCAGGAGTAATGGAAGGAACATGGAGCACTTTAGAGGAGGTACCTGCGTTTGGAGCTATATCAGTGGTTCTCAACCGCGGTCCTCAGGTCTCCCCTAACAGGCCAGATTTTAAAGGATTACCTTGGAGAAAAGCAAATCGAATCCTGCAATCACTGAGCAGCAAATCCTATCACCTGTGCTGTGCTTCAGATATCTGGAAAACCTGACCTGTTAGGGGGTACTTGAGGACCAGGGTTGGGAACCACTGATCTATAAGAATAATGGATGAAGCATGAGGTTCACTAGAGGAGGTGCTAATACATGGAAGTAGGAGGAGGAATCAGTGTCTTCTGTGGAGCAGGTGGCAGCTCATGGATCTAAAGGAGTACTGGAAGGAGCATGGGTCTCTACAGAGGAGGTGCCAGCACAAGTATCTATAGGAGTAATGGAGGGAGTATGGGGTGTTGTGGAGGAGGAGGTAGCACAAGGGTCTACAGGAGTAACGTACGAAGCATAGTGGTCTAGAGAGAGGGTGTGAGCACATGTATCTATGAGATAATAGAGGAAACATGAGGTTCTCTAGAAGAGGTGCCAGCACATGGATCTACAGGAGAATGGAAGGATTATGGGGTTCTATAGAGGAGGTGCCAGCACATGGATCTACAGGAGTAATGGAAGGATTATGGGGTTCTATAGAGGAGGTGCCAGCACATCGATCTACGCGAGTAATGGAAGGATTATGGGGTTCTATAGAGGAGGTGCCAGCGCATGGATCTACAGGAGTAATGGAAGGATTATGGGGTTCTATAGAGGAGGCGCCAGCACATGGATCTACGTATGTAATGGAAGGATTATGGGGTTCTATAGAGGAGGTGCCAGCACATGGATCTACAGGAGTAATGGAAGGATTATGGGGTTCTATAGAGGAGGCGCCAGCACATGGATCTACGGATGTAATGGAAGGATTATGGGGTTCTATAGAGGGGGAGCCAGCACATGGATCTACGGATGTAATGGAAGGATTATGGGGTTCTATAGAGGAGGTGCCAGCACATAGATCTACAGGAGTAATGGAAGGGTTATGGGGTTCTATAGAGGAGGTGCCAGCACATAGATCTACAGGAGTAATGGAAGGATTATGGGGTTCTATAGAGGAGGCGCCAGCACATGGAGCTACGGATGTAATGGAAGGTAGGGATGTGCACCGATTTTTTTTTCGATTCGATTCGATTCGATTTTTCGATTTTTCAAACTTTTCGATTCGGCTCGTTTCGACTGCGTTCTGTTTCGATTCGGTTCGGTTCGATTCGGTTTTCGGGTACATGTATTTTTCGGAATTTCGACCATTTTTCGTATTTTCGGGTAACTTCACTAGGTTTATGTATCGACTTTTCGTTATTTCGGAAAATTTCCGTTTTTCGGAATTGTACATGGCTTTCGGCATATCGTCAATTTTTCGTTTTTCGGAACTTTTCGTATTTCTGAACTTTTCGTTTTTTCGGAATTGTACATGTTTCGGCATATCGCCAATTTTTCGTTTTTCGGAACGTCTGTTCTCGTTTCAAAGCTGTCTAACTCTATTCGTTTTGATGAAAACTACTATGGTTTACTTTTTTAATACTACTTTATATATTTTTTATAATACATTTTTGGTTTGTTTTTCGGATCCAATAATTCATTCTGTCGATACGATAATTCTGGCGATTCTATCGTGTTTTTTTAATTAACCCTTTCGCTGCTGAGGCTTTTCACACCTCTGTGCTGAGCTCATTTTTAGCGGTTTTGCTCATCATGTTTAAACGCGTTTTGAAGCTTATTTTATTATATGACCCAGACATATTATATATCGTTCTTTCCGGCAGACTCAGCAGATTCATAATATGTCATTATTATATGTATACGTCATGACCTGTCTGTATATTCTAACAAAAAATGCAATAAAATATGAATTTTCAATAATTTACAACGTGTAAAGTGTTTTTTTTCACATTTTAACATGCGAGCAATTGCGGTTATATTTTGTATGGGGTGCGCTTGTTAAAAAAATTAGAGATGGGGTCTCGTTACATTTTTTTTTGGGGAAAATTACGCGATTTTTAACAAACGCACCGCATACAAAAATCGTTAGTGCAGCATCATTGTTCACATTATAAATGAAATGGGAACAATATTTCTGCATTAACAAACCAAGAAAAAGAAAAAAAAATTGTTTATTATTTTTTTATAAATGTTTTTAAATATTTTTTTAATTTTTTTACAAACGTTTTTCACATTCGTGTTTGGTATCGTTGGAACAGCCATGCTCTGGCTGATCCAACAATACCAAACTTTAACCCCTAGCTGCCATGGATCGGGAGATAGGGGGTTCATTTTGGAACCCCCTATCTCCACCATTGGTGGCAGCTTGGGGTTAACTCCAGGACTGGCGTCATCGTGCTATGCACGATGACGCCAGTCCTCAGGGGGAGTTACCGGAAGCTTGGCCGACATCCGACATCCTCATGGATATGCCCCAGCTCCTCATGGATATTGCCCCAGCTCCTCGTGGACATGCCCCAGCTCCTCATGGATATTGCCCCAGCTCCTCGTGGACATGCCCCAGCTCCTCGTGGACATGCCCCAGCTCCTCGTGGACATGCCCCAGCTCCTCGTGGACATGCCCCAGTTCACACATGGATTTGCCCCAGCTCCTCGTGGATATGCCCCAGCTCACACATGGATTTGCCCCAGCTCCTCGTGGATATGCCCCAGCTCCTCGTGGATATGCCCCAGCACATGGAATGCCCCAGCTCCTCATGGATATGCCCCAGCACATGGAATGCCCCAGCTCCTCATGGATATGCCCCAGCTCCTCATGGATTTGCCCCAGCACATGGAATGCCCCAGCACCTCATGAAAATGGCCCCAGCTCACCTCCGCTGCCTTTTTCGCTCCCTCAGAGCGTCCGGCGGCGCAGAGCTTGGGCGCTCGCCAGGGGGAGCCACGTGACCAGCTGCGATTGGCTGGTGACGTGTTTCCTCCAGGCGAGCGTCGAAGCTGCATGCTTCGGACGCTCGCAGGGAGTGAAAAACGCGGCGGAGGGTGAGACACCCGCCCTTAGGGTGACGGTGTCACCCTAAAGGCGGGTGTCACCTGGTGCGGGCCGCACCCCCGCCCCCATGTTACGACGCCACTGGTATATACATTTAACGGCCGCACGCCCACGGACTTACTCTATCCAAACAAAGTTCAGAATGATGTGAAACATTGGGACTTTTTGGATAGATTTCGATTTTCGACTATCCAGAAGTTAAAAAAATAAAAAAGGTCGAAATCTAATGCAAAAGTCCCGATGTTTCACATCGGGATGTCAGATATTAATAGGCTTGTGCACTGATTTTTTTTTCGGTTCGATTAGATTTGTTCTGATGTTTAAAATTTTTGATTCGGCTCGTTTCAACCGATTTCTGTTTCGATTCGGTTTGGTTTGGCTCGTTTATCGTGTAAATTTTTTTTTTGAATATCGACCATTTTTCGTATTTTCGGGTCAGTTTGCTGGTTTTTTGTATCAACTTTTCGTGATTTCGGAATTTTTCATTTTTTTCGGAACGTCTGTTCTCCTCGTTTCAAAGCTGTCTAACTCTATTCGTTTTGACGCGTAAACTACTATGGTTTACTTTTTTATACTTTATATATTTTTTATAATAAATTTTTGGTTTGTTTTTCGGATCCGATAATTCATTCTGTCGATACGATAATTCTGGCGATTCTATCGTGTTTTTTTTTATTAAATAAAGATCCTTTTTTTCTTATGAATATACATTTCACAACTTTATTTATTTAATCACATTAAAAAAATGGTATGAAAGCCAAGGAACAAAAAAAAAAGAACAAAACTATTTAAAAAACGGTAAACTGACCCGAATGGTCTGACTTTAAAAATAAAAACCAGAACAAAAAGTTTTTAAAACGGAAAAAGTAGTTGATCAAAATGATCTGAAATTAAAAAAAAAATAAAATGATTTAAAGGTTTCAGACAAAAAAAAATTAACCCTTTCGCTGCTGAGGCATTTCACGGCTTCCCTTCACGCCTGTGTGCGGCACTGCGGTCTGCTGCTGAGCTAATTTTTAACAGTTTCGCTCCTCTTGTTTAAACGCGTTTTGAAGCCTTATTTTATAATATGACCCAGACATGTTATATATCGTTCTTTCCGGCAGACTCGGCAGATGATTCATAATATATCATTATCATATGTATGCGTCATGTCCTGTCTGTATATTATAAAAAAAAATGCAATAAAATTAGAATTTTCAATGTTTGTTTTACAAGGTGTAAAGTGTTTTTTTCACATTTTATCATGCGAGTGTTTGCGGTTATATTTTATGAGTTGCGTTTGTTAAAAAAAAATTGAAAAGGGGACTTGTTATATTTTTTTGGGTGAAAATTACACAGTCACATTCATGGCCACAAATATGTTGACAAATTTATGACAAAGGGTCCATAGAAATGTCAATAAATTTATGTACATATGATTTTAACAGTGTGGACTGGAAACCAAGCAATACATAATTAACTTATTAACGTAAAGCAACGCACACAACAGGAAAATATATAAAAAAATAGAAAATTTATTTACATGGGGAAGGATGGCAAACTGCCCAACGGGGGCACAAACAACACAAACAAACATACAAACAAACATCTTCCAGTCTAAGCCAGGCGATAATAATTACTGGCATTTGAGGAGATGTTGGAGCTGGTCCGCATCTTCGATAACAAGGAATATGACTGCAGTAAGGGCCCTTACGCAGGAAGAGTAATTTGAGAAAGGATCGGAACAGAGAAGCTACGCACCACCATCCTAGAGTGTTTGGGAAGGACGGTACGAAGGACCAGATCAGAAAACGCTGGTCCGACCCAAAGCAGGCGAGCAGGAGCAGCTGAGGCACTTGTCGCTCTTCTTACTGCCGCTCAAGCATGTCCGCGGTGGTCACTAGCTGCTCACGGAGGACCTGCAGCAGTTCCTGGACGTTGTCCAGTGTCCGGACTGCCAGGCGAAGCTGCTGACCAATTGCCTCCTGATTGCTCGGTCTGGCTTCTTCGATATATCCAATAAATGAAAGAAGGAAAATACAGTAAGTAAAGCAGGTTTCTATTTTTGACTGAAAGTCTTGAAAAAATATAACAGTAGTATATACCAGAGCTGGCAGCTTCCTGAGGCTCCTCCTCCTCCTCCGACTGATCCCCCACGACCACCGTCAGCATATCCAGGGCTATATGTAAGAAATTAAAGAAATAAAAAATACAGTAAACAACAAAACTGATTTATTTTTGAACAAAAGTCGATGCAAAATACAACAGTAAAAAAAAACAAACCTGGACTGGCGGCCTCTGGCTCCCTCTCTTCCTCTTCCTCCTCCTCCTCCTCTTCCTCCTCCTCTTCCTCCTCCTGCTCCTCTTGTGCTATACATAAAAAAATTTAATTAAAATACAGTAAACAAAAAATGTTTCTGTTTTTGACCAAAAGTCGTTGCAAAATAAAACAGTATATACCAGCGCTGGTGGACGCCTGTGGTTCCTCCTCCTCCTCCGGGGCACTGGTGCCCGCCGGGGCAGATTCGGCGGCCTTCTTCCTGTCTTCTGCCAAATTCAAAAAATAACACGTAAATAATGCAGACTGGAAAAAATGGTATATCTATACACTATATTGCCGAAAGTATTGCGACACCCCCTCCACTACCCCACTACCAGAGGCCTGTTCAGTACCTCAGCAGCTGCTGAATTGCTGCAGCAGTGTCGTTGAACCCTTTGGATGCGAATTTTGAATCCAAAATGGCCGATGATTTCTTAATGAAAAATTCAGATTGTTTTTCGGATCACTCGGACAAAATATAATAAAGAGAAGCAGTCAGCACAATTCCGTTATGTACGCACACACCACAAATGATCGTTTTTAATGAATAAACGTTATGTTTACTTCTGAAACAATAATATATAATTTGAACTGTAATATATGTCTATGTACAGGGGGAAATAATAAATAAATATTTTGTGCTTTGGTGAACAGAAACCGCAAAATTAACATTGCTGTACGGAATTATTGCTTGCTTCGAGGCGGCGGCCATCTTGCTGTACGGCATTGTTACTGCTTCATGGCGGCGGCCATCTTTAAAACGTCACACTCAGCATCTCCTCGGGTCGCTGCAAGTGCTAGGTTAGCATGCTGAGCGGTTGAACGGCGTTCAATGGCAAGTTGCTAACTTAGCACTTGCAGCGGCTGAGGTATTGAACAGGCCTCAGCTTGACCCCCCCCACTACTCCCATCTCATACATATATTGCACACAGACATATATTACCGTTCATTTATATATTTTTTTCAGAAGTAAACATTACGTTTTTATTCAATAAAAACTATTATTTGTGTTGTGTGCGTACAAAACGCATTGTGCGACTGCTTTTAGTTATTTTATAGAAGGCCTCAGCCTCAGTTTCACTTTCAGTTTCTGCTAATAATAAAACTGGATATTGCAGAAACAACAGAAATCCACCATTTTGTTTTGAAATTTGCATCTAAAGCATTCAGTGTCACTGCTGCAGCAGCTGCATTGAACGCAGCTCTGTTATGCACTTTCAGAAGAACTACATGTCCCATCCTTGTTGTGCTACACTACCACTTAGCAGAGACGCAGAGATTTTTGTTGATGCGCAGGTGGGAGCCAATATTGGGCAAGCTGCGGGTCATCTCGTATGCATCACTCAATCACAACAACCCCCCCCCCAGCACACTACAGACTATACACACAGTGCCAAAAGAAATCCAGCATTATAACTTCATCTACATACATCAAATGTCACAATTTTCACGAATACGTAAAATCACAAAAAGGAAGAGCTATGGCAAAAATGCTTGTATGGCGAGTCGTGAAAAGTAAAACGCAAAGCTATACACAATCACATTGCATGAAAAAAGGACTAGATAAATCAACGTATTTCTGTGCACATTAGCACATGCAAGCACATTATTATTATTATACAGGATTTATATAGCGCCAACAGTTTGCGCAGCGCTTTACAATATAACGTGACACTTACGTTTCGCTATGATGCGGCGGAGGTGCCTCAGCTGCTTCTGTTCCCGCACCTTCAAATCGGACCAGCGTTTCCTCAGCTGATCCTTCGAGCGTTCCTTCCCAAAATTCACCAAAATTGTGGTGCGTAGCTTCTCCAAGATCCGATCCTTTCTCGCGTTACTCTTCCTGCGGTACGGGCCCCTACTACAATCATAATCCTTGCCATCAAAGATGCGGACAAGCTCCAACATCTCCTCAAATGACATATTTGTGGCTCGCTTCACTTTCCTGGGTACTACTGGTACTTGTGGTGATGACGCAGCGGCCATTTTGTTGAATAATAACAACAACAATATTTTGTTCAAAAGTTGTCAATAAAAAGTGCTCAATAAAGTTACGATATTCGCGCGCGCATGCGCGACCCGCGGTCGAATTAAAATACGAAAATTCTTATCGGATCATGGAAAAATTAAACTTTACAGAATCAGCGATATAACAGATAATAGTTAAATAATACGATGTCCAGACTTACCGAAATGGAACCGAAATCCCGAATGGAACTGAAATCATGAATAGACTATATAGAGGGAAAGTAAATTTCGATTTGACACATTTCAAAGTCCATTCGAAAATTCCGAAAATTTTTCGATTTGGCTCGGAAAACTTTTCGGATTTCGGAACAATTTTTCGTTTTTTGGAAAGTCTGTTCTCGTTTCAATTCAAAGCAATAGATTTCGATTTGACACATTTCAAGTTCATTCGAAAATTCCGAAAAAATTTCGTTTCGACTCGGAAAACCTTTTCGATTCGGACATTTTCGGATCTAAATATTTTCGGAATTTCGACCATTTTTCGTATTTTCGGGTCAGTTTGCTGGTTTTTTGTATCAACTTTTCGTGATTTCGGAATTTTTCATTTTTTTCGGAACGTCTGTTCTCGTTTCAATTCAAAGCAATAGATTTCGATTTGACACATTTCAAGTTCATTCGAAAATTCCGAAAAAATTTCGTTTCGACTCGGAAAACCTTTTCGATTCGGACATTTTCGGATCTAAATATTTTCGGAATTTCGATCGAATCGAAAGACCCGAATCGGGAAATTTCGTGAAAATTCCGAAATTCCGAAACCCGAAACGCACATCCCTAATGGAAGGATTATGAGGTTCTATAGAGGAGGTGCCAGCACATGGATCTACGGATGTAATGGAAGGATTATAGGGTTCTATAGAGGGGGCGCCAGCACATGGATCTACGGATGTAATGGAAGGATTATGGGGTTCTATAGAGGAGGTGCCAGCACATAGATCTACAGGAGTAATGGAAGGGTTATGGGGTTCTATAGAGGAGGTGCCAGCACATGGATCAATGGGAGTAATGGAAGGATTATATGGTTCTATAGAGGAGGTGCCAGCACATGGATCTATGGGAGTAATGGAAGGATTATATGGTTCTATAGAGGAGGTGCCAGCACATGGATCTACAGGAGTAATGGAAGGATTATGGGGTTCTATAGAGGAGGTGCCAGCACATGGATCTACAGGAGTAATGGAAGGATTATGGGGTTCTATAGAGGAGGTGCCAGCACATGGATCTACGCGAGTAATGGAAGGATTATGGGGTTCTATAGAGGAGGTGCCAGAACATGGATCTATAGGAGTAATGGAAGGAACATGGGGTTCTATAGAGGAGGTGCCAGCACATGGATCTACAGGAGTAATGAAAGGATTATGGGGTTCTATAGAGGAGGTGCCAGCACATCGATCTACGCGAGTAATGGAAGGATTATGGGGTTCTATAGAGGAGGTGCCAGCACATGGATCTACAGGAGTAATGGAAGGATTATGGGGTTCTATAGAAGATGTGCCAGCACATGGATCTACGGGAGTAATGGAAGGATTATGGGGTTCTATAGAGGAGGTGCCAGCACATGGATCAATGGGAGTAATGGAAGGAGTATGGGGTTCTATAGCGGAGGTGCCAGCACATGGATCTATGGGCGTAATGGAAGGATTATGGGGTTCTATAGAGGAGGTGCCAGCACATGGATCTATGGGCGTAATGGAAGGATTATGGGGTTCTATAGAGGAGGTGCCAGCACATGGATCTACAGGAGTAATGGAAGGATTATGGGGTTCTATAGAGGAGGTGCCAGCACATGGATCTACAGGAGTAATGGAAGGATTATGGGGTTCTATAGAGGAGGTGCCAGAACATGGATCTACGGGAGTAATGGGAGGATTATGAGGTTCTATAGAGGAGGTGCCAGCACATGGATCAATGAGAGTAATGGAGGGATTATAGGGTTCTATAGAGGAGGTGACTGCAGAAGGATCTGCAGGAGTAATAGAGCATAGGGTTCAGAATAAGGGGTCAGGGTTCTAACGATGAAATGAAGATGAAATTGAAATGAAGAGGGAGCCATTAGGATATTTTCCTTGAAACAAGTGCAAGACCCAAGCTGCCTTATACTTTAGGGGTTACTCGCTAAGCAGTGAAATCGTAGAAAACTGCAACACAATTTATAATTTTCTGGCTTTTTCCATCTGTAGTATTCTTTTTTTCGTTCTTTTTTTTAACCTTTTTCATCCAAATATTTATATTTCTCCACAAACTGGTGACTGTTAAGCGAATAGCCCCTGAAGGAGTAGTCATACAGGGAAGGCGTTTAGTATAGTACACGGGACTCGGGAAAGGCCCACTACCACTTCGGGGGAACTTGCAGCAAGAAAAGGAGTTGAATAACTCAGAAAAGGGTTTAACGTAATTTTCGTCTTATTCATGTCACAAGGAAATATGTAATATTTTCATTGCCCCACCTAGGGTTAAATAAGAAAACAGGAGACACACCCTGTAACCCACAAGTATCAGCCTTAGTGTCCCGGAAAGGTGCAGTGTAACAGTGAAAATGTTTTCACCTTGTGCCCCTTCATGAACTACTGGTTGGCTTAGCAAAGAATCGATACTTTCACTACTCAATGCCACAGATTTCTGGCAGCCTCTCCATACCACTTATTTAAAACACATAAAAAGGGTTGGCAGAACTTTCACGCATAGATATGTTTGTTTACACAATATTTGTATCAAGGCTTTGCTTTTACCAGTTAAAACATTAAAAAAAACACACACACACTTTGCAAATCTCTGTTTTCAGATTTATATTCAGCATGGCACAGTATTACAATAATATTATACAGATTCTGTTTGTATATTTATTGTTTGCAACATTCTTTTAAAAATATCTGTTTGTATATTTATAGTTCATTGCATAAAATGTAAATAGCAAGCTCCCTCAGTACCATAATCACCTGCAATGCATTACAAAAAAAAACATTAAAAAGAAATAGGTGAAATGGGTATTATATATATATATATTATATATATATATATGTAGAAATCTTGAAAGCGTTAAGAGTTGTTAGAACCTGTAAAGGGTTAAAATGTGTTAACTTTTAATTTGTGAGTTTCTGTTAAAGTCTTTCGGAATAATTTGGAATGTTCTCCTTGTGGATTGTTATATATATATATATATATATAAAGAGAAAGGAATGCACATAAGGTCTTAAAAATAAAATACAAAAATTTTATGAATATGCATTAAAATAATTCCTGTGTACTTTCCCGACGTTTCGGCCCCATCAGAGCCTTTATCAAGGATCCTTTATCCTTGATAAAGGCTCTGATGGGGCCGAAACGTCGGGCAAGTACACAGGAATTATTTTAATGCATATTCATTAAATTTTTGTATTTTATTTTTAAGACCTTATGTGCATTCCTTTTTTCATATATGCTGTATATTTCCTATGGAATTTTGCACTGGGGCATGATTGCTAACCTTGGCGGGCTGTTTGAGGAAATTTATTGGGATATATATAACAATACACAAGGAGAACATTCCAATTCATTCATACATGGATACATGGAAAGACTTTAACAGAAACTCACACATTTTAACCCTTTACAGGTTGTAGCAACTATTAACCCTTTTAAGATTTCCATATATATATATATATATATATATATATATAAATATAAATCAATGTATCCTCCCTGGTAAAATACTTTGCAAATAAATAAATATATATATATCAAGAGCATACTGGGTTCTGTAAATAGCTTCAGAATCAGAACCAGCCCATTATTTAATCTGTACCTTCTCCTTCCCGGAACCACCAGTGGTCCAGCTTTCAACTTCTAGACCAGTGTTTCTCAACTCTGGTCCTCAAGTCCCTCTAACAGGCCAGGTTTTAAGGATCACCTTGGGGAAATGCAAACTGAATACAGCAATCACTGAGCAGCGAAACATATCACCTGGGCTCTGCTGCTGCAATCACTGAGCAGCGAAACATATCATCTGGGCTCTGCTGCTGCAATCACTGAGCAGCGAAACATATCACATGGGCTCTGCTGCTGCAATCACTGAGCATCGAAACATATCACCTGGGCTCTGCTGCTGCAATCACTGAGCAGCGAAACATATCACCTGGGCTCTGCTGCTGCAATCACTGAGCAGCAAATCATATCACCTGTGCTGTGCTACTGCAATCACTGAGCAGCGAAACATATCACCTGGGCTCTGCTGCTGCAATCACTGAGCAGCAAATCATATCACCTGGGCTCTGCTGCTGCAATCACTGAGCAGCGAAACATATCACCTGGGCTCTGCTACTGCAATCACTGAGCAGCAAAACATATCACCTGGGCTCTGCTGCTGCAATCACTGAGCAGCAAAACATATCACCTGGGCTCTGCTGTTGCAATCACTGAGCAGCGAAACATATCACCTGGGCTCTGCTGCTGCAATCACTGAGCAGCGAAACATATCACCTGGGCTCTGCTGCTGCAATCACTGAGCAGCGAAACATATCACCTGGGCTCTGCTGCTGCAATCAATGAGCAGCAAATCATATCACCTGTGCTGTGCTACTGCAATCACTGAGCAGGGAAACATATCACCTGGGCACTGCTGCTGCAATCACTGAGCAGCGAAACATATCACCTGGGCTCTGCTGTTGCAATCACTGAGCAGCGAAACATATCACCTGGGCTCTGCTGCTGCAATCACTGAGCAGCAAACATATCACCTGGGCTCTGCTGCTGCAATCACTGAGCAGCGAAACATATCTTCTGGGCTCTGCTGTTGCAATCACTGAGCAGCGAAACATATCACCTGGGCTCTGCTGCTGCAATCACTGAGCAGCAAACATATCACCTGGGCTCTGCTGCTGCAATCACTGAGCAGCAAAACATATCACCTGGGCTCTGCTGCTGCAATCACTGAGCAGCGAAACATAACGAGCTGCAGTCCCAGGACCTTTAGAAACCCTGTATCTTCAGTTCCACACATCCTACATAGACCACCAAGATGTGATTGCAAAAGCTAGATTCTGTCTTTCCCCGTATAAGCCAGACATGACTATGTGCAATGTACAGAGTAAAAATAAAATGCAAGAGAAATCTGTGTGGTTTTCTCAATTTTGGCTAAATTTGTGTATTTCCTTAGAAAAATGCAGAACGGGAAATGAAATGGCTCAGAAGAAAAGGGGTTAACATCTATGTATCAAACCTCTGCAGTTCACTTGTCTAGGCTATTCCCTGGATACACTCAAAATATATAAACCTCTATACTGTGAGTGTGTAAGTATTTACAGTATACATGGGTGTGTATATAGCTGTGTATGTGTCTTTTGCGTGTATGTCAGTGAGTGTGTGTCTGTATACAACTGTGTATGAGTGTGTACCTGGGTGCATATCTCCCAAATGTCCCTGCTTTTGAGGGACAATCCCTATTTTGGGCTCAAAATAAAACCCCTTTCCCTCTTTTTTTTCTAATGTTCCTCCTTTTAGGATTGCCCAATATATTCAGGGCGTGTGGGTATATAACAGAGCTGCACAGTAATAAAACTCCCAATGTAAATAAGATTCTTTGCTTTGAGTTTAGCTAACATTTTTATCGACATAAATAGCCCAATATTTTGTCATACCGCCTTTTAACCCCTTAAGGCCACTACAAGGACTGCTATAAGTATCTAGTTTGGTTCTGCGTGGTTCTGTATGCAGAGGTTTATGCCAAGTGATGGGACTACGTCCACCCAATACAAAGTCTGGTAACAGCGCCTGGTTAAGGCTAGGGTCAGACGAACGCATTTCTTGCGTTGTCCATGAAAAAGTGCGTTAGACCGAATGGACGTATTTTTTCATGGAATACGTGATAGCGTTCATATGATGCGCATTTTTGTCTGTGATTTTGTACGGATCATCAATAAAACACTTTTTGCGTCTGGACATTATGTAGGCCGGACATTAGCAGTGTCTGACATCTCCTAATCACGCACACACGCCGCTAGCGGACACAGCGCACTCTGTACGTCAGTACTAGTGGTTTCACTTTCTCAAAAAAATGCGTTTGCTTGCCGCTTGCGTTGCGTGGCCGAACTTTCGAGCGGCCGTACTTCGTATATTGCCCGTCATTGGATGTAATTTGCTGCTACTACGGCCGTAATAAAGTGCGGTTGCAGGCGCGTTCGAACTGCGTTCGTCTGACCCCAGCCTTAGGGGCATGTAGGGGTTCCCTTCTGGTTTCCCGACAATAGATATCTACAGTTGTGTTCAAAATTATTCAACCCCCACTGAAATTGAGTGTTTTGGCCAGTTTGACATTGATTTTGATCATTCAGTCATCTTGCTTACAATTAAATCAAAGAGGCACGTGTAGGTCAGACAAATATAACATAACATTTATAATGAAATAACCACAAATGTCTTTTCTGTGCTCACATCATTATCAGTTTTATTCAACCCCAAGTGACATTCAATCTTAGTACTTAGTACAACATCCTTTTACAGTTATAACAGCTTTTAAACGTGAAGCATAGCTTGACACAAGTGTCTTGCAGCGATCTACGGGTATCTTCGCCCATTCGTCATGGGCAAAAGCCTCCAGTTCAGTCACATTCTTAGGCTTGCGCACTGCAACTGCTTTCTTTAAGTCCCACTAGAGGTTCTCAATCGGATTTAAGTCAGGTGACTGCGATGGCCGCTCCAAAATGTTCCAGCCTTTAATCTGCAACCATGCTCTAGTGGACTTGGAGGTATGCTTGGGATCATTGTCCTGTTGAAAGGTCCAACGTCTCCCAAGCCTCAGGTTTGTGACGGACTGCATCACATTGTCATCCAATATCTCCTGGTACTGAAGAGAATTCATGGTACCTTGCACATGCTGAAGCTTCCCTGTACCTGCAGAAGCAAAACAGCCCCAAAGCATGATTGACCCCCCGCCATGCTTCACAGTAGGCAAGGTGTTCTTTTCTTCATAGGCCTTGTTCTTCCTCCTCCAAACATAGCGTTGATCCATGGGCCCAAACAGTTCTAATTTTGTTTCATCAGTCCACAGAACACTATCCCAAAACTTCTGTGGTTTGTCCACATGACTTTTGGCATACTGCAGTCGACTCTTCTTATTCTTTGGAGACAGCAAGGGGGTGCGCCTGGGAGTTCTGGCATGGAGGCCTTCATTACGCAGTGTGCGCCGTATTGTCTGAGCTGAAACTTCAGTACCCACATCTGACAAATCTTTTCTCAGTTCCTCAGCAGTCACACGGGGACTTTTCTCCACTCTACGCTTCAGGTAGCGCACAGCAGTCAAAGTCAGCATCTTCTTTCTGCCACGACCAGGTAGCGTTTCAACAGTGCCTTTGCCTTGAATTTGCGAATGATGCTTCCTATGGTCTCTCTTGGTATGTTTAACATCTTTGCAATCTTCTTATAGCCATTGCCCTTCCTGTGAAGAGTAATCACCTCTTCTCTTGTCTTCCTGGACCATTCTCTTGACTTCACCATGTTTGTAACCACACCAGTAAATGTCTAGAAGGAGCTGAGTATCACAGTCATTTTAAAGCTGTCTAATTGGTGCTTATTATGCTTTATTGCTGCTCCGTGACATCCACAGGTGTTTTCAATACCTGATTGAAAACACTTGAATGAACCTCTGTTCTTCAGAGTGGTAGTCTTTAAGGGGTTGAATAATTGTGTCAATGAAGAATTCACAAAAGAAACATTTACTACTGTATTACAAAACCAATTGATGTCATTTTAGTTGCATATGGTTCTTTAAAAAGTCCTTGTAGGATTTCATTCTGAATACAATTACAAATGTACACTAAATTCCCTAAAACCCTTTACAGCATTGGGGGATGAATAATTTTGAACACAACTGTAAATAGCCCAATATTTTGTCATACCGCCTTTTAACCCCTTAAGGCCACTACAAGGACTGCTATAAGTATCTAGTACGAGATTTTGGTTCTGCGTGGTTCTGTATGCAGAGGTTTTTGCCAAGTGATGGGACTACGTCCACCAATACAAAGTCTGGTAACAGCGCCTGGTTAAGGCTAGGGTCAGACGAACGCATTTCTTGCGTTGTCCATGAAAAAGTGCGTTAGACCGAATGGACGTATTTTTTCATGGAATACGTGATAGCGTTCATATGATGCGCATTTTTGTCTGTGATTTTGTACGGATCATCAATAAAACACTTTTTGCGTCTGGACATTATGTAGGCCGGACATTAGCAGTGTCTGACATCTCCTAATCACGCACACACGCCGCTAGCGGACACAGCGCACTCTGTACGTCAGTACTAGTGGTTTCACTTTCTCAAAAAAATGCGTTTGCTTGCCGCTTGCGTTGCGTGGCCGAACTTTCGAGCGGCCGTACTTCGTATATTGCCCGTCATTGGATGTAATTTGCTGCTACTACGGCCGTAATAAAGTGCGGTTGCAGGCGCGTTCGAACTGCGTTCGTCTGACCCCAGCCTTAGGGGCATGTAGGGGTTCCCTTCTGGTTTCCCGACAATAGATATCTACAGTTGTGTTCAAAATTATTCAACCCCCACTGAAATTGAGTGTTTTGGCCAGTTTGACATTGATTTTGATCATTCAGTCATCTTGCTTACAATTAAATCAAAGAGGCACGTGTAGGTCAGACAAATATAACATAACATTTATAATGAAATAACCACAAATGTCTTTTCTGTGCTCACATCATTATCAGTTTTATTCAACCCCAAGTGACATTCAATCTTAGTACTTAGTACAACATCCTTTTACAGTTATAACAGCTTTTAAACGTGAAGCATAGCTTGACACAAGTGTCTTGCAGCGATCTACGGGTATCTTCGCCCATTCGTCATGGGCAAAAGCCTCCAGTTCAGTCACATTCTTAGGCTTGCGCACTGCAACTGCTTTCTTTAAGTCCCACTAGAGGTTCTCAATCGGATTTAAGTCAGGTGACTGCGATGGCCGCTCCAAAATGTTCCAGCCTTTAATCTGCAACCATGCTCTAGTGGACTTGGAGGTATGCTTGGGATCATTGTCCTGTTGAAAGGTCCAACGTCTCCCAAGCCTCAGGTTTGTGACGGACTGCATCACATTGTCATCCAATATCTCCTGGTACTGAAGAGAATTCATGGTACCTTGCACATGCTGAAGCTTCCCTGTACCTGCAGAAGCAAAACAGCCCCAAAGCATGATTGACCCCCCGCCATGCTTCACAGTAGGCAAGGTGTTCTTTTCTTCATAGGCCTTGTTCTTCCTCCTCCAAACATAGCGTTGATCCATGGGCCCAAACAGTTCTAATTTTGTTTCATCAGTCCACAGAACACTATCCCAAAACTTCTGTGGTTTGTCCACATGACTTTTGGCATACTGCAGTCGACTCTTCTTATTCTTTGGAGACAGCAAGGGGGTGCGCCTGGGAGTTCTGGCATGGAGGCCTTCATTACGCAGTGTGCGCCGTATTGTCTGAGCTGAAACTTCAGTACCACATCTGACAAATCTTTTCTCAGTTCCTCAGCAGTCACACGGGGACTTTTCTCCACTCTACGCTTCAGGTAGCGCACAGCAGTCAAAGTCAGCATCTTCTTTCTGCCACGACCAGGTAGCGTTTCAACAGTGCCCTTTGCCTTGAATTTGCGAATGATGCTTCCTATGGTCTCTCTTGGTATGTTTAACATCTTTGCAATCTTCTTATAGCCATTGCCCTTCCTGTGAAGAGTAATCACCTCTTCTCTTGTCTTCCTGGACCATTCTCTTGACTTCACCATGTTTGTAACCACACCAGTAAATGTCTAGAAGGAGCTGAGTATCACAGTCATTTTAAAGCTGCCTAATTGGTGCTTATTATGCTTTATTGCTGCTCCGTGACATCCACAGGTGTTTTCAATACCTGATTGAAAACACTTGAATGAACCTCTGTTCTTCAGAGTGGTAGTCTTTAAGGGGTTGAATAATTGTGTCAATGAAGAATTCACAAAAGAAACATTTACTACTGTATTACAAAACCAATTGATGTCATTTTAGTTGCATATGGTTCTTTAAAAAGTCCTTGTAGGATTTCATTCTGAATACAATTACAAATGTACACTAAATTCCCTAAAACCCTTTACAGCATTGGGGGATGAATAATTTTGAACACAACTGTAAATAGCCCAATATTTTGTCATACCGCCTTTTAACCCCTTAAGGCCACTACAAGGACTGCTATAAGTATCTAGTACGAGATTTTGGTTCTGCGTGGTTCTGTATGCAGAGGTTTTTGCCAAGTGATGGGACTACGTCCACCCAATACAAAGTCTGGTAACAGCGCCTGGTTAAGGCTAGGGTCAGACGAATGCATTTCTTGCGTTGTCCGTGAAAAAGTGCGTTCGACCGAATGGACGTATTTTTTCATGGAATACGTGATAGCGTTCATATGATGCGCATTTTCGTCCGTGATTTTGTACGGATCATCAATAAAACCCTTTTTGCGTCTGGACGTTATGTAGGCCGGACATTAGCAGTGTCTGACATCTCCTAATCACGCACACACGCCGCTAGCGGACACAGCGCACTCTGTACGTCAGTACTAGCGGTTTCACGTTCTCAAAAAAATGCGTTTGCTTGCCGCTTGTGTTGCGTGGCCGAACTTTCGAGCGGCTGTACTTCGTATATTGCCCGTCATTGGATGTAATTTGCTGCTACTACGGCCGTGATAAAGTGCGGCTGCAGGCGCGTTCGAACTGCGTTCGTCGACCCCAGCCTTAGGGGCATGTAGGGGTTCCCTTCTGGTTTCCCGACAATAGATATCTACAGTATATATATACAGTATATTAGAATATAAATGTGTTGCTGGACACTGTTGAAATCTGTAAATCTAGGACTCATTTAATACAGAGCTTTTGTCTATAATTGCCATGTCGTCATTCTATCCAACTGTTGCCAAACCAAGCACAACATGGGCTCTAATGCTGTTCCATGCCCAAATTACACATACAATAGTCGAGACTACTTGAGCCTGGACAGGCTTAGAGTAAGTTAGACATACAGGGTTATCAGGGGTCAAGTCCTGGGAAAAAAGTGAGGGAACTCACCCACGAATTCCACAACCCCTATTACCTGAAGAAAAAATATATATATATCACGAGTATAGCCGGACGAGCCGGTGATACCATTTTTATTGGGTTAACTTTACATTTAAAAGACAAGCTTTCAAGAGTGTAAACTGGAAACTATACTGATCAGTGAAAGGTATCACTCCGCACAGGTATATTCGTGATTTTGGCAACTGGACTAACGCGTTTTAAATATAATCTATATATATATATCCAGGCACAGACCCCCCAGAATTATATACACAGCACTGGACCCCCAGAATAATATACACGGCACTGGCTATATGGATATAATTGCCCCAGCTCTCATGGATAATGCCCCCAGGTCTCATGGATAATGCCCCCAGGTCTCATGGATAATGCCCCCAGGTCTCATGAATATTGCCCCCAGCGTTTCATGGATAGTGCCCCCAGGACAGGTCTCATGGAATGCCCCCCAGCGTTTCATGGATAGTGCCCCCAGCTCACCTCTCTGTGCCCGGCGGTCGCGTGCTTCCTGTTAGAACGGCCGCTGACAGGAAGTGCAGCCGCTCGCCTGGGATCGATGAAACAGCCAGGCGAGCGGCTCCACTTCCTGTCAGTGGGCCGTTCTAACAAGAAGCACGTGGCCGCCGGCAATGTGCGGCGGCCGCCTGCTCCAGCCTTTCGGGCTCGGGCCACAGCGGGAACGCTGCGTTCCCGCTGTGGGAGAAGTGCGGGAACGCCGTTCCCGCGTGTTCCCGCTCGACTCGAGCCCTGAGGGTTATTCAAAGAGATTCGAAAAGTCACCGCACGTTCGGTGACTTTTCGTTCTCTTCAATTCGGTTCGTTTTGCCGATCCCATTTTGGTGACCCTGCGGTGTATTCAGCAAACAGCACAGGGTCCCCGAATTGCAGGGAAAAGCTGCCGCAAACCCGACGAAAACTCACCGCAAAACCCAGTGAATGCACGCCGAAAACCTGCAAAAACATCTGGATTAACCTGCTGAAAACCACAGAAAAACCCGAACAGGAGCGATCGCTGCCTTCGACACCGCAGAAGAGGCAGTGAATAAATTAGCAAAACCGTTTGTATGAATGTGTGAAAGTGAAACGCTGTTTGCAAAGAAACTACTAAGCGAAAATGTCTGAAATTTACACATGAGGTCCAGGGAATGATAATAAAGAGGGCTGTTACAGAAAAAAGAAGAAAACTTTTAAAAAAAAAAAAATTGGACTTTTAAAAAAAAAAAATCAGAAAAATGCTTAAAATATCCTAAAAAATCTATAAATAAAGAGACTCTTATCTGCAGAATTTTATAGGATTTGGCAAATTGCCTGCTCTCTGGATAGCCGAATGGCCAGGAAAGGTAACCGAACGCTGATTTTCAGCGTTCGGTTACCTTTCTCAAGCAATTCGGATCTCTTTGAATAACCCTGTTAATGCGTGACTGTAGACATTTTTCAGACTGTATTTGCCAAAGAATGGCTTAGAATAGTTTTTGCAATATTCACACAATTGATGGAGTCATTCCTAGCCCTCCGGTGATCTTCTCTATTGCCAGATACTACTCAACTTAAAATTGCCCAAACATATATACAGGGCCCTATTACATTCTTCGCGCAAAAAATAACGCGTGCGCAAAAACACATTAACGCAAGGGGCAAAACCATTTGCGCACAACGTCGTATTACAATCTATGCGCAACGAATGCGCGTCTTCGTCTACCGCGGGTGAACCTGCACGAGTGTACGATACTTCGCGCGTCCTATACTTAACATTGTGAGAGCAAACGCGTTCGTGCGCAGAAACGCGGATGGTATTACAATCGATGCGCAAACTCGTATTACAATCGATTCAACGGATTTTCCCTGCACTTCGGGGACCCTACGGTGAATGTCGAATTCCGGTGCTCTTTGAACAACCCCTTAAATTAAAATTTGCTGTCAAAATTAACATTGGATCTCAATTCTAGATCTAGCAGGAAGCGCTAGTGGATCTAGCCCACTGACTACTATGGATCTGCCCAGTGATCTGGTGCCAAGATTAGTTCGGTTTGGAGACAAAGAAATTTACCAAACTGGGGCCCCTGTTACATTCCTCTCACATTTGGTATTGCGTGCGCAAATGCGCATTTGTGCGAGGGGCAAACCCCTTTGCGCTGAACGTCGTATTACAACATTCGCGCAAACAATGCGCGTTATTGTTTAACACGGATGGACCTGCGCGAGCGTGATGAACTGTGCGCGTCCTATACTTAACATTGTGAGCGCAAATGCTTTTGTGCGCTGGTACGCGGCTGGTATTCCAATCGATGCGCATCTTTTTACGGACGACGTTTGCGCGCATAATTTTATCGTTTCTGAAAATCTGGTGTTAATGTCAAAACCGAACGTCCTGGTCGTAACGAAATACATCAGCACAAAAAAAAAAAATACAGCTACGTATAGTTACACATTCTACACATACCCAAACCATAAAATTGTGAATTTGTGAGTGGTTTTACTTAGACAGGCGCAAAAACTTAAGTGAGTCAATTAAGGTTCTTAAGTCTGATTGGCTGAATCCCGCGAAAAAACCAGTCCGCACACTGATTTACGTGCGCTACGTTACTGCGCTCGTATTTCTCTTCGTTTTGTGCATATTTCTCTTCGTTTTGCGTGTCGGTTTTATGAACGTTATTTTTTGACGGATCAAAAAATGCGTTCGGATCGTAATACCACCGTTAATTTTCACGCGATAACGCGTTGCGCGAGCGAAATTGCGTGAAGAATGTAATAGGGTCCACAGTATTTATGTTTGGAAGAATCTGTTTGAATACCCCAGAATGTCTGTTTCAACTGGCTACGTTTCAGCTCATGGCTAACTAGCCAACATGTCCTATTTTGAAGTCCTGTCACACCAGAATCCATGTTTGTGATAGCTACGTATTTGCCGCTATGTATGGCCGGGTAAGTAAAGTTAACGTATGTGTAGCCAAGGATAGCCATCTCTGGTAGAGGACCTACACCTGTAATTTTCTATTTACCGTAAGCGGCTAGCCGAGGTCTGACTTCAAACATTTCACATCAAAAAGCCCAAAATAAAATAAATGGACGCAGGAAACGGTTTGTTTGGTTAGCAGTATTAGGAACTTCCCAGGGTGGGGAGGGATATCCTCTTCTGAAAAACACGGTCGCTCGTAGGACCACGGAGGCCTCAGAAATACTAAGGAATCTTCTCTTTTTGGACTAAGATCCTCATGTATACAACTACACAATCTAGAGCATCAATCCCATCATGGAAGGCCAGGCAGGTGCCACCACGGTCCATGGAGTGACGACCTCCAAGTGATACACAGAACAAATTGCCAAGGCTTTTTGCAGACACATGTTTGCCGAAAGCATGTGCCAAGACTGTTTGCCGAAACGTTGCTGTCACTGACCTTTAGTTGCGTTTTCTAATATACCTGTCTGAAAAGGAGGTTGAGTTCCCCGACCGGTTCTTTGTACGTTCTGCAAGCTCCACGTGCAGTGATGGTGCATGAGCCATTTGAAATAGACAATTCCTAAATCCCAACGCTCTTTTTAACCAAGGAGACGCCTGGCTGAGAATGAAAGGAGACTATAGACACAATACCTACATGCTGTGATTATTCCCATTATCCTTAGAAAATGGGTGCCATTTATTGCCAAAATCTCCAGATATAGAAGTAGCCCTTAAATAATTCAAAGCCAAAATCGACTATAATCGATCTACAAAGCCCCAATGTTGAATATAGTCGATATGGTGTTTCATGGGAGAAATGCAAAGGAATTTTTATTTATTCATTTACATGGCTCCAGAACACGTCCCTAATGTTTCAGCACCATGGGCAAGATTTCCGAGGTACTAACACTTTTTAAAACCAGATCAAATGTGTCTAAATGAGATCTTCCCAGCTGATCCAAGAGCCCAGAATTGCAGTAACTCCTTTTGGCCAGCAGATGGTGACATCTATCTGCCAAATAGGTTATTATAGTAAGGGATACATTGGGTATATTCACAAATATTTCTTAGTGCATAATTAAAAAAGAATTTCTGGAAAATAAAAGGTTTCTTACAGTGTGTTTTGTTTTTTAAATGTCTTGAACGTGATGGGGTTAACCATAAAGAGCGCCAACATGGCTCTATACTAATAAAGCTTGAGAAAGGCTCATGTAGAACCAGAATGTTGCCAATCATTTCCAATAACCGTGATGCTTTTGGAGATTGAGTGCCCGGTCCTCCTTTGATGTTGGAATGTACCATTAAAGTGTCACTATACTGAAAGGAGTTATATTTATAGCCTCTACTGAGGTATTATTGTATACATATATATATATGGGTGCCGGACAAAATCCCTACAGCTATGTTCCCTAATGCCAACATCCCGACAGCCAGCTTCCAGACAGAACAAGTGCCGGACATCTCAACTTCCCTACACGGCCAACTTCCAGACATCCATAATCCCAGCAGCTAACCCTAATACTAATACCCTAACCCTAGGTTTAAGGGGGTTAGGGTTAGGTTTAGGGGGTTAGGGTTAGGGCTAGGTTTAGGGGGTTAGGGCTAGGTTTAGGGGATTAGGGTTAGGGCTAGGTTTAGGGGGTTAGGGCTAGATTTAGGAGGTTGGGGCTAGGTTTAGGGGGTTAGGGTTAGGGCTAGGTTTAGGTGGTTAGGGCTAGATTTAGGGGGTTAGGGTTAGGTTTAGGGGGTTAGGGTTAGGGCTAGGTTTGGGGGGTTAGGGTTAGGGCTAGGTTTAGGGGGTTAGGGCTAGGTTTGGGGTTAGGGCTAGGTTTAGGGGTTAGGGTTAGGGCTAGATTTAGGGAGGTTAGGGTTAGGGCTAGGTTTAGGGGGTTAGGGTTAGGGCTAGGTTTAGGGGGTTAGGGAGTAGGGTTAGTATTAGCCGCTGGAATTTTGGATGTCTGGAAGTTGGCCGTCAGGGAGTTGTCTGTGTAGGTAAGTTGGCCGTGTAGGCAAGTTGGTCGTCAGGGAGTTGTCTGTGTAGGGAAGTTGGCCATGTACGGAAGTTGGCTGTCAGGGAGTTGTCTGTGTAGGGAAGTTGGTCGTGGAGGGAGTTGTCTGTGTAGGGAAGTTGATCGTCAGGGAGTTGTCTGTGTAGGGAAGTTGGCCATGTAGGGAAGTTGGTCGTCAGGGAGTTGTCTGTGTAGGGAAGTTGGCCGTCGGGATTTTGGCATTAGGGAACCTGGTTGTAGGGATTTCAACCCAAACCCATATATACATAGTACTTACTTGGGTTGTGGTGGAGGGCAAAAAAATGAGATACGAAGCCTCCATGCAATAACTAATTATTGTAGAAGCCATTTGCACATCACAGCCATTCAAATAACTGCATATATACACACACAACTAGGGAAGGAAGCCCTCCACCCTCTACAGGCATTTATGAGGGGGCTTCTGAGACAACATACAATTCCTAACAACAAACTTTTATTTGAAGATATATATATATATATATTGAAATAAAGGTTTGTTGTTAGGAAAATGATTCCTAAGGCCCCGTGGATTTCAAGATTTTACCTCACGAAAAGCAGTCATATTGCATATTTATAGAAATTACTACAGATTTACCTCATGAAACATAAAATAGTGTGTGAAAACACAAACTATCATAATAAATTACCTTTAGGGCGCACAGTTCAGTGCATTATGGGTAGGAGGGCCCATGCAAAAAATAAAATAAGACTGTCGATCTGTTTTTGCTGGGCCCAAAAATACTCGTCTCCTTGAACAATGGACTTTAACACGACAACGAATATGGCCCCTATTACGCTCTTGGCGTTAAAACGCAGGCGCGGAAAAACTGTGCCGCAGTTTACCTCCCTTGCGCCCGCGTTTTAACGCCAGATTACAATGCAGGCGCAAAAAATGCTGCCTGCATTGCTATCGAGCGTTAAAGTTAGGGATGCGCGCGGCAGCGCTGAGCGCAGCCGCACGCATCCTCTCAATGGAGTCCATAGGACTCCATTGAGTTCCTCTCTGCCGGTCACATGACCGGCCAGATCTCGCATCACGAGATCCGGCCGGTCGGCGTAGTGATATGAGGGGAAAGACGGGGGGACTTTTTCCCCCTGTCTTTCCCTGCTCCCGCCGGCCGGAGGACGCGACCAGAGCCGCGGTCCTCGCCGCGGGACAGAGGATAAGGTCCTGGCTCTGGTTATCTTTTCGTTGACCAGAGCCAGGCGTTAATCAGCGCTGGGACATTGTTGATTAACGCTTTGCGCTCCCCATGTTAAGTATAGGGAGCGCAAAGTGCACTGACCTCGCGCAGAGGAGCGCAAGGTCCCAAACGCACACGGGTTTTTTAACCCGTTTGCATTTGGATTGTAATAGGCAGCTAATACCGCGGCTAACGGTAATGCTCACCGCTATCGTTAGCGTCAGGTATGTAATAGGGGCCTAAATCTTTTATTTTTTTTCCTAGAAGCTACAGCCGCACGCAATGAAAAGACAGGCAAGAGGTTGTTATCCACTAAGCGCCGGCATTGCAAAAAAAAGCTAAAATCGTAGCTATTGCAGTGCCGAGAAACGCTGACGATTCTCAAAACTCAATACATACAGGGTTATTCAAAGAGATTCGAAAAGTCTCCGCACGTTCAGTGACTTTTCGTTCTCTTCAATTCGGTTCCTTTTGCCGATCCCGTTTCGGTGACCCTGCGGTGTATTCAGCAAGC
This sequence comes from Leptobrachium leishanense, assembly GCA_009667805.1. Classification (NCBI taxonomy): domain Eukaryota; kingdom Metazoa; phylum Chordata; class Amphibia; order Anura; family Megophryidae; genus Leptobrachium; species Leptobrachium leishanense. The sequence goes on from CM019073.1 coordinate 98,915,234, forward strand.
ACCACAGGGTCCCCGAATTGCAGGGAAAAGCTACCGCAAACCCGACGAAAACGAACTGCAAAACCCAGCGAATGCACGCCAAAAACCCTCAAAAGATCTGGATTAACCTGCCAAAACCACAGAAAAACCCGAGCAGGAGCCGATCACACGCAGCGAAGCCGCCGGAAAAAGCCGACACCGCAGACGAGTGAAGTGAATAAATTAGAAAAACAGTTTGCTTGAATGTTTGAAAAGTGAAACACTGTTTGCAAAGAAACTACTGAGCGAAAATGTCTGAAATTTACATATGATCCAATGAATGATAATAAAAAGGGCTGTTACAGAAAAAATAAGTAAACTTAAAAAAAAAAAAAAGAAATCTGACTTTTAAAAAAATAATTAAGAAAAATGCTTACAATATCCTAAAAAATCTACAAATAAAGAGACTCTTTACTGCAGAATTTTATAATGAACGGTTTATTAGATATTGAATTAAAACAGGAATATTTTTAACATTGAAGCCTATGGGATTCGCCTGAATAAATTTGCCGAATTAAACCACCGAATGACAGGGCAATTCGGGAACCTTTCACTGCTGGTTTGTGTTCTCTGAATAGCCGAAGCAGTGCTTTTTTATGGGGATTTCACTGCCCTCGAACAGGGACTGAACAGGCACCGTATGTGCAGGCAATTCGCCAGGATTTGGCGAATTGCCTGCTCTCTGGATAGCCGAATGGCCAAGAAAGGTAACCGAACGCTGATTTTCAGCGTTCGGTTACCTTCTCAAGCAATTCGGATCTCTTTGAATAACCCTGTAAGGCTGCAGCTGGTCACACAAGCATTGCTGAGAGCAAAGGAACGTCCACTATATAATATATTTGCTAATTAGATGCCTTTACACAAAAGATAAATGTGTAAATGTAAATAAAGGAATTTAAAATTAAAGACTCTTCTGGCTCCCTATGGTTATGACTTTTCTGCCGTGTAATTTATGTCATAACAATATAAACACTTATGTTTTTCATGTTGCTCTGAAATGTTTCATATCTCGCCTGAACATTACCTAACCACAAACGGTTAACTAGGTTAAGGTTCATGATTTAAAGAAACTGCTCCCCATGATTGCGGGTTCTTAAGTTCAAAACCACAATCATATAAAAACCGGTGCTAAATATCCAATCTCATAGAGAATACAAGGGTCTATTCACAAAGTACCGAAATTGAGTGCAATTTTGGTGCATTGAATTTCGGCCCATTTCGGTGTACTTTGGTGATTCCATTTCGCCCAAAAAAACAGTTAACAGACATCAGTGAAAACCTCAGAATTGCGACGATAACCACCAAATTCCGCCGAGCCGGCGAATTCCACCGAACTGGGGGAAAAAATAAAGGTACTCTCCTATTCTCTTAATAGGATTTGCAATCAGTAAACATGTAGCAAATTAAACATGTGTCCAAATAATAAAAAAAAAGTACTTTAAAAACAATAAAAAGTTCTAATACGAAATTTAAAAAAAGCATTTTAAAAAAATTTAAAGAAAGTTTGTCTAAAACATTAGAAAAAAAAGGTGTTTTAAAAAATTAAAAGGGTTTTTGCAAAGAAAAATAAAAAGAATAAACAGGTCTTTAAATTTTTTTTTTAAAAAATATATAATTTTTAAGAAAAAAACCTACGGGAGTCGCTGGTTAAAGCTGTTGAATTAAAACACAGAAAATCAGGGCATTTCGCTGGAATTTCGGTGCAATTCGGCGTTCTGTGAATAGAAGACACGATAGTCATCTATGGTACAATTTCAGTACTGCGACGAACTGCAACGCATTTCGCTGTCACTCTACCTGTATTTAACGAATTGACAGGTTAGTGAATAGACGAATTGACCCAAAATTGCACCGAATGGTAAAATTCACCATTCAGTGCAATTCGGGGCCACTTTGGAGGTTAGTGAATAACCCCTTTAGAGTTATAGTCAAAGGCCCATCAGGTTAATGAGCTTCCTGGTGTCTATCAGCTCTTCCTATAAGAGTGGGAGCTTTATTTTGAACAGTAATAGGCAGAAAAATGCCGCAAACCATTAATCATTAGCATCTCCTTGTTACCATCTCTATTGCAAGTGAGTCACTATATTAGTGGCTGGACTTGCAATATACAGGAGCTGCAAACAACTGGAAGTGTCTTCTGGAGTCCTTAGGACTTCATAGAGACAAGTGTACATGAACTTGCATGGCCGGAGGAAGGAGGAGACAGCAGTCCATGCCGTTCTCTGCACCATGGGCCCGAAGTTGGTCGTTTAATACAAAGTTTACAGGGAAGAATACAGCTCATCTTGAATAGTACAGGATTCATAATGATTAATGACCCGAGTCATTACACTTAACAGCTGACTCGTTTATCATATTGTCACATTTGGAATATTGCCCTGGATGTTTAAATATGAACCATAATGACCCAATACCTAAAGTCTTCAGTAACTACAGACCAATGTCACCCAATGGAGAAGAAAGTGTGTTAGTAGTGTCTTGACGGCCAATATGTGGACTCTTATGGATCCAACTAAGATTGAGAGGTTAGACTTTGTAGAACACATTCGGTCACAGAAAGCACACCAAAAGGTGAGATGGTAAAAAATAAATACGCAGGGTAATGAAATTAGTGCCCTATGCATGTACAACACTTAACAGTCTTCGACAGCATTCGGTGGGTTGATCGGAGGTTGGAGGCAGCATTCAACGGTCTGTTCAGTGGCGTTCGGTGGTCATCGGTGGCTCCACGTTCGCCTCACTCTGGGCAGCCTGCGGTGAATAGTGACTGCAGGGTCAGTGAATTGGAATCGTCGAATCGCACTGAAGTGCGCCGAATGACAATTTCAATGCTCTTCGCATAATACCTTATATACCAAAGACAGATGGGATTTCCCTGAAATTTCGGTGCGCTATGATTAACCCTTGTAGTGTTCAACGTTAATCATCAACTAGTTTGCAACCTGTAACCATAAACATGTGTGCAACTGTAACTACCAACTGGTGTGCAACTGTATCCATCAACTAGTGTGCAACTGTATCCATCAATTAGTGTGCAGCTGTAACTACCAACTGGTGTGAAACTTTATGCATCAACTGGTGAGCAACTGTAACCATCAATTAGTGTGCAACTGTATGCATCAACTAGTGGGCTACTGTAACCATCAATTAGAGTGCAGCTATAACTACCAACTGGTGAGCAACTGTATGCATCAACTAGAGGGCAACTGTAACCATCAATTAGAGTGCAGCTATAACTACCAACTGGTGAGCAACTGTATGCATCAACTAGAGGGCAACTGTAACCAGCAATTAGAGTGCAGCTATAACTACCAACTGGTGTGCAACTGTATGCATCAACTAGAGGGCAACTGTAACCAGCAATTAGTGTGCAACTCTAACTACCAACTGGTGTGCAACTGTAACCATCAATTAGTGTGTAACTGTATCCATCAACTAGTGGGCAACTGTAACCATCAATTAGTATGCAACTGTATCCATCAACTAGTGGGCAACTGTAACCATCAATTAGTGTGCAACTGTATCCATCAATTAGAGTGCAGCTGTAATTACCAACTGGTGTGCAACTGTATCCAACAATTAGTGGGCAACTGTAACCATCAATTAGAGTGCACCCGTAATTACCAACTGGTGTGCAACTGTAACCATCAATTAGAGTGCACCCGTAATTACCAACTGGCATGCAACTGTAACCATCAATTAGAGTGCACCCGTAATTACCAACTGGTGTGCAACTGTATCCAACAATTAGTGGGCAACTGTAACCATCAATTAGAGTGCACCCGTAATTACCAACTGGTGTGCAACTGTATCCAACAATTAGTGGGCAACTGTAACCATCAATTAGAGTGCACCCGTAATTACCAACTGGTGTGCAACTGTAACCATCAATTAGAGTGCACCCGCAATTACCAACTGGCGTGCAACTGTAACCATCAATTAGAGTGCACCCGTAATTAACAACTGGTGTGCAACTGTAACCATCAGAGTGCACCCGTAATTACCAACTGGTGTGCAACTGTAACCATCAATTAGAGTGCACCCGTAATTACCAACTTGTGTGCAACTGTAACCATCAATTAGAGTGCACCCGTAACTACCAACTGGTGTGCAACTGTAACCATCAACTAGTGGGCAACTGTAACCATCAATTAGTGTGCAGCTGTAACCATCAACTGGAGTGCAATTGTAACCACCATCTATTCCACAATTGGAACTGCGGATTTAGAATTTTTTTGACTGTGATACAAAAAGCAGCACAGAAAGCAGCCCAAAAGGTGAGATAGTAAATAAAATACACGAGGATATGAAATAAGTGCCCAATGCATGTACAACACTTAACAGGCCTTTGAGGTCTGTGAGCCCCCTCCTTTCTGCAATACCTTTTCCTGTTTATGCACTTCGATATTTGATTGTTCAAGTAAACATCTGGCTATGTTGCCATTAATGAGTTCACTTCCTTCTGCTTGTACTTCCTCCACTTCAGGAAACCCTTGTATTATCTCTTCCTCCCATCTCTGCAACCCTGTTTCCTGATAGGCCACTTGGTTCCCTTAGATAGCCTAGGGAGGGCTCTGACGAGTTTTTATTCGGAGGTGTGCAAGGGGTGACTGTACAGATACTCATACCAGGCATCCCAGACAGATGCCAATATCATTACATAATGCCTGAGGTAAGAGGTACCATTATTACTATAGTGTATCTTCTCTACTTCTCTGCTTGATTGCTGGATGATACAGATGGGAAGACAGAGATAGATAGATAGATAGATAGATAGATAGATAGATAGATAGATAGATAGATAGATAGATAGATAGATATAGATAGATAGATAGATATGGGATAGATAGATATGGGATAGATAGATAGATAGATAGATAGATAGATAGATAGATAGAATAGATAGATAGATAGATAGATAGATAGATAGATAGATAGATATAGATAGATAGATAGATAGATAGATAGATAGATAGATAGATAGATAGATATGAGATAGATAGATAGATAGATAGATAGATAGATAGATAGATAGATAGATATGGGATAGATAGATAGATAGATAGATAGATAGATAGATAGATAGATAGATAGATAGATAGATAGAGATAGATAGATAGATATAGATAGATAGATAGATATAGATAGATAGATAGATAGATAGATAATAGATAGATAGATAGATAGATAGATAGATAGATAGATAGATAGATATGGATAGATAGATAGATAGATATCGGATAGATAGATATGGATAGATAGATAGATAGATAGATAGATAGATAGATAGATTAGATAGATAGATAGATAGATAGATAGATATGGGATAGATAGATAGATAGATAGATAGATAGATAGATAGATAGATAGATAGATAGATAGATATGGGATAGATAGATAGATAGATAGATAGATAGATAGATAGATAGATATGGGATAGATAGATAGATAGATAGATAGATAGATAGATAGATAGATAGATAGATATGATAGATAGATAGATAGATAGATAGATAGATAGATAGATAGATAGATAGATAGATAGATATGAGATAGATAGATAGATAGATAGATAGATAGATAGATATGGATAGATAGATAGATAGATAGATAGATAGATACAGAGATAGACAGATAGATAGATAGATAGATAGATAGATAGATAGATAGATAGATAGATAGATAGATATGGGATAGATAGATAGATATGGGATAGATAGATAGATAGATAGATAGATATGGGATAGATAGATAGATAGATAGATAGATAGATAGATAGATAGATAGATAGATAGATAGATAGATAGATAGATAGATAATTGTGTAAATTGTTTTACATATGATTATTATTAACAAATTTTCACTAAACCACTATTCTACACTTGACCTATCGCTAATATATCTATCGATCTATTTATCTGACTATCTGTCTGTCGGTATTTACCTATGTCTGTCTATTTTATTAATATTTGTGTATCTATTTATTTATGTATATCTATGTATCTATCCAAATCTATCTACTTATTTATATATCTAGCTATTTATCTGCCTAAATATCTATGCCTATGCATCTATTTATCTATCTATCTATTCATATATTAATCCATATCTAACTATGCCTATTCATCTATTTATGTGTCTATCTAGCTATCTATATCTATCTATCTATTAATGCATATCTATTTATCGCCTTTCTTACTATCTATCTATCTATCTATCTATCTATGCCTATTCATCTATTTATGTGTCTATCTAGCTATCTATCTATCTATCCATATGTATCTATTTATCTGTCTATGTAGCAATCCATGTCTATCTCTCTATGTTTATGTATATATGCATATTATCCACACACACATTTATTTACTGGCTGGGTGGAGTAGAGGTAATGTCACTGCTCTGCATGGAGAGAGCCTGTGGAGACATCGGTTCGATCCCGACGAGCACCTCTCCAGTATGTGTCCTTGGGCAAGACACACAATGGTACATACTCGCCACCCAGGACATACTTGAAAAGGAGAGAAATCTCAATGTATCCTTCCTGGTAAAATCCTTTCTCGAAAAAAAAATAATAATAAATATATATATATATTGAGTATGATTTCACAAAGTACAAGAAGCCACATACAGATGAGTCACGAGTGCATTGTGCATTCCGCTGTCTTATTGTAATATTGCCTCCTGTATGGAGTGGATTTTGTAAATCTGGTACCAGAATGAGTTTCTCTAATACTATAGAGTTATTTCAAAGAGAGTTAAAAGACTTTATATAAAACATTGCGATTCTAACTTAAAATAAACAATATATTCTCCAATTATGTTCTATGCTGTCTCTGCTGTGTCAGACTAGTAAGTGAAGCTCCCAAGTTAATTCTCCATTTAGTAAATAACCCTGTTAATGTCAAATAACTAGCTGTACGCCTGGGTCAGCATTCTTGGCACCGTAGTTATTTTGGGACTAATTAGTTGTGATACTAAGAAAAAGGTTGAGCCACGCGGGAAATGTAATTCTCAAATATATGGGGTGCTCGGAAGGTTGGCAGCTGTGATATTAAAGTCTGACGACTTCCCAATGACTAATATATTCTTATAGTGACAGGTGAAATGATGATTTAGAACGTGAACCCCAGATGACAGATGGCAAGACCTATAACCCAACAGACCAAATGTCACATTCCACTTCATGGTTATACACAAACATTACAAATTAGGAATGTATTTCATTTTTAAGAGAAATTATAAAGGTCTTTTCACTTTTCTCCGATCCAATCGCTCACAATGTAACATATCTGAGCTCCATATTGAATGATATTTGGTTATGGTAGAACTTTTTCCATGGTGGACAGACAGAAATTTTTTGGTGGGACAGATATGCAATCTAGTCTACCTCTAGTCGAGACAGACGCTCAGGAATACTATCTCTATGGTGGATCTGCTGTTATGCTGATACACACAGAATACCTAAATGTCATGTGCAAACTTTATAAATTGTGTTACCGGGCAGAAGTCATCGTCTGTGAACCCAAACGTCTACACATGAGTTCACCTGGCTATACGTCAAATCGAAATGACCTCTGGTTTGTAGACATGGGTGAACAGTGTTCATAGCACTGTTAAGTCTGGAAACCAGTGGTAACCTTCTTTTTATCTCCAAGTCTATAGATTGGTGGACATGTCCTTTTCACACATGGGTCTACTTATCTGTGGTCCTATGGGTCTTTATTGTTATCTCCGTCATTCAAGTCCTCATAGTAGTGGTCATCTCTTGTGAACTCTCGTGTCATTGTCTGCACATCAGTGGTCATCTCTATTCTTTCTTTCGTTGTTTTGTTCTTTACTTTCTTACTCTGTCTTTCTTTTTCATTCTGTCTTTCTTTCTTTTTCTCTTTCTTTCAATCTTTCTATTTTTCTCTTACTCTGGCTTTCTCTATTTTTCATTCTTTCTCTTTTGCTTACTTTCTTTTTTCTCTTTCTTTTTATCTTTCTCTCTTTTTTTCTTTTTCTTCTTTTCTTTCTTTATTTTTCTGTTTTTCTCTTTCTCATTTTCTCTCTCTTCCTCTCTCTCTTTTTCTTTCTTTCTCTCCTTTCTCTCTCTCTTACTTTCTCTTTTCTCTCTCTTTCTTTCTCTCCTTTCTCTCTTTTTCTTTCTTTCTCTCCTCTCTCTCTCTCTTTCTTTCTTTCTCCGTTCTCTCTCTTTCTTTCTCTCATTTCTCTCTTTTTCTTTCTTTCTCTCCTTTCTCTTTTTTTCTTTCTCTCCTTTCTCTCTTTCTCTTTTTCTTTCTCTCCTTTCTCTCTTTCTCTTTTTCTTTCTCTCTCTCCTTTCTCTTTCTTTCTTTCTTCTTTCTCTCTCTCTCTTTCTTTCTCTCCTTTCTCTCTTTTTCTTTCTTTCACTCCTTTCTCTCTCTTTCTTTCTTTCTTTCTTTCTTTTCCATTCTCTCTCTTTCTGTCTCTCATTTCTCTTTTTCGTTCTTTCTCTCCTTTCTCTCTCTCTCTCTCTTTCTTTCTTTCTCCGTTCTCTCTCTTTCTTTATCTCATTTTTCTCTTTTTCTTTCTTTCTCTCCTTTCTCTTTTTTTCTTTCTTTTTCTCCTTTCTCTCTTTCTCTTTTTCTTTCTTTCTCTCCTTTCTTTCTTTCTTTCTCCTTTCTCTCTCTCTCTATTTCTTTATCTACTTTCTCTCTTTTTCTTTCTTTCTCTCCTTTCTCTCCTCTCTCTTTCTTTCTTTCTTTCTTTCTCCGATCTCTCTCTTTCTTTCTCTCATTTCTCTCTTTTTCTTTCTTTCTCTCCTTTCTCTCTTTTTCTTTCTTTCTCCTTTCTCTCTCTCTTTCTTTCTCTCCTTTCTCTCCACTCTCTTTCTCTTTCTTCCTTCTCTCTTTCTTCTCTTTCTCTCTTTTTCTTCTTTCTTCTCCTTTCTCTCTTTTTCTTTCTTTCTCCTTTCTCTCTCTCTTTCTTTCTCTCCTTTCTCTCTTTTTCTTTCTTTCTTTCTTCTTTATCTCTCTTTTTCTTTCTGTCTCTCCTTTCTCTCTTTTTCTTTATTTCTCTCTTTTCTCTCTTTCTCTTTCTCTCCTTTCTCTTTCTCTCTATCTCTTTTTTCTTTCTTTCTCTCTTTTTCTTTCTTCCTCTCCTCTCTCTCTTTCATTTTCTTTCTTTCTCTTTTTTCTTTTCTTTCTTTCTATTTCTTTCTCTTTTTCTTTCTCTTTTTCTTTCTCTCATTCATAGACCTCATTGCATTTCATCATTTTTCATCTATATAAACATCATCATCTGTTCTATACCCATCCGTCTAGATCTCAGAGGTCATCTCCTTTATGTCCTTTTGCCCAAATGACAGTCGTTAAACGTCTTTGTGTCTATAGATCAGTGCTAATTCTTGATGCACCCACAAGTCCATATATCAGTTGTCATCTCCTTTGCAGAAGTATTTTACCCAACGGACGTAATCTTTGGATTCCAGAGATATTTTCCTTTTGTACCTGTAGGTTTCCCAAAGACATTATCAGGTGATGCCTACAAAGTAGATTCTTGTCCTCATCAAGCATTATATTAATACCAGTGTCAGTAAAAAACCATAAGTTTACCGGGTTGTTTCAAGGACGCAAATACCTTGATACTCAATAACATGAGACTATTAATAGTATCAAAGCACCTTTACCAACCTTGGAATACAATGTGCTTTCCTCAAGACCGAAAGAGTAACCGTCACTTTGACAGCAATGTCACAATATAATGGATATCCGAAGGTTAGTGTTTAATTGTGCGGATATTCTATTTCTTTTAACTTCTTTTTATATGGATTTCTGGTGGAAAGAAGAACTGTCGCGATAAGAAAAGAAACAGTTCCTTTTAATGGTAAAAAAAAGATAGAGATTTTCAAAAAAATATTTATATGTAATTGTATCTATTTGTGGCTTTTTAGTGAGACTGAGGTTTCGTTCTGCTAAACGCGGTGTGTCTGATGCTGGATGATTTGAGCTATTTTTACCCTAAGTGCCTCAGATTTGCAGCTGATCTAGCAGAAGGTTGTCAAGGCATGTTTCACATCATCAGAACATGTGGCGCAGTGGTCATTTAGCTCAATAAATGGACAACGAATGCTCCATGGTGAAGGGATTTGACATTTTGAATTCTTTCATTCATGGAATTGCGTGTTTTATCCTAAATCAAAGCAGTTATAAAAGAAAAAAAAGAAGTTTCCCTTAAATAGTCACACAACCAATCGGTGGTTGAGTAACCTCTTTGCAGGGGTTGAAACACATGATTTGAGTCAAAATAAAGTGCCCTATCAAATTATAAAGAAACAGTGTGGATGGTAACATCATCTCTGAGTAATATAAGCCCCAGGGAATCCCAGCCATAATACAAGATCATTCAGTTGCACCATAGGAACATATGATGCTTTTCCTCAGACAGGAGCGATGAATGGTGTAGAATCATGGGTACCACTTTCTGCCCAAAGCGATGCGCTGTGTAAATAAAGAAACACCTTCACTGATGAAAAGGGACTCCTTAATCCAACATCAAGGGTTGACCACTCATCATTCCGATGATTCTTATCAAGAACTTTCTAATCATACACTACAAGGAGTTGAGAAGATCAAGCTGTTGTTTATGAGATACAAGTAGACATGGATGAGTTTGTACAGATCTGTTCGGATTTTAGCCCAATAAACGACAATTCTGCGTTTTGGATCAATCCAAATTCTGGATTGTTGATATCTGAACTAAGTAGCTCTCCGAATAACAAATCCCGAATTGATCCAAACTGATCTGTTTATAAATGGCCACATTATGAATATAATCGGATATATTCAGATTAATAAGGAACACTCCACAGGTTTATTGACACATGTGTGTTATTTTTTGGAGCATATGCTCCATCCTGTGAATCATTTGTGCAACATATGCTTCATTTTGTGCATCATTTTTAAAGCATAGCCATATTTATCATTCTGTCCATCGTTTTGGAGCATATGCTTCATTCTGTGCATCATTTTTTGCAACATTTTGGAGCATATGCTTCATTCTGTGCATCATTTTTTGCAACATTTTGGAGCATATGCGTCATTCTGGGAATCACTCTGGCACCCCTTGTGGGTCATTCTGTAGGTTTTTCTATTTTACTTCATTGCAGTTCTGAATATCTGCAATGGCCGAATATATCGGACCCTTTCGGTATTCAAAATTGGTACGATCCAAATTATCGGAAGCTTCCGATATTCCTTATTGGATTGTTCCGAATATTTCAGAGTCAAAAAAGTTTTGGATTCAGAAATATTCTGAACCGAACAGAATGTTTTGCTTGTGCACATGTCTAGTTACAAGTAACACATACGTTAAAAAAAATCTGTATAACATACATAATATATTGAAAAATCATTTTTTTTTTTAAATTTGCAAAATTACAAGATCTTAATGAAGAGTTCAAGTAAAACATCAATCTAAATGTATCCAACAGCACAGACCCAGAAGCTCAGCTACGCGTGATTATGCATAAGAAGTGTGATACATGTCTGTTGCTTTTATTGCACATACTGTAATAGAGGTAGAACCCTTATGACTATAGTTAATATTTTTTGTTTTTGTGCTTGGAGAATCCCTTTATAAATCTTTATCTTCTTGAATTTTCTTTTTGCTCTTTCAAACCACTAGCTCTTCAAAAGTATGAAAGAAGAAACAGCTGGGATATAAACATTACATTTTTTCTGTTCTATACAGCAACTTGATTTTGGTTTTAATTCGCTCGCCACAGCCGAATAAACCCCTAGTTGCATTTAGAGAGCTATTAAGAAATAAGAGAGAGAGTATGAAAAAGCGATTAAAGTTACTCCTCGGTTTCCAATTCACATAAAGCTAGATGACCTGCAATAATAAAGGGATGATTATGGCTGTATATGTATTTCTAAAACAAACAATATATTCTATCTTGACATTCCATAAAGAGTAGGGATGTGCGTTTCGGGTTTCGGAATTTCGGAATTTTTACGAAATTTCCCGATTCGTGTTTTCGGATGCGGCCGAATTTCCGAAAATTTTTAGATCTGAAAATGGCAGATCCGAAAAGTTTTCCGAGCCGAAACGAAATATTTTCGGAATTTTCGAATGTACTTGAAATGTGTCAAATCGAAATTTATTGCTTAGAAACGAGGAGAACAGACGTTCCGAAAAAACGAAAATTTCCGAAATTACGAAAAGTCGATACAAAAAACGAGCAAAGTGACACGAAAATACTAAAAATGGTCGATATTCCGAAAAAAAAATGTACACGAAAAACGAGTCAAGCCGAACCGAATCGAAACAGAAATCGGTCGAAACGAGCCGAATCGAAAAGTTTAAAAATCCGAAAAATCGAACCGAACCGAAAAAAAAAAATCGGTGCACAAGCCTAACAAAGAGACATTCTACACAGTGAGAGCACTCAATCTTATATGAGTGGTCATGCTCTAGTGAGCTCCTTGCACCCTCTCCCCACATCTCTTTGAGCAGGTGTTCAGTCAGTTATCTCTGAGCTCAGGCTACAGGGCTTCGGGACCTTTGGGAGCCAGCCCGATCCAATGGCTCTCAATTTCAGTATCAATTTGCGCTGATTGTGTTCCATTTGTTTATGATCCACGTTACACTGAAAATCTTCTCGTGTTCCCTCTGACATACAAACCTCATAAACCAGCACCATTACTAATCATCTCTGATGCGTTATCGACGTGCTGACTCATTTGTCAGCAAGTCGGCAGTCAATCTCCTGCCACGAGTGAGCGGTAAGTATCACGGGGCGATGCCAGATGACATCATTGTCTAGGTACACGGTGACATCTTCAAAACGCTCAACTACATCAGAGCCGGTTAAGATAATGAAGTGGGCGATAATGGCACAAGATGTTCGTAAATCCTAGACCTAGACTCTCAAAACAGGCGTCGCTGGAAAGACAATTGGCAGTTGTCCCAATGGTGTTGGTCTTGGGGTATAACTATTGTAAAAGAAATAAATAAAGATGACATGGTGATGCTGGCCACTTCCAATTTTGAATGCAGATTTGGGCATCATGCCCCCCTACTAAGGAACCATTTAACTCTCCAACTTTGTACTGGACCTCACTGGCAGATTTAAGGAAGCTCGATGATGTAATTGTAGATTGTAGGGAGCTTTATGATGTAATAATGTCCAACAGACACAAGTGGAATGGGTATATTACTGCGGCGGATAGGGGTCTTTTAGAATTCCCTTCGTCCTCAAGGTTGTCAGTCAACAGTCGCTGAAAAGATTTATGGGGCTCGGGTGCAGAGAGAGTCAAAAATCTGCTATCTAGAATGGACATTGGAACCATAACCAGGGGAGTTGGGTATATTAGTGTAGTGGAGGTTTGTTTTTTTTGACATCCCCTTATCTCTGGCTACCAGGTAGACATACCCACAAGACACATAGTCTAAAGTAATATTGCTTGATGTTTCCAATGATGTCAGTCCTTGCTATATTGTATAATGTCAGAGGTTACATTTTAATATGTGTGGGAACCAAAATAAGTCCTAAAAATAAGTTTTTTCAACCTCCGTGCCAAATTGCATAATCTGTTACGCACTCAGTTTGTGAGTTAAAATTACAAGTAACTCTCATTTGATGCAGCTAAGAGGTTTACTTTAAACAAACACACACACACACATATATATATATACACACTGTGATTTAGCCACTGGACAAGGGGATAAGAGCTTCACGCTTTTCTTTATTATGCAGCCACGATACTTGCTATAAACAGGAAAATAAAACAAAGTAAATCAAACGCCTACTCCTTAAGCGGAGTCTAACTAAACATTTAGTATTCCTACCTATACTATTGGGCGGCTAAGCCGCTTACCAATAAGCAAAACAAAATAAGATTTACTTTCCTTTTAGTGTCAGGATTTAGCTTCCTTCCTTGCTGCACCCAGCACCAAGACTGCCCTCTCAGAGGGAACCACAGCTCCTATAAGGGCAGGGCAGTCATAATCAGGTATCAGCTGTGAGTTAATCCTATAGGGGGAAAAGGGAGTTCTCCATTTGCCTGCTAATAAACCTGTGGTCTATTACCCTGCCCCTATTCACACTGTCACAAAGTGCTATATTCTGCTAATTGTCATACGCCCTATTTTTTTGGTAGAAATGCCAGTAACCCTTCATTGAAGCGGGCGGTTGTGTATTCTCTATAAATATATATTTTATTTGCTATATTATATCTACCCCGGTATCTGCAGCTTTATTATTTTTGGTATGTAGCTTAAAAAATTAAAATTTCAGAAAAATGTGCCTCTAAATCGAGGTTGTGGAAGGTGCCTGTTGGCGCTTCTGTCTCTATCTATGGTGACTGAAACTAATAATGTGTGGTCTATTTTTCCACTGAGAGGCTGGCTATGTGTCGAGAGAAAAAAATGACCACCTTTACAAACGATGCTACCACATTTCAAGAACTGGAAACCTACAAAAGCGTGTTTTTTAACCAAAGTATCATATCCTGTTGTTGTTGTGCGTCTCGTATTGTGGTAGATACACCAGTAACCCTTCATTGCATGTACTTTCTGGCAATATATATACTTTATTTACTATGTTTTTATTTATTAGGCAGCTTTATGAATGCAGACGGGCATTGTTTAAAGAAAATTACAAAAAAAACACTTTTTTATATTGAGATTGCTCAAGGTGCATATTAGGGCTTCTAACTCTATCTAGGGTGGCTCAGTCCAATCAAATGTGACTTTTGTAAAAGTAAATGTATGTGCTGTACACAGGTATCAGTAGCCTTGACCCCCCCAGATGTTTTGGAACTACATATCCCATGATGCCTAGTCAAAGAGTGTCTGAGCATTGTGGGAAATGCAGCTTCAAAATATCTGGGGCCAAGGTGAAAACTATTGAAGTTCTTTTTTTTCCCCCACATTATTTGATATGGCCTCCTGTTAAGCCGTGACGACATACACGTATTAACCCCTTCAATATATGTGATTTCCCCAAAAACTGTAAAAAAAAAAAAAGGTGTTTTTTATTTTCTGGAAAATAATTTTGAATTAATCATACAGTAAAAAATATTTGGGAATATTCCCATTGTATTCTTTACTGTAATATTCTAGTTAGCGTCACATGTCACCACCTGCTGGCCAAATGGAGTTACTACAATTCAAGTCTCCATGCAGGACCAGCTGGGGAGCTGTCAGTTTGAGACAATACAATACACACACATATATATATATATATATATATATACACCAATAGAGGCTAATGTGGTAGAATCAGCGCTTCCTTCAACTTGTGTCTCCCTTTTTCTAGTGAGCCTCCTTTGCTGTATTTTCATGCGAATCTCAAATGAAACATAGGGGTACCATACTACAGCATATCAAGGTGCAAGTATGGTAATGAAAAGGAAGGGGTACATTCACATTTTTTGGTGTCTCAGTCAGACACCAGATGTTCTTACGGCCGGCGATATTATAGGGAGCACCGGATCTCCCTGCAGCATTTGATCCCCTCCTCCGCTCCACAGATTCAGGAGGACCACGGTTGGTTAAAATCAAAGCTTATTATATACTTATTATATATATATATATATATACACACACACATATATGTATACATATATATACATATACGGTTGAGCTGTACAGGAGAGGCTGTGACCTGTTGCATCAATGTTCTCGAACCCAGGACATACTTGAAAACGAGAGAAATCTCAATGTATCCTTCCTGGTAAAATCCTTTATAAATAAAATAAATAAATAAATAAACCTGACCTTTGCTAAAAAAAAATCTAGTACGGCATGGCACTGGCAAGGGGAGGGTTCTGTGTTAAAACAGACCCAGGATGCAAAAAAGTGGGATATTGCAGACATCGTTTGATGTCTTACCCAGAGTTCCGTGCTGCATATGGGGAATGTAGCACATGAGCTCTGCGAAGCAGTTCTCTGAATTGCTGGGATGTGTAAATGTCTTCTGCAATAATAAACTTTATTATATATATATATATATATATATATACATGCAGTATATATACAGAAACACTTACACATACAGCAGGTGTGATATGCTATGCTGCCTCTCTCATGTGGCTGCCAGGAAATCCGGGGAGACTTAGACCACTGCATATGAATTTCGGGGGCTGATCACCCTCATTAATGGTGATCCTGGTAAAATCCTTTATAAATAAATAAATAAATGAAGAATGTTAAAAAAAAACCTTGTAGTGGCTTTTATTTCCATAGTAGAGTGCGGATGACATGATGCATGTATAAGTAATGCGCGCCTAATAAATAATTTCACCACTCCCACTGCTTATCTATATTTATGAAACGCATTAGCAGTCGCTGGTTATTAAAAACACGATTTGATTTCTCTTCTTCTGACAGATCTGAGACACTCAGCCACGTGCGCAAGCTCCAGTTCCTCGTGGCCATTCTTTCTCTCTCCCAACCCTTGTACCAGAGTGTTAACAGGAGCCCTGGTACAGAGGATGGCTGAAAGGGAGCAATGGACAGACCTGCGACATCGACTTGGAATCCACGGAATGCGTTTGACAGTTATCCCTGGTTATGGTGACGATTCGATTCCGTCTTGGTTTCATGGCATGTCGACAAATGACAATGTATCAATCTCACGAAGAAGCCAAGTCGAAGGAATACTGTAGATCATAAACATCTCAAACGTAGCTGATATCTAACAAATTGTGTCATGATGATCATCCAGTGTGCGGCTGAATCCGAAAGATGTTATGGTTATAAGACAGCCTTAACCCCTTCAGAAACCAGTGTTTTGTTGCTTTTTGTTTTGGAAAATCATTTTTAATTAAAGAAATATTTGGGAATATTCCTAATGTTTTCCTTGCTGTAATAACCTATTTGGCAGACACATGTAGCCATCTGCTGGCCAAATGGAGTTACTGTAGTTCTGAGCTCCGTGCGGGATCGTCTGGGGAGATGTCAGTTAGAGACATTCCCCAGATGGCTTTAAAAAGTGTCAGCAACTTGGGCATCATGCTCAGTGTGCTAAAACTTTGGGGGCATCTCCTGGAGCCTAAATGCATATAAAATATGTTTGTCTGTATTTGCTACTGCTGGTCATGCATACACAATAATGGTAGTGAGGGGGTTAAGGCAATTATTAACCTGGTACTACCAGGTAATTTTCCATAAAACCACAGAGGGAGGAGGACTACATATACACATACAGTGTAAATATACTATAATTATCATTATTATGCATTTAGAGAGCTATGGACTGTATTGACAGGGCTCCCTCTGCTGGTCATATCTGGTAGGTGAGACAGCCACTAGTCTATGGAAAGAGTCTCAGATGACTCTCAGTAGTTCAGTGGCTGATATGTCTAATGTACTGTAACTTCAGGAATATATATTCTATATTCTGGGACCTATTTGCAAATGAAATTCAGCTGGAGTCCTCCAGAATACATCCAGATTGAGTTAACGCAAAAACGTGGCACTTGATGGGACTTTTTGGGTTAAGTCAATCACAGTAGTGAAGTGGTTAAAAATATGTTTTACTCAGATTTCCAATTCTTCCGCCAATTATTCCCAATGACTACTTATAGGTTGCTAACAACCTTAAACTGCATACACAGCCCACAATTCTCAGTGCAAGCCATGCACCATACAAGTACTTGACCAACCGGAACAGGAAGATATGTTTCCGTGATGATGTCAAAGCTTGGAGGGGCAGAAAGAACACTTTCACTAACAATAACCCCTTAACAACGGGTGGGTGGCAGCCATCAGGGGTGGGTTAACGCTGGCGAAGAGTACAGATGCCATGCCTGCTGCTGATTTTCAGCCCGCCCCGCACCTGACGTGTGGCACGCGTCATTGGCTGCAGTGGGACGGCCTGAGTTCATGCCCTCTCTCTGCAGCCAACCGCGCATGGTGTCTGCCAGCTGCAGGGAGGGGCATAGGCGGCCCATTGAAGACAGTGGGGCGTACATTTACGCCTTGTGTCTTCAAATCCCTCCCAAAGTGAGGACGGCATAGACCGTCCCGCGGCAGCAAGGGGTTCAAGATAATGGTACTGAAAGGTAAAAACTATCAGTGGAAATTTCCTAGCTCTGTAACAATTACAAATAATTTGTAGGGAAGGTCATGCTTACATGTTTTTCCATAAAAACCAATGCCAGGAACCAGTGTTTTTTTTTTGGGTAAAATCACTTTTTAATTAATTATACAATAAAAAAGTCATTGCAGATATTCTTATTGTATTTTTACAGGCAGACATTGCCATCTGCTGGCCAAAAAACACTACTGCAGCTAGGGCGCTGTACTGAAACTGCTGGGGAAATGTGTTTTAGACACAGAGTCCCAGCTGTTCAAACTGTTTTAGCACCTCGGCTGTCATGCTTGAATTGCTAAAACCTTTGGGGGCTTATTCTGGAGCCCATTTGCAAATTAATTTAGTTTCCAAAAAAACGAAATTCCTTGTCTTTGCCCAGAATTACACCACACCGGGTATACTCAATATCGGGGCACCAGCAGCTGCTTTTGAAGATCGAGTATTCTCGATCATGGTAGTGAAGGGATTATCTTTATCCTGTCATATGACCGCTATTTTTTCTTGCCCTCTTGTAATAACGATTTCATCTGATCATAGTGTATCAGCTCATGTGCAGTACACACATACCCCCCTTTTGAGGGGAATAAGGAATTTTTTTAAAAAAAAACTTAAAACAAAATTCATTTGCAAATAGGTTCCATAATGTGCCCATAGAGTTTTAGCCTCTTGGGAATGATACTCAAGGTGCCAAAACAGTTTTAACAGCCTTGATTCCTTTCTTTTACCCTCAAGAAAAAAAAATGGATCCCAGGCTGTACTATGGAGATGTAGTAGTGCTATTTGGCCAGCAGATGGCACCATCAGACCGTCAAATAATACATACATTTGAAACTGTGCTTTGATATTTGAAGCTATATTTGAAGCAGAGTTTCAGTGTATGTATTATACAAATTTGTTTTCCATATATCCATGGAGTCCTGGCAGTGGAATTATGGAAAACAACTTGGTAGTAAAGGGGTTAAATGGTGATTATAATGACCACACCACACTGCTGGCATATGGCTGACTCGTGCACTGATTGTATACCGATCATAGCATAATCTTTTTGTTTTATCACTTTCAAGGGATGTACAATGCCCTTATTTGGACCATTTTACGGAATATTAATTGTTTTTTTTGATGGGATTTGATCATCCATTTAAAATGTATTGTACTTGATTGTTTGTGTTATTTTGTACCAAATTTATTAACTATTCCACACTCAGGTTGAGTATTAGAGTTAGTATACAGAGACATAGATTTGCTGTATAAATTGCTTTTTTTTCCAATTCATTGTCTTAGATCTAATACACTTTATACCTATTGTAATGGAAAATAATTTATATAACACTTGTTTTACTTAGAGGTTTGTTGTTCCACATTGCACAGTATTGTGTTAAATAAAAACGATATATTTCTTGTATTTTCTGTCTCCTAACTAATATATACCGGAGCTGCCTCCTGTATCACAGCTTGTCTAGTCCAGTTAACCCCTTCACTACTGAGAACGAGATATCTCGGTCTTCAAAGGCACCATCCGGTGCTCCGATAGAGATATTTCGATCTGCTGCAAATTAATTTTGTTTGCTACCGGGCTGCAGAAGGTGCCCCCAAACGTTTTAGCCCTGTGGGCATAATACCCAAAGAGCTAAAACTGTAAAATCAGCTGATGAATGCTGTGAAATATCAGGCTTTCAGCAGCCGATGCAGGAGGAAAAAAAAAAGGAGGAAAAAAAAAAGACCTGCTGCTCAAACCTCTGTAACTCAGATTGGCAGTAGATGGTGCCATCTACTGGCCAAATAAGTTATTGACAGTAATAACTATTTATGTTTGTTTTATTAATTAAAAATGATTTTACAGAAAAACACTGGTTTCTGACAATGTTTTTTTTGGAAAAATCAGCTGGTAGTGAAGGGGTTAAACCAATACTACAATCAATTGAGAAAATAATACATTATATGACTTTATTTGCTAAACATCAGACAGAAAAGACAAATCAAGAAATCAAAACAGGGAGACGTGAACCTGTGATTATCTCCAAAATCCAGTAAACTGACCCAACACCGGAGTGTGTCTGACATTCTTTCTTCCAAAATGGTAAAAGCGTCTGGGGTAAATAGACATCCTACTTTGAGTTTTTTTGTTTTTCTTCCATAAGTCTTAATAGATCCAATCTAGTACAGGAAGAATTTCATCAATTAAAATAAATTTCTTGTTTGCTACCTACAATGAGTTAACCCCTTCACTACCAAAGGGGTTATTCACTATCCTCCGAATTGGCCCTGAAATTTCACCAACCGGTGAATTTCCTCGTAGGTGCAATTTCAGGGTAATTTGCCTATTCTCAAAGCTGTCAATTCACCAAATACTGGTGTATAGAGAGCAAAATACAGTGCAGTTCGCGACAATTCAGCAGCACCGAAATTGTCCCATAGAAGACTATTGTGCCATCTATTCACAAAACACAGGTTTAAACAGGTGAATACAGGTGAATCCCATAGGTTTTAATGTAATAGATGGTATATCCCTTTTAATTTATTTTTTTTTAAAAATGAACATGTATTCTTTTCATTTTTTACAAGAAGATTTCTTATTATTTTTAAATTTTTGATTTTTTTTTTATATATTTTAAAAAATGTATTTTAAAAAATCTGTTAAAAAATTTTTTAACAGACATTTTTATTATTTTTTTAAAGGACCTTTCCAATTATTCTGGCGAGTTCGTAATAATTTTTATTGATTTAAACCCCTATCAGGAGTTTCTATTTTATTTTTGTTTTAGTTCAACGGGAATTCGCCGAGGCAGGCAAATTTTGTGCAATTCGGCTGTTATCGGTGTAATACAGCGTTTTTTGCCGATGTCCAATGACTGCTTCGGCGTCTCCATTTTTGGAAAAATTCAGTGATCGTTCGTTACATAGGGAATTCACAAATTTTCGGCAAAATGCAATCGCCATAAAGCAAAGCACCGCAATTGCACGCAATCCCGGTACTTTGTGAACAGACCCTCAAGCGATTAAAAAAAACATTGTCGGAAATCAATTGATTTTTTGGAAAACCAGTTTTCATTTATCATACAGTAAGAACTATTTGGGAATATTTCATGTTAACACAATCTGGGACTGAAATTCATTTATTGAAAAGATTTTGTTTGCATTTGGGTTCCAGAAGGTGTTACTAAAGTTTTATCAGCTCAGGCATGATGCCCGAGGATCTAACACTTTTTAAAACCTGCCGTGAATGTGTCTCTCTGACATCTCCCCCCAGCTGATCCTGCACAGAGACCTGAACTGCAGTAATTCCATTTGGCCAGCAGATGGCGATAACTGCCTTCCAAATAGGTTATTACAGTAAGGAACCAGTATTTCAAGCACCGCGACTTAAGGGGTTATTCACATTCAAGGGCTTTTCACTTCAGTGATTCCATTTGCCGAAACTACAGTGAATTCACTATTCACCGTTTGGGAGGGGGATGTAAGCACCACTTTAATTACCACACACCATAGGGTCACCGTAGTGCGGCGAAGATGGAGTCGCCAAAGCTTCATGGAAAAGTTGGCAAATGTCACCGAAGAACACACGAAGAGCGGCGAACAGGCCTTGGCGAAATCCTCCGAACTGCAAAAAAAAAAACAGAACGCTCCTATTCTCCTAATAGGTGTTTGAACCAAAACAAAATGTATTACAGTCTTTTAAAAAATAGAAAATGTCCTTTAAAAAAATAATGTCTGTTTCAGAATAAAGAGACGCCTTTTAAAAAAAATTGGGAAACCAAAATTTCATCGAAAAAGGTTTTAAAGAAATAATAATAAATACATAAAGGCTTTTTGCTGAAAATGAAAACAATAAAAAAAATTATATTAAAAATTATATCATTTTTCTAAATTAATAAATTAAATAATTATATTTTGTTTCCCCGTAAAATAAAATGTTACAATTATTCAAGAAGTGAAGAAAAAAAAAATCACTCGTTATAGTAGTATAAGTGTGCCCCCTGCTGAATTCAAAGTGGGTTTTCCAGATACTGAATTCTGTGTGTAACTAAACACAATTTACAATGCTTGCTCTATACTAAACTTTGTGATACACTCTGACACACCACAGTTTTATTGCTGTGGATCTCTGTCATTCATACACACTGCACATTACTATGGGTTTTATTCCTGTGGAGCTCTGTGATATACATACACACTGCACTTTACATTCAGTTTTATTGCGGCGGAGCTCTGTCATACACTCATACACACTGCACATTACTGTGAGTTTTATTGCGGTGGAGTTCTGTCATACACTCATACACACTGCACATTACTGTGAGTTTTACTGCTGTGGAGCTCTGTGATACACAGTGCACATTACTGTGAGTTTTATTGCTGTAGACCGCTGTGATACGCTCATACACACTGCACATTACTGTGCGTTTTATTGCTGCGGAGCTCTATGATATACTCAAACACACTGCACATTACTGTGAGCTTTATTGCTGTGCACTCTGTGATACACTCATATACACCGCACATTACTGTGTATGGATTCTACATGCTGCGAGGTTGAGTTTTTCACACACTGCCCAACAGCATGAATAAATTAAGTGTCTATATTTAATGTCTATAAAAGCATGGCAGACCTGGTAATCGATTCTATGCCGCCGCTGTCGTCCATTAAAGCCTCGCACTGTATGGAGATATAGCTAGACTGCTATGCTGTCCTCATGTGGGTTATGATTTCCTATCCTTCGTGAATTAGCTAAATAAACCTAAACTTAAAGGGCACATCCTCCTCATCCTGAACAATTTCCCGGCTTTTAAATTTCCCGGTCACCAGATCAGTCACTAGTGACATGATTGATATCAGCATGTGTTGCAAACCCCGTTCAGAGGGCCAGCAGACAGATGTAAATACCTGTAAAAACAGGAAAGAATCAGGAGACAGACAGATTGGCTGCTTGTTCCATAGTATCCTCGTGGTTATGAGGGTAAGCAGGAACACATCACCAGTGCCACACCTATAATCTTCCCCCAATCCTTCCTGAACATAAGACCCTGTGCGTCATAATAACAGTCCCCTGCTGCTGCTGCTGCTGCAGAGAGCTGCATTCTCATAGTGACTTGTTATAGGCACCATATACCACATAGAAAACATAAACACATACCTTTCAATGTCACCACTATACATGACAATTACTTACTTTATACAATTGTGCACATACCTCGTATGTGTCACATCCTCCCCGACAAAATAAAATGGGCACCAGCTACAAAAAATATATATACACTCAGGCGCAAGATTACTATGTCCAAAACACCACTTTCTTAACTTAATATGCTGCCCCTGTGGGAATGCATGGTACCATATTGTATGAGTCGTGAAACGGGTAGTATGAGAGTGGTGGCATATAATATGGTGTAGCCAATACAGGTAAGTGAGGAAAGGTATATGCTGCTACACTGTAGAGCATAGTCTGTGGTTGTAGCGATGGTTGACCCAGTGTTTCGTACGTAAACACTTGTCTTGGCTTACTCCCTCTCACTGACCGTCTTGGTTCGATACAGCTTTCTGATGTCAGACTTTCTGCTTCATCAGGCAGGGCACATTCACTATCACTATCTCCACTGACTTCAGGTGGAAATGTTGAATTCAGGATCAATTCTTCTGGTGATTGAGTCTCGATCAAACTGTGTCTCTGTTCCTGTGGGACTTGGACTTGATCTCTTTCTCGCACGGTTCTCTCAGGTGATGGTGACGTCATTTCGACAAGAGAGTTCTCATGGTTCAGTTTTGAACCTTGCCGGTAAGTATGCTGTCTCTTATGCTCTGTCCAACTCTCAGGAATTCTCAACCAGTATCTTTCAGAGCTTTCCTCATCTGAATCGGTGATGTCACTGTGGTAGGTAGGTTCTCTTGTCTTCTCCCTGTTACCTTGTCTGCTTTGTTTCTGGTTCCCGTGTTTCAGTGGGTGTGATGGTGTCTCCACAGGCAAGTCATTCACCAACAGTAATAGGTTTCGGTGCAGGGTTCTAGTTCCACTTTTGTTCCCATTCTCAGGACTCACCACATAAACCGGATTGTCTGCTACTTGCTCTTTCACCACATAGATGATCTTCTCCCAGTATGATCTTAGTTTCCCTGGGCCTCCTCGCTCTCTCAAATTTCTAACAAGAACTCTGTCTCCAGGCTTCAGAATAACACCTTTGACCTTCAAGTCATATTGAGCTTTGCCCCGCGCACTTGATTGCCTACTGTTTTCATTTGCTATTTGATATGCTTCAGCCATCTTTCCAGCCCAATGATCAGCAAATCCCTTATGAGTTAATCCCTCATCCTCTTCAACGAGCCCAAATATCAAGTCAACAGGAAGGCGAGGGTGGCGTCCAAACAGTAAATAGAATGGGGAATACCCAGTTGACTCGTGACGTGTACAATTATATGCATGGACGATCTGGGGAAGGTGATCTTTCCAACGTATCTTTTCCTTATCAGCCAAGGTCCGGAGCATTTGGAGGAGAGTCCGGTTGAATCTCTCAGCTGGGTTACTTTGAGGGTGATACGGAGAGGTCCTCGAATGGCGTACTCCAGCAAGTTCCCGAAGGTTCCTGAAAAGCTCATTTTCAAATTCCCTGCCCTGGTCATGGTGTAGCTTTCCAGGGTAACCAAACCGAGGGATATAATCATTGAAAAGACGCTCAGCTGCTGTACGGCCAGACGTGTTTTTAGTAGGATAAGCTTGCGCAAACCTAGTAAAGTGATCTACGACCACTAGAATATACTCATACCCACCCCGGCTTGGCTCTAAGTGCAGGTAGTCGATGCAAACAAGTTCTAGAGGTGAGCTGGATGTTATACTCCCCATGGGTGCTCGGACATGGGTCGTTGGTTTCTTTTGCTTAATACAGGGACACTTCTTTGTGATATACTCCTCTACTTCCTTCTTCATATATGGCCAGTAGAATCTTTGTCTCATCAGATGAAGAACCCGTTCTGTGCCCAGATGTCCCATGTTGTCATGTAAGTGCTCCAAAGAAAGTTGCTTATACTGGGTTGGGAGAACAAGTTGTTTGTTTTGAGCTGTTTGCCTATAGAGACATCCATCCTCTATAATTAGTTTGTTCCATTCATACAAAAGTTTCTTGGCCGCTCCAGTCACGGTTTTCCTTAGACTTTCATCTGGCACCTTGATTTCCTCTTTCATCTTCAATATCTTGGCTATCACTGGATCCTCCCGTTGAGCTTTGGAGAGTTCATCTTTATTTATTCTTGGCAACAATGAACCTTGGGATGTTGGGTCAGTTTCCATAGACGACATACTGAGTGCTGCAACCCAAGCCACATCTTTCTTTTTGGCTGCGCGAGCTCCATCCCAGACTGCTCGCACCACTTCAGATGACAATTGCTCAGTGCACTCAGTGGTATACTTTTCGATGTCAAGGGGGATACGCGACAGTGTGTCAGCATCAATATTTATTTTACCAGGCCTATATTTCACATCAAAGTGGTAGTCGGACAATTCTCCCACCCAGCGATGGCCAACCCCATTCAGCTTCGCAGTGCTCATTATGTAGGTCAGGGGATTGTTGTCTGTGTAAATGGTAAAATGTGGAGCATAGAACAGGTAGTCTCTGAATTTTTCACACACTGCCCATTTAAGTGCAAGAAACTCAAGTTTACCACTATGTAGGCAGTAATTTCTTTCGGCCTGGGACAGTGTCCGGGAGCCATACGCAATGACTCTTAATTTTCCATCCTGACTCTGGTAGAGTATAGCCCCAAGGCAGTGGCGTCGTAACGTGGGGGCGGTGGGTGCGGCCCGCACCAGGTGACACCCGCCTTTAGGGTGACACCGTCACCCTAAGGGCGGGTGTCTCACCCACCGCCCGCCACCGCCGCGTATTCGCTCCGTGCGAGCGTCCGAAGCATGCTGCTTCGGCGCTCGCCTGGAGGAAATACGTCACCAGCCAATCGCGGCTGGTCACGTGGCTCCCCCAGACGAGCGCCCAAGCTGCGCGCCGCCGGACGCTCAGAAGGAGCGAAAAACGCGGCGGAGAGGTGCTGCCTGGGCCGCTATCCATGTGCTGGGAGTGGGACCAGGACCAGGAGGTGAGCTGGGGCAAATCCATGAGCTGCTGGGGCAAATCCATAACCTGCTGGGGCATATCCATGAGGAGCTGGGGCAAATCCATAACCTGCTGGGGAATATCCATGAGGAGCTGGGGCAAATCCATAACCTGCTGGGGCAAATCCATGAGCTGCTGGGGCATATCCATGAGGAGCTGGGGCATATCCATAAGCTGCTGGGGCAAATCCATGAGCTGCTGGGGCAAATCCATAAGCTGCTGGGGCAAATCCATGAGCTGCTGGGGCATATCCATGAGGAGCTGGGGCAAATCCATAAACTGCTGGGGCAAATCCATGAGCTGCTGGGGCAAATCCATGAGCTGCTGGGGCATATCCATGAGGAGCTGGGGCAAATCCATAAACTGCTGGGGCAAATCCATGAGCTGCTGGGGCAAATCCATAAACTGCTGGGGCAAATCCATGAGGAGCTGGGGCAAATCCATAAACTGCTGGGGCAAATCCATAAGCTGCTGGGGCAAATCCATGGGGGCCTGGGGCAAATCCATAACCTGCTGGGGCATATCCATGAGGAGCTGGGGCAAATCCATGAGCTGCTGGGGCATATCCATGAGGAGCTGGGGCAAATCCATAACCTGCTGGGGAAAATCCATGAGCTGCTGGGGCATATCCATGAGGAGCTGGGGCATATCCATAAGCTGCTGGGGCAAATCCATGAGCTGCTGGGGCAAATCCATAACCTGCTGGGGCAAATCCATGAGCTGCTGGGGCATATCCATGAGGAGCTGGGGCAAATCCATAAGCTGCTGGGGCAAATCCATGAGCTGCTGGGGCAAATCCATAAGCTGCTGGGGCAAATCCATGAGGAGCTGGGGCAAATCCATGAGGAGCTGGGGCAAATCCATGAGGAGCTGGGGCAAATCCATAAGCTGCTGGGGCAAATCCATGAGGTGCTGGGGCATATCCATGAGGAGCTGGGGCAAATCCATGAGGAGCTGGGGCAAATCCATGAGCTGCTGGGGCAAATCCATGAGGAGCTGGGGCAAATCCATGAGCTGCTGGGGCAAATCCATGAGGAGCTGGGGCAAATCCATGGGGGCCTGGGGCATATCCATGAGGAGCTGGGGCAAATCCATGAGGTGCTGGGGCAAATCCATGAGGTGCTGGGGCATATCCATGAGGTGCTGGGGCATATCCATGAGGAGCTGGGGGCATATCCATGAGGAGCTGGGGGCATATCAATGAGCTGGGGCATATCCATGAGCTGCTGGGGCAGTATATCCATGAGCTGCTGGGGCAGTATATCCATGAGCTGCTGGGGCAGTATATCCATGAGCTGGGGCAAAATCCATGAGAGCAGCTGGAGCATTATCAATGAGAGCAGCTGGGGCAGTATATACATGAGAGGAGCTGGGGCAATATCCATGAGAGGAGCTGGGGCATATCCATGTGTGCTGGGGGCAATATCCATGAGAGCTGGGGCAATATCCATGTGTGAGCTGGTCTGGGGCAATATATCCATGTGTGAGCTGGTCTGGGGCAATATATCCATGTGTGAGCTGGTCTGGGGCAATATATCCATGTGTGAGCTGGTCTGGGGCAATATATCCATGTGTGAGCTGAGGCGCAATATATCCATATGTGAGCTGAGGCGCAATATATCCATATGTGAGCTGGGGCAATATATATCCATGGGTGAGCTGCTGGGGGCAATATATATCCATGTGTGCTTTCACTGCCTTCGAACAGGCAACGTACTTGCTGGCAGTTGGCAAAAAGTTGTGTGAGCATATGAGAGAGCTCCACAGCAATAAACCTCACAGTAATGTGCGCTGTGTGTATGAGCATTCAGTGTTATATGGGAGTACTGATTTAGGAGTAAGAGTAGTTAAAAAAAAATCTGAAAAACTCGGGGGGGGGGGGTGACACCATAAATTACCGCACCGGGTGACACCGACCCTAGTGACGCCACTGCCCCAAGGCCCCTTTCAGATGCATCGGTGTGCAGCGAGAATGGTAAATTGAAGTCTGGATAGGCAAGAATTGGTGGCTTTATCAACATGTCAATCAAGGTTTCAAGAGATTTCTGATGCTCACTTGTCCACTCCACAGGAGTTCTGGAAGGCATTTGGGGGCCTTTGGTCTTTCTCCTACTGGACTCAACTGGTGCCACCCCAGGCTTTGCTTGTAGGAGCTCATACATAGCTTAGCTACACCTGAAAAATCTTGGATAAACGAGCGATAGTAGCTTAGGAAGCCGAGAAGCCTTCTTACCTCACCGACGGTATGTGGAGTATGACTTTTGAGTGACATAACTGCTTGAAGATCTTTGGGATCAATCCGCACACCTTCGGCAGACACAAGACGACCCACGTATCGGACTTCACCTCGGAAGAGCTCACATTTTTCAGGCCGAAGCTTGACTCCATGATGTTGGAGAGCTTGAAGAACTTTGCGAAGTCCTTCCACGTGTTCCTCAAAAGACTTGGCATAACATAACACGTCATCAAGGTACGGTATACAACATTCATCTCTGAGCGAATCTAGCATTTCTTCCATACTGCGCTGGAACGCTGCAGGTGCATTGGACAGGCCGAAGGGAATTCTTATCCACTCATAAAGTCCCCAGGGAGTTATGAAAGCTGTCATGTGCCTAGAACCTTCGGCTATGAAGCCCTGATGGTAGGCTTTTCCTTGGTCGAGAATACTGAACCATGCATAACCCCCCAATGTGTCAAGCAAGTCTTGAATTCTTGGCAGAGGGTGCCTATCTGGTACAGTCTTTTTATTGAGGAGGCGATAATCTATACACAGGCGAAGTGAGCCATCCTTCTTTCGGACGCAGACCACTGGTGCAGAATAGGGGGACTTGGACTTCACAATCCACCCTTTTGCCAGGAGATCTTGTATATAATCTTTCACTTCTTGGAATAAAGGTTTAGGTACCGATGAATATGACCGCTGCACTGGTATGTCGTCTTTGAGATTTATTGACATTTGTAGGCTCGGAATGCAACCCATGTCACTCTTATCTTGAGAAAATGCCACAGACTCTTCATACAGCATTTTTCTTACCACCTGCTGCTTTTCCTCACTCAAGTGGCTTAGATCTACAGGTGGGTGCCACCGTTTCAAGGTTTCTTCAGTACCTGAGGTAGTCACACCCTCGACCGATACCTTAGACTTCAGTTCTTCTGATCGCTCTGCCTCCAGTACTTTTTCAATTGGCTGAATATAACCGAGGATTGTGTTACCAGGCAGTGTTATTTCACATGTGGAGTTGTTACCAATTGGAACAGAGACATAAGGCCTTTCCTGGTTCTGTACTTCTAGGAGCCCCCCTCCTATATCCAGCTTTTCCAACTGCACATTGTTTTCCTCTGGTTCAAACAGTATGACTGGGTCGGGCTGATCCATGTTAGGTGGTATTTTACACTTTACCCACATCACTTGACCTGCTGGAATGACAACGCCACCACTCTTTACCTTCAAACGTCCCCACTGTTCATTCAGCTCAGGGGTTTGGACACAGCTTACCAGAGTTTGAGCTTTCTCGTTTGACATAGAGATGGCTCCTGATAGTAGAGAGACTAAAGCCTGCACAAGGCGCTTGGGTTGTCTCTGAATTAATTCTTCCACTACGTTAAACCCAAGTAGTGGCCTTTCAATTGGCAGATGACTTACTAAAAAGGGAACACTGATAGAGAGGTTAGGGTCATTGTTTCCTTCTAAATTAACAGTAATAACAGCCCAGCCATCGAATGGAATGACATCCCCAGTCACAGAATACACTTCCAGCTTCCCCATAGTTCCCATAAGTTCAGAAAGAGGTCTCAAGTCCACAGCTGGCAAATATTTATCTTTCCAAGCACGATCAATGATACTGACTTGAGCTCCAGTGTCAAGCAAAGCACTTACTGCTAGGCCATTGAGGTTGCACTGTGTCAAAGCCTTCCTTCCTATTAGATTGACAATGGCCTCATTCTTTTTCCTAGGGACAGAGAAAGTAGAAGTCTGATTAAGCCATTCCTTGTCCTTGGAAGTTTTGAATGTCGTATAATGAAATGGTTTCGTTTTGCTTTTTGTAGGACCAGGTTCATCCTCTGATCTGTCATCATTTGTGCCATGGGACAGGGAGGACTTGGTCACTGGTTGCCCCGTTGCAGTGACCGCTTCCCGTTTCCCTGCGGGTTACGTTTCCGGAGGCATCCCCTGGACAGGTGCCCCTCTTCCCCACACTGAAAACAGTGAGTACAGTTTTGCAGACCAGCTTCCACACACTTTAAACAACCATGACGTTTAGCCCCTTTCTGTAGAGGTGGTCGACTCATAGTATACTGAAAGGTAGGATCAGGCTGTGTTGGATTTCTCATGGAGTCTACCATACTGCTAAGTGCTTCGACACGTGCTGTCAGTTGTTTAATTGGATCATCCACATTTTTCTGCTCATGAATTTCTCTCACAGGTTCACTTTCTAGCAGGGTACAACTTGCAATGCTCTGCTTATTACGTGTTACAGGACCCAGCCTTCGGGCCCTCTCATTCTCATCGCTGGTGATTCTTGTTACATTTCTTAGTATTTCCTCATCTGCGACGTTGCGGTTGGAAAGCAGGGGTTTTAACTCCCTACGAATGTCTGTATATTTGTGCCCTAAACCCTGGTAGACCGTGTGAAGGTATACATCCTGAATAGTTTCTGTGCTGTATCTCACTTCAGTGTCAGCCTGTTTTGCAGCAAAGATGATTTTCTGTTTAAGACCCATTACTCGATACAAGAACTGTTGAGGCGTCTCATTCTCATTTTGTTTTGCACACATTAATTCCTGGAACAATTCTGTGCTATTTTTGTCTCCTAAATGCGACCGAAGAAACCCTTTGAGTTCCTCAACCGTTATGTCTTCTTTATTCATCAACATGTCCTTGAAACTGCCTGCTTTTATTATCCGTAGTGTCCCCCTGACTATGTCAGCATCACTGTAATTTTCTTTGATTCCATCTTCAATTTGTCTGCATACACTTGTGTATGTGATGTCAGATGTGTAATCACAAATTTGTCCTCCTTGTATCTTAAATTCGCGACGCTGGAGGTAGGAGAGGTCCCTGAGGGAGACAACCTTCTCTGTCAGTAACTGCATGGACCGTTCAGGGTTGTTGCTAAACTGTGCATTATCACTGCTGCGTGTTTGTTGTGATAGTCTGGTCAAAGGTTGTTGCAATGTCGAATTTTGTGTAGATGCTACACTAGACCCTTTGTCAGCAACAGCTGTAGACGATGCGGTAGGAGCAGTGTCATCATTCTGTTGATGAACAGGTGTAGACGTAGTTTGAACGTGCTCAACAGAGTCAACGATGTCTCTCAAGTTCAACAGTTCAGCCATACCTCTATCCTCTGAGTCTAGTAAGTCTGCACTGTACATGAACGCATTAATGTATTCAAAGCAGCCTTCTTGGTCTCCAGCATCTAGTTCAGTAATGTTCCCGTCTGGTACCGTAACAATGCTCTGGGCGATCTGAAATAGTTCACCAGCGGACAAGGTGAGAAGTTTTTTTCTGATGTTCCACACCACGCTCTTCCGTACTTTATCCGCCATTATGACCCTTTTCACGATCCCTCACGTCACCGTCACCAGCCAGCCAGGACGCGCTTCTCACAACCGACTTTTCTGGATCACAGCCGCTGTATCCATACTCTGTTGGTCCCGAAGATCATAAGTTTACGGACGAGCCCCCAAGAATCTGTTGCAGACCCCGTTCAGAGGGCCAGCAGACAGATGTAAATACCTGTAAAAACAGGAAAGAATCAGGAGACAGACAGATTGGCTGCTTGTTCCATAGTATCCTCGTGGTTATGAGGGTAAGCAGGAACACATCACCAGTGCCACACCTATAATCTTCCCCCAATCCTTCCTGATCATAAGACCCTGTGCGTCATAATAACAGTCCCCTGCTGCTGCTGCTGCAGAGAGCTGCATTCTCATAGTGACTTGTTATAGGCACCATATACCACATAGAAAACATAAACACATACCTTTCAATGTCACCACTATACATGACAATTACTTACTTTATACAATTGTGCACATACCTCGTATGTGTCACACATGCAGTGTCCTGACGTCATCCTCTCTGAGACTGCCACGCTCTTGAGAAAGTCTGAGGACGAAACGCGTCAAGTTGACACATTCCAGTGGTCCAGCGTTATTCAGGTTTCTTATTTACTCGGACAGAGACGGCGTATGTTGGAATGGAGACATCCTTTTTCTACTTTTATCTTGTAAGCATAGTAAATATTTGGAGTTTTTACTTATCCGGACGGTCTGCACTATTTGTTTTTCCTTTCTTCTCTGCTTTTGTTTATAAGGAACACTGAAAGAATATTTGTTCGAGATGGCAGATTAGATTATAGGTACATTGATTTTTATTGAACTTGAAAACGGGACTGGTTTCTAGACTCTTCTATATTGTGCTCCTGGATTGGTGCGGAGAGAGGGGGGATTGCTATACATACATACAGTTGTGTTCAAAATTATTCAACCCCCGCTGAAATTGAGTGTTTTGGCCAGTTTGACATTGATTTTGATAATTCAGTCATCTTGCTTACAATTAAATCAAAGAGGCACGTGTAGGTCAGACAAATATAACATAACATTTATAATGAAATAACCACAAATGTCTTTTCTGTGCTCACATCATTATCAGTTTTATTCAACCCCCAAGTGACATTCAATCTTAGTACTTAGTACTTAGTACAACATCCTTTTACAGTTATAACAGCTTTTAAACGTGAAGCATAGCTTGACACAAGTGTCTTGCAGCGATCTACAGGTATCTTCGCCCATTCGTCATGGGCAAAAGCCTCCAGTTCAGTCACATTCTTAGGCTTGCGCACTGCAACTGCTTTCTTTAAGTCCCACCAGAGGTTCTCAATCGGATTTAAGTCTGGTGACTGCGATGGCCACTCCAAAATGTTCCAGCCTTTAATCTGCAACCATGCTCTAGTGGACTTGGAGGTATGCTTGGGATCATTGTCCTGATGAAAGGTCAAACGTCTCCCAAGCCTCAGGTTTGTGACGGACTGCATCACATTGTCATCCAATATCTCCTGGTACTGAAGAGAATTCATGGTACCTTGCACACGCTGAAGCTTCGCTGTACCTGCAGAAGCAAAACAGCCCCAAAGCATGATTGACCCCCCGCCATGCTTCACAGTAGGCAAGGTGTTCTTTTCTTCATAGGCCTCGTTCTTCCTCCTCCAAACATAGCGTTGATCCATGGACCCAAACAGTTCTAATTTTGTTTCATCAGTCCACAGAACACTATCCCAAAACCTCTGTGGTTTGTCCACATGACTTTTGGCATAATGCAGTCGACTCTTCTTATTCTTTGGAGACAGCAAGGGGGTGCGCCTGGGAGTTCTGGCGTGGAGGCCTTCATTACGCAGTGTAAGCCGTATTGTCTGAGCTGAAACTTCAGTAACCACATCTGACAAATCTTTTCTCAGTTCCTCAGCAGTCACACGGGGACTTTTCTCCACTCTACGCTTCAGGTAGCGCACAGCAGTCAAAGTCAGCATCTTCTTTCTGCCACGACCAGGTAGCGTTTCAACAGTGCCCTTTGCCTTGAATTTGCGAATGATGCTTCCTATGGTCTCTCTTGGTATGTTTAACATCTTTGCAATCTTCTTATAGCCATTGCCCTTCCTGTGAAGAGTAATCACCTCTTCTCTTGTCTTCCTGGACCATTCTCTTGACTTCACCATGTTTGTAACCACACCAGTAAATGTCTAGAAGGAGCTGAGTATCACAGTCATTTTAAAGCTGCCTAATTGGTGCTTATTATGCTTTATTGCTGCTCCGTGACATCCACAGGTGTTTTCAATACCTGATTGAAAACACTTGAATGAACCTCTGTTCTTCAGAGTGGTAGTCTTTAAGGGGTTGAATAATTGTGTCAATGAAGAATTCACAAAAGAAACATTTACTACTGTATTACAAAACCAATTGATGTCATTTTAGTTGCATATGGTTCTTTAAAAAGTCCTTGTAGGATTTCATTCTGAATACAATTACAAATGTACACTAAATTCCCTAAAACCCTTTACAGCATTGGGGGTTGAATAATTTTGAACACAACTGTATATACATATATATAATATACACAGCAATTCCCCTCTCTCCATCCAGGAGCACAACATAGAAGAGTCCAGGTAGGGTTGCCAGGTCGGCCATGTTTTCCTGGACACATATAATGTATTCATGCTGATGGGCAGTGCATGAAAAATGCCACCCGCACCATGTATAATCCATAAACTGCAGGTAAGGAATCCCTGGTGACCTGCCTCGATTTCCTTCCTGCAGCATATGAATGATACATGGTTCAGGGCAGCACTTTTCCCTGTGCTCCCTCTCTGCATGAAATAGTAGTATGTGTCCAGGAAAACATGGCCGCCCTGGCGACTCTAGTCCAGAGACCAGTCCTGTTTTCTTAATTCAATATATATATTTTTGTATTGTGTCCTTAAGGAACCTTTATTTCTACATTTAAGTCTTTAAATAAAGATATTGTTTACAAATAAAAATGATAAGAACAAAACAACAAATAAATATCAGGAACTGGCTCAAGCCCCACCCCCTTTATGACTGAGGAATGCAGGCCCCTCCCCCGCAGGTCCTTAGATAACCTTACATCTACATCCTCCTAACTCTCCCACTACGATTGGTCGCCTAAGACTGAGGCTTGGACCGCAGCGCCGTGCCCTCACCGCTGACGTGTTAAACTACTTCACATTTGTTTTCTCTCCATTTATCGTAGCAAAACGCACATAACTTGAAACTGTAATAAAAATAATGATGGTTATTAGCGATGAGGATGTTTTTATGGCATGGTGGTACCACAGTAATAATAATTTTGATTGAAGGATTCCCCCTCCACACGCTATGACTTTGGAACAGCCCACCAGCGTCACTTTGCTCGGTGAGAACCATAGAGTCGCGCTTGACAGAGGCGCAGAGCGTCCCTGTTCGGACTGTCATGGCGGCGCACGGTGGATCTGATCTGCCGGGAAGGAGCCTGCTCCGGGTCACCGGCTACTTTTGGGCGCTCTGCCTGTTCCTTCCGATAGGGACACACGCCTCTGTCTGTAGGTTAAAGGTGAGAGTCCGTCATCCTGCTGCATGGGAGGATGCCGGGGACACGCCATGTTTTCTGGGCATCTTCCTCATGTGGGGGCTCCTAGTCCGTCTGCTGACCCGCAGTGTGTCTGGGCTTTCTGTGTGCCCCCACCTGCAGCTGCGCCTTTATCACGTGCTGTGTATTTTTTGTGGCCTGGGCTTTGTAGGAGCTTCCTTCCTGTACAGCAGAGTGAAAGGGAAGCCCTAATATTAAAGGGACGCTTTACACCCCCTGACGACCTTCTCTCATTAAAGTGGTCAGGATGGGAGCAGTCCCCCCTCCCCCAGGTGCCTCTTTCACCCAGAATTCCTGGGTGAAGCGGAGGAGTCTCCTCCATCCCAACCAGCAGCCATGGTTTTGTATTCCCCGGCCGTCGGTCACTAGTGACATCAGCACGCAGAGGTCATGCTGACGTCACCCTGAGAGTTGTCACTGTAACTTGTGTTCTAGGGTTGCCAGGTCGGCCATGTTTTCCTGGACACCTACTATTTCATGCAGAGGGAGAGCACAGGGAAAATGCTGCCCTGCAATATGTATAAATTTTACACTGTAGGAATGCAATCGAGGCAAGTCACCTGAGGTTCCTCTTTGATTTCTTACCTGCAGCGTATGGATTCTACATGCTGCAGGGTGCCTTTTATGCACTGCCCATCAACATGAATAAATTATGTGTGTCCAGGAAAACCTGGCCGATCTGGTAACTTTAGAGTGGTCTCAGGCAGCCGATGGATCAGTTCTGTCCTGGCACGGTGCCCCCGATCCATCGTTCTGAACAGCTGTTTACAGAACCTGCGTAAGTAAAGTGCGCAGTGGTGCGCAATTTGTGGTTGTTACATAAGTTGCGATGGAGCGCAAATCGCATTAGGTTCAGGGATTTCCGGTTTTGGGAGTCCCTGAAGTGGAGGATCTGTGCGCCACGAGGGAGAATAAGTGACTAAAATCACCAAAAATAATAATTGGACAGAGGCTGTCGGCAGCCTCTGCCCAATTTTTTTAAGAGCAAAAAAAAAAAAAAAAAGGAACTCTGCTTTTTAAGAGTAATGCTTTAAAAGAAAACACAGGGGTTAAGGCTGGCGTCAGACGAGCGTGCTATGTGCAGCGTGCCCGCACTGACATGCTTACCGACATCCGTCGCAGCATTGGGATGTCGCAACGGGGCTGGTCACACGCTTGTGCGCGCACGAAATGTGTGCGCAACAAGCTTCCATTATCCAAGCCTTTCCCGGCAAAGCACTAGGATGCACGTTGACAGAGCTGCAAAGCGCGATTCTCCATAGGAGGATTGCGCTTTGCAGCGCCGAGTGCGCTCAGCGAGGTGGCCAGATGGGCGTCAAGTGGAAGGAATGTCCGCTCTCCAAAGATGCTTGTCTGACACTAGCCTAAGAGACCCTACACCTTTTTGCTATGCAATTTGCGTAGGATCCAGCCACTGCTTGTCGCTTGGGACTTGTGCACTTTACATACGCAAGTTCTGTAGCGCTGGCGCAGAATAATGTATCTGAGCTGCATTCGCAAACCTCCCCCATCAGCTGCCTCTGAGACTGATGGCTACAGTGGGTGGTCTCGGAGAGGGTGACGTCAGCACGCTCTCCATGTGCTAATGTCCCTAGAGACCAAACTGGTGGGTGGGGGGGGGTGAGGTTGGAGGGTTACTTACAGGGTTAACAATATGGCTGAAACAACTAGTTGATGAATCGATCTGTGTACAGCACACACTGTTTTTAGAATCAGACTGAGTTAAACGTTAATCACAGATGCTACTTCAGAGACGATTGCAGAAGACGTGCTGCTTCTTAACTCCGTATGATTTAGCTCTAGGGTTATGTCAGACATAAGTAACCAGTTTGTTTTTATTTAATTTACAAGAGTAGCAGTAGGGGTACTTCCTCTAGTTGGAGGAGCTGTACCGCCAGTGTTTTATCCTTAGTTAGAGCTGGAGTCCTGTACCACCACCCCACCCTCCATCTCCAGTCAAAGCTACCATTCCTCACTTCAGGCTGGTCCCTTCCCTTGAACCCTGCCACACTTGGGTCTGGTCCCTTACCCAAACACACTCAGTTTGTTCATGAAATTATTTTTAAGGGACACTACGCACCCTGACCACTTCAGCTTATTAACATGGTTAGGGTACATGTAGTTAGTGCCCCCCCCTCTCATCACATGCTGCATGCTGACATCAAGTCTATCCGAGTGCTCGTGGCAGCATTTATTTTGGGGAGAAACCAGACATAAGCTTGAGCTTTTCTCACACGCAGATAATTAAATATTAATATTTTTAATGAAGGAGCTGTAGGATTGGTGGTTTGAAGACAATTGCACATTACTGTATTTTTTTTTTCTCACCGTGTCTTCCCAAATCGAGGATCGGGAAGCTTGTCCAGCAAATACTGAGCTTTACGAGATCAATCACGGCCCTGATGTTCGCTTCCAAACCTCCTTCAATGTAATGTTTTTTATTTGATTTCAAGGGTACAGAAAGGAAACAGTTGTTGGGTAAGGGAATATCAGGTGAAATGGTACAGATCAGGGCTCAGCAACCTTGGCTCTACCGATATTTTGGAACTACATCTCCCATGATGCTCAGCTACTCATTAGATTGGCTGAGCCTCATGGGAACTGTAGTTCCAAAACCTGTAGAGCCAAGGTTGCTGACCCTGGTACAGACCAAAGACATTGTGAAAACGCCATCCGTTATTTAGGTGCTACAGTCTCCTCTTCCATGACTTGGAATGCCAGGAAACATGGCGTCCATAATCAAGCCGGGCTGTGAGTACTGCCACCCCAGAGAGATTCCACAGCTCTTCTTACAGGCTCCGTCGCATTTTATTCTTTTTTAATTTTCTCGCACAGAACGACTATCCATGTAAAAAAACATTTGTATTGTTTTTGCAGTCTTTGTAATGGTGTGTTTTTTTTTTTTTTCTTCTTCGGTTTGTTACAGACTGGTGATGGCAGAGACTCGGAAAGTTGTGGGACAAACCTTGAGTTGGAGCATTCCTTTGAGCTTGGTTAGTACGCTTGTATAGCAAGCCTTATTCCAACCTTGGTGTAAATCAGGGATGTCCAAACTCCGGCCCCCCAGATGTTCCTGAACTACAACTCCCAGAAATCTGACTGCATTAGATGGATGGAGAAGCATGGGAGTTTTAGTTCAGGGACATCTGGGGGGGGGGGCGGAGTTCGGACAGCCCTGGTGTAAATGTAACCACTCCATAGATGTCAATGGCTCTAATGACATTAAAACATCAGTGTTGGAATACAGCCATGTGTTTTGTTGTTGTTTGTTTTTTTGTTTTGCACCCTCCCCCTCTCTCAAGAGGTTACCTCGACATTGTCAGTAGTCTGGATATATCGGGACATAGCGTAGATGATTCATTTTTTTTGGATGTTTTCTGCTTGAAGTAGAGCTGGATAGCGACCGTTTACCACGCAAGTAGAGAATAGAAAGCGAGACTGATCTTAAAAGGGCCACTAACATGGAAAAATGCAATGTCCTTATTGTGTTTATTTG
The DNA here is from genome assembly GCA_009667805.1 of Leptobrachium leishanense. Lineage (NCBI taxonomy): Eukaryota > Metazoa > Chordata > Amphibia > Anura > Megophryidae > Leptobrachium > Leptobrachium leishanense. The sequence goes on from CM019073.1 coordinate 98,954,051, forward strand.
ATGTCGCTGATATCTTACATGTGTTTGTTTTTCTCTTGTTTGTTTAGTTAAAATACTTTGCAAATAAATAAATATTTTATTATCAGGATACATTGAGATTTCTCTTGTTTTAAAGTGTGTCCTGGGTTCAAGAACATTGAATTGTTACAGTCGTTACAGAAATACACAGTGATAAAATGTTAAAAACCCCAAATATACAGATTTACACATAGATATATATATATATATCTATTATATATATATATATATCTCTATCTCTATTATTTTTTTTACTCTATATGTGCCACTTGGTGCATCCATTGCGTGATATTTTGTGTTGTAAACTGCCCCCCCCCCCCTCGTATCTTTCAATCACTTGCTCCTCCCTGTGTGGCTTTGGCCATAGAACGGAGCCTATTGGTCGATCACGGACTCAAATCATTGTATTGTGTGGATTGTATTCAAGGGACATCACCAGGGGTAGTTTAGAAGTCTTTTTAAGCTCCCTGCCTTATCTCATTCAGCTGCCAGCTCTTATCTCAGCCTGGTGAGCAATCCCCTCCTACTGCTTTATTTAAACATTCACTTCTCCACCCCATTGACTGTTAAATACTGTAGAAGCCAAACCACAGCTATAAAGTGAAACGCGTCATAAGATTTTAGTAACTGTTGCATCATGGGAAACATCCACAAAATGGAAAAAGGAGATAAAAACCTAAAAAAAAAAATTTTTTCCTTTTTACATGCGATTACTCCAAAGAAAAACAAACGGCAGCATGTGTTTTACACGGTGGTTTGTAATGAGGTTTTGTTTGTAATGCACAAGTAATCCAGGTACAGCTTATGTGCTTGGTGGTGTCCCTTTTTAAGCATTTAAATGCACATTTGATAGGGACTTACGCAAAAATGTGCTAGAAGTCTGATGTGTGAATTCTGCCATATTCCTATTAAACAGATGACAGTATCCAGTACAGAAAGAGGGGATCATTAATGTGGAGTCCAACGGCTGAGCAGAGCATCGCCATTTTACAGAAGCAGCTGACAGAAGACGAGCGAAATAAACTAAGAGTAAGTAACACGGACAGTAATGAACGATTTATATATAAAAGGGGTGAGGTGGACTTTGCACCGGGCAACTGAAGTGTCACTATGCACACAAACACAGGATGAGAATCTCTGAACAGATAGTCCGATCCTTATGAAACCTAATAAAAGGATAATCAGCATTCAAACCGACACCAGGATAGGAGAAGCACATACAAACGGTAAAACTAGCAAAGATCGGTACGCGGAGGCGATCCTACAGGCGGGGGGGGGGGGGGTGAGGAATGGAGGGATCAGAGTCAAGGCTCTTGGTGAAACCTGGTAATCCAAAAATCAGAGAAACAGAAACCGGGACTGGGAACAGAGATCTGTCAGATAGTGGTATTTTAACCCCTTCTAGGTTAAGAAACATAAAAACCTGCTCTGGTTGTAGCAGCATTAGATCTTTACAAAGGAGGGAGTTTAATGGACCAAGTGCAATGGTTCGTTTGCAACAGAAACCTTATCAAACTCTTTAAACTCTCTCCTTTTGGAATATTATGCTGTGCCAGACGTCCGTTTCTTGTCCTGAGTAGTGAATGAACAGCACGTTGTCCCTTGTTGGTGTTTGTAAATAACAACTCCTGGCAATTTTCCAAATAAACACATTTTTAAAATGATTCTGTGATACGACTGGCCAGAGAGTCTCCGTCCGTTATTGCCGTCTTTTTCTTTTACGTGTAGGACATTGCAAACCTGAATGGACTTTATAGAATCAGGATCCCTAGGAAGTTGGGCATTACTGAAGAATCCAGCGAATACGTCACGTCGTTCGTCCGTGCGGTAAGTTCTATACCTTTTTAGAGCTTCAACAAATGTCTAACCAATGGGGGATTTTCACAAACGCCGCTGCAGCAGCTCGCCAGCGTTTCACGAAACTAAAGTGCAAATGGAGTGACGGGAAAAGCTCGCAGATTCTTTTTGTGAAACGTAAGCCGTATCGATATTTTGGCTGGTGTTTGTAACACCGGCACTTTGTCTATCTTCCTGGTAAAATACTTTATAAACAAATAAATAACCCTTTCTGTTTTACGGACACACTAACGGTAGCGTTTGGATGAGTGTTACCGCTAGGATAAGTGACTTTAACGCATTTTACAGCCCTAACGCTAAACCCGTAGTAAATCAGCGCGTCGGTGATTGCGATAGCTTCCGCAAGCTTACTGTAGGTTTGCGCTCCCCATGTTAAGTATAGGATGTGCAGTCATTAATTCCTAAATTTTCCTAGTCCTACGACAGAATGTTTAAATTTTAAAAATGACTCGGGGGCGAGTATTTGCATTTCTTTCTTTATTGCCCCAACAGCAAAGGTGAACTTTGAAGAATTTTTTTTTAACATAACAGACCCTTCCCCAACCAGGGGAGGCCCTCCCATAGTCAATGTCCCACCCCACACACACAAGTATCCACTGCGGGAGCATCCACTTCCTCTTTCTTTGCTGCTCCCGCAGTGGCAACATCACGGAGTTAGGGCTGCAAAAGCGCAGGTATACTTAACTCCGTGATGTTGCCACTGCGGGAGCAGCAAAGAAAGAGGAAGTGGATGCTCCCGCAGTGGATACTTGTGGGTTTGGGGTGGGACATTGACTATGGGAGGGCCTCCCCTGGTTGGGGAAGGGTCTGTTGTATGTTAAAAAAAAATCTTCAAAGTTAACCCTTTGCTGTTGGGGCAATAAAGGAAGAAATGCAAATACTCGCCCCCGAGTCCTTTTTTAAAATTTAAACCTTCTGTTGTAGGGCTAGGAAAATTTAGGAATTAATGACTGCGCATCCTATACTTAACATGGAGCGCAAACCTACAGTAAGCTCGCGGAAGCTATCGCAATCACCGACGCGCTGATTTACTACGGTTTAGCGTTAGGGCTGCAAAAGCGCAGGTATACTTAACGCTAAACCCGTAGTAAATCAGCGCGTCGGTGATTGCGATAGCTTCCGCGAGCTTACTGTAGGTTTGCGCTCCCCATGTTATCGCAATCACCGACGCGCTGATTTACTACGGGTTTAGCGTTAGGGCTGCAAAAGCGCAGGTATACTTAACGCTAAACCCGTAGTAAATCAGCGCGTCGGTGATTGCGATAGCTTCCGCGAGCTTACTGTAGGTTTGCGCTCCCCATGTTAACCCCTTAAGGACCTCTGACGTACCCTGTACGTCCTGTACTCGGGTCTCCCTTAGACCCGCGGACGTACAGGGTACGTCAGCGGCGCCTAATCCCCCTCCCGCCCGATACTCACCTCCCTCGCCGGATCCCACGGCGATCTGGCAGGGAGGAAGCCTGCCCATGTGATTTACATGGGCAGGCGAGGCTGACGTCGCCACGCTGCGTAGTGACGTCATCAGCAGGCGTCCCCATGCTTTTCAATGGAGGGGAGGGGGGGGCTCCTTCGGAGCCCTCTATCTCCCCAACCATTGAAGCTAGGGAGATGCCGTTTGCACCGCTGGAGAGGGGAGAGCCTCCCCTTTCCAGCGGTGTATGGCATTAACCATTTCGCCACCGGATCACGTTGCGGCGCCAATTGGCGCCAAAACGCGATTCAAACCTGGAGGGGGGCTGACATCTTGGATGTCAGCCAAGTCTCCAGGTCCCCCCCCACCCACTGACAACCTCACCATATGTGTGAGGATGTCAGTGGGCCAGTTAACCCTCTAGCTGCCATGTAGAGATAAGGGGATCCTTAGGATCCCCTTATCTCCCGATCCATGGCAACTAGATGGTCATATTTGAAAGGCCTGATTACGGCCTTTCAAATGATACCAAACATGACCAGGTTTCGTTTTAAAAAAAAATTAAATAAAATAAAAAAATGTTTTTTTTTTTTAAAAGTTTTTTTTGTCTGGGGGGAGTTTAATTAAATAGGACCTAGGCTGTCATCTAAAAATAAATGGCACAAAATGGTCAGAATGAGCGCAGCGCACATAGGTGAACTGTCTCAGCAGTGAAGGGGTTAAAAAGCAAACGCATGTAAAAATTGGGTATTTCTAGTCTCGGGACAAAATTTTAAACCTATTTAGCTGGGGTCATTTTGGGTGGTTGTAGATTTTGGGGATTAAATTACAAAAAAGTGTGTTTTTACCATTTTTTTTCCTCATATTTCATATTTTTTTTTTTTTTATAGTAAATTATTGGATATGATGGAAATAATGGTATTTCTAGAAAGTCCATTTAATGGCGGGAAAAAGGGTGTATAATATGTGTGGGTTCAATAAACGAGTAAGAGGAAAATTTGACCTAAACACTAACAGCGCAGAAACGTAAAAACAGCAGCGGTCACTAAAAGACGGATTTGTGTAAAACCGCCCGGTCACTAAGGGGTTAAGTATAGGATGCGCAGTCATTAATCAGTGTTTTGATAAGTAAGGTATTAAAAGTTCTAGCGCTAATTACCGCAGCGATGCGCAAACCAATATTTTAGCCAATCCCAAAAGCTGGTGCTAACGAACGCTTTTGCGAAATCATTTAGCTCTTCCTAAACCCCCCCCCCCCCCAATGAAATCCCATACTCTCCTCTTATCCCGCAGCGAGAACGGTGGCCTGATTCGACACCTCATGACGCCGGGAGCAGAGTGAGACTGGGAACAAATAGTTCCCAATCTCGCGGCCCGGGAGCACAACCCTCCATGGAGTCCTATGGACTTCTGCACTGTAGCGAGCATCACCTCCTGAAGTGCTACTTGCAAGTAGCACCATGTTCTGGGGCAAGGTGCCGATTTAGCCCCTGCGCCGGAATATCGCGCTAAAATGGGGAACGCTACGGTGAAACTTTCAGGTGTAGGTATTCCCTGTTGGCGTCCCCATTTTAGCGTAGACCTTGGAATAGGGCCCTACATGTTCAAGGGGTTACTAACTAATCACCATTAGGGTCGTTCGTAGTAGACTTCCCCCTTCTTTCTACCATAGTTTCAGGCAACATTGTCCAGTGTTGTTTTTGCTGTGGTTTCAATCGGAGATAATCACTTTAAAGTGGTTTTATGGAAGAATAACATAGTGCTATTGTTTGCAGCAGCTTCACCTGCCGATGTTGAATTTAGTTCCTCTGGCTAGCCAGAGATTAGCTGCAACAATAGTGATTTGTGTCATTGTTTGCTCCCGCAGTGACAATTTGGTTCCACAGCGGTACTTAGTGAATATCTCCTTTAGTGGCTGCTGAGGCCACTTGTTTAATCACTGGAAGTGTAATTGTTTTGGGGGAGGGGGGGGGCACCCAAACTGAACCTTTTTGTTCTTCAGTGGACAATACACAATACCAGAAACAGATAATGACAGAGTTATTTATATATATATATATGTGTCTTTGCAGCCTCTGATTCTGTTAAATGTTGACGTATTATTATTCCTTCTTTTTGCCAGTGCTCCATGGTAGAATCGCATCTTTCGGACCAAATCACTGTTCACACAGATATATCGGGAAATGTCATCGGATTGTCCATTGTGACCATTCCTGGATCGTGCAATGGTGCAGAAGTGGAAGATGTTGACCTTGAAATGTTCAACACTACTGTTCATATCCAGCAGCCAGTGGCAGCTGCCGTGTAAGTGCCGGAGACTTAACCTCTTTCTGTCCGTCGTGAGTTAAGGTTCACAGCTCTCTCCGCTCAGATGAATAGTTTTATGGTGACCTTTATGCTTCCCTTGACCTCCGCTTGTCTCTTCATCCTGCATTTTCAAAGTGGACCAGTTATGGTCCGAGTAATTGAAATTCCTTCACATTGCTCCAGAAAAAGACCAGCTAGTGTACCGGTACATTCCCTCAGGGGGACCTGCAGGAGCTTTTGAAGATGAAGTATACTTGATCAGGACGGTGAAGGGGTTACAGAGCTGTCATTAACTGATCTATTTCTTCTTGCTAGACCCGAAACTGCGGCCTTTATAGAACGGCTCGAGATGGAGCAAGCTCATAAAGCGAAGAACCCACAAGAACAGAAATCATTTTTTGCCAAATATGTAAGTCGGGAAACGGGAAGCTAATCTAATGCAAAATAACACTGATTTTATTATTTACATTTTTATATATATATTATGCACAGAAATCTGGAGTGAAAGTAGGCACTCGGTCCGAAAAACTGTAACATATTCACTGCCCAGGTGCTACCCATAGGAGTGAAATATCTTGGCACCTAAGAGCCTGTATCAAGGAATAAAACATACAAACAAACTTAAATAAATAAAATTGTACACTCATACCCCCCCCCCCCACTGTGTAACGGCGCATCGTAGGCCACGCTGGGAGAGGGGAGCGCCTGCGTGCCTTTTCTGGGCGCCTGATGTCTGATGCACTACTCGGTGTCATCATGGGCGACCCCCAGTAGCGTGTCACACGCTGGTGCTCCTCTCTCCTAGCGTGGCCTACAACACGGCGTTACACGATTTGGGGTGGGGGGCGAGTGTACTATATATTTTTTTTTTTTTTAATATCTATATATATTAAAAAAATAAAAAAATAGTACACTCGCCCCCCACCCCCAAATCGTGTAACGTCGTGTTGTAGGCCACGCTAGGAGAGAGGAGCACCAGCGTGTGACGCACTACTGGGGGTCGCCCATGATGACACCGAGTAGTACATCAGGCGCCCAGCAAAGGCACGCAGGCGCTCCCCTCTCCCAGCGTGGCCTACGATGCGCCGTTACACAGTGGGGGGGGGGGGTATGAGTGTACAATTTTATTTATTTAAGTTTGTTTGTATGTTTTATTCCTTGATGAAAGCTCTTAGGAGCCAGAGCGTTGGACTTTTAATGCATACCCAATAAATTTCTAGATTATACAAGTCCTGGAGTGCTCCCATCGCCCCCTCCCATCAGACCAGCCCAATGTGTTTTATGCATGACAGTGTCGCTTTGAATAGATCTAAATGCCCTGTAGTGTTTGAGAGATCCACTTGCGATGAGCAGATGCTACATGGGTTATTGCTGGATTGAGCCCTGGTGAGGATTACCCCGGAAGCCTCTTCGGCTCTGCGATCCAGTTGATCTTCTTACAAGCCGCAGCTCGTAACCCTCTGGGACGTCAGCGCAACGTTTCACACATTCTGCCGTTAATTGAAGAACCTCTATAAACCGGGGGGGAATTCAGGAAATCCATTTATGATCACTTTTCTTCTTGTTTTTCTTGTTTTTTTTTTCTCTTCCACGCCCACAGTGGCATCTTATTCTAGGAGGGACTCTGTTGCTAATGTTTACCAATACGATGAAAGTTCCTGAAGGGACCAGGACAGCAGGCCTAAGGAATTGAAGTAATTCGCTCGCCCTGTTTCCTCTCGCTTCTCTCAATCTATTCTATCTCTTCCGCTTCCTTTTATTTTCTCTGAGCTCTGAGACCTCTTGACTGTTTCTATACAAGACAGACTTGCAGTTTGCAGCTTTTATACTGGCTCCACGATGGTTTTATGACCTGCACTTCCTATGTACACCCCCCTCCCCTCAATATTGAGGCTTTTGCAGCATCTTGGAACATTATAGACTTGGATCACCTGTCCTTTCAAAGCGGGGATCAACAACCCTGGCCCTCCAGATGTTTTGGAGCTACATCTCCCCTGGAGGTTCGGCCAACACAATGGGTGGCTGAGCATCATGGGGGATGTAGTTCCAAAACATCTGGAGGGTCAAGGATGCTGAGTCCTGTTCCAAAGTATGGCCAGCACCGCTAGATATTCCCATGTACTTTCTACTCTTTATTTTTTACTTGTTTTAGACTTTTTAGTAGATTTTCTTCTTTGTGACTTTATTCTTTATTGCAATTGGCTAGAGATCAAGGACGCCACCATCGGTCTCCAATGTGCGCTGGCTTTAAATCCGGGATCTCAGACTCTGGCCCGCAGATGTTTAATTGTCTTCAATTCCCAGAATTCTTTGAATGCAACAGATGGCCAGTGAATCGTGGGAGTTATAGTTCAGAAACATCTGGCGGCCCTTATTTTAAAGGCTGTGATTATTTTAGAGCAGCATTTTTAACGTTTCTTTGTGAGGGGTGTATTTATATATTAAAGGGCACTAAATCTCTGGCGTGCCTGTCATTCAGAAACTAAATATATATGAATTGGTTCACGGAAATATTAGGCTTTTACAGTAAATCAGGTGGCGACTCTTTCTTTTTTTTTTTTTTTTCCCTTCTTAAATGTCCAACTGTGACAAGAGAAAATCTGGCAATGTTACCACCAGTGATTTCCGTTCATAGCTGCTGCCATCCGATGACAAAAATGTGCTCAAACAACATAAGACATCTGGGATAGAGGGATTTTCCTCTTTGACCAAATCAAGTTCTATTGCGGGGGTTGGGAACTTTTTTTGTGACAAGGGCTATTTGGAGATTTATAACATCATTCGACAGCCATACAAAATTAACAGCTTAAAATTTAGCCAGCTATATTTACACACACCCCCTCCCCATATAATTCATTTTACCCTCCCCATCTAATTCCTTCCTGGTAAAATCCTTTGCAAATAAATTTCACCCCTCCCCATTTAATTCTCTTCACCCTCACCTTCCCCATTTAATTCTCTTCACCCTCACCCTCCCCATTTAATTCTCTTCACCCTCACCCTCCCCATTTAATTCTCTTCACCCTCACCCTCCCCATTTAATTCTCTTCACCCTCACCCTCCCCATTTAATTCTCTTCACCCTCACCTCCCCATTTAATTCTCTTCACCCTCACCCTCCCCATTTAATTCTCTTCACCCTCACCCTCCCCATTTAATTCTCTTCACCCTCACCCTCCCCATTTAATTCTCTTCACCCTCACCCTCCCCATTTAATTCTCTTCACCCTCACCCTCCCCATTTAATTCTCTTCACCCTCACCCTCCCCATTTAATTCTCTTCACCCTCACCCTCCCCATTTAATTCTCTTCACCCTCACCCTCCCCATTTAATTCTCTTCACCCTCACCCTCCCCATTTAATTCTCTTCACCCTCACCCTCCCCATTTAATTCTCTTCACCCTCACCCTCCCCATTTAATTCTCTTCACCCTCACCCTCCCCATTTAATTCTCTTCACCCTCACCCTCCCCATTTAATTCTCTTCACCCTCACCCTCCCCATTTAATTCTCTTCACCCTCACCCTCCCCATTTAATTCTCTTCACCCTCCCACTTACCCTTTAATTCTCTTCACCCTCCCACTTACCCTTTTAAAAAACCCTTTCACTGCTGAGGACGTGTGGGGAACGTCCTCATTGACTTCTAAGGAAAGATAGGGGTGGAGATAAGGGTTCATTTGAACCCCGATATCTCCCGACTGTTTTCAGCTAGCAGGGTCATGTTTGGTATCATTAGAAAGGCCAGAGCATGGCCTTTCCAATTGTTCCAAACATGACCATGTTTAAAGTAAAGGAAAAAAATAATAATACAAAAAAGAAAAATGAGTTTTTTGTTAAGCCGTGAAATGGCTCAGCAGTGAAGGGGTTAAATCCACCCACACCGTGTGCTTTCACCTGACCTCAGTGCGCGGCAAGTAGAAGAATGAGGGGGGCCGGGATTATCCATGCTTCCCTCACTCGCTGAAGCGCGCCGGATCCTCCTTCACGCTGTGCCCGGAAGATGAACACCGTGTGAAGGAAGATCTGGCCCGCGACAGTGCGTGAGGGAAGCGGGGATAATGCAAGCCAGGGAACCCTCATTCTGCTACTCGTTGCAGGAGAGGAAATTTAAACACCCCCTGCTGTGGCGCCCTAAGGGCCGGACCAAGGGATTCCGCGAGCCTTATACGTCCCGCAGGCCGGACATTCCCCACCCATGCTCTATTGCTACCACCACCTGACTTCTGAAGAGGAGGAGTAGTTAATAGCAGTTCGGGGTGTAAGGCGCGAAACAGTGTATTTTTATGCGACTATGGCGAGATCATCCTTGTTTTGGGGGAGAAGATGAAGAATAAGCTACTGTCACCATGTAGTCCGGAAGCTTAGCATTTCTTGTATTGTTCAGTGGCTGTAAATACGTGCTAGTTCTGAGAACACGCGGTTTGATCTTTGGTTCGGCAGTGACTAGTTCTAGGTAGGCCACTAATGGTTAGTGTGGTGAATACCTGATCAGCGTCCAGTAGGTTTATTGTGTGAACAGGTGGTCTTTTTGCAACTATGCAATGTGTATTGTTACATACATTATGGCAGGTTCACTTTAATCTGACAGAGAAACCTTTTGTAGGTAATGGCTCGTTATGCTATGGATAATATATGAGATCCATGGCCCTCAACCTAATGAGTGGCTGAGCATCTTGGTAAGTGTAGTTCCAAAACAGGAGGGCCTAGATTCCTGACCCCAGATCGATGTCATTGCTTACTGGAGTTTATCACAGGTACTTCCTCCCGGCTTGTGCAATGAGTAGACCTTTCTCATTTGTTTAGAACTCTGCATGTGTAATGGCCATCTTGGCCGATTTTATATAGGCCCACACTGATTGACCACCAGGTGGAGCAGAAGGACCACCTTCAGCACGGAGACTCTACTGTCAATACAGACCTCTATGCTGAAAAATCAACCTGACCTGAATAACATTGATCACTGGGTGCTGTTTGATTTCATTACACCCCTTCCCCCATTTGTAAATCCATAAATTTTCGAGTAGGGTGAATAGGAAGAGTTTCAGGAGCTATAGAATCAGCTAAAGTGGAAGCTTGTACATCAGGTTTCTATTATCATTTATATAGCGCCGACAGTTTCAGCAGCGTTTACAATAAAGGATGGGTAGTGTGATACAGCCACTTTATTGTGCAGCAACGATGCTTGCAAGTTACATCATGAACAGGAAAACAAACAAATCTAAAATAAACACCCTCTCCTTATGCAGAGCCTATCTTTTAATATTGGGCGGCTAAGCTGCTTGCCAATCAATGAAAACAAAATCAAATCTACTTTACCTTTTGGCTTCAGCTTCCTTCCCTGCTGCACCCGGCACCGAGACTGCCCTCTTAGAGGGAACCACAGCTCCTATAAGGGCAGTGCTAATCAGGCATCGGCTGTGAGCTAACCCTTATAGGGGGAAAAGTGAGTTATCCATTCGCCTGCTGATAAACCTGTGGTTTATTAACCTGCCCCTAATCACACTGTCATATTAGTTACACTAACAAATTTAGAAACCGCAGACAAGCAGTGCAGAGGGGAATGCTCACAGGAGCTTACAATCCGTAGGAGTTGAGATGGAGGAGAACAAGAGGAGTTGCCATTGTATTAGTGGTCAGGATGACTAGCGGATCCGAAATGGTGAGATTATATATATATATATAAGTTATAGTAATGCAAGCCAGGAAACCTATAATGTATATAATAAGAGGGGGGTGCGATGAGGGATGTGATGCGCTAATCTGTAAAGATGGGTTTTGAAGGACTGCACTGTAAGGGAGAGTCTGATAGGGTGAGGAAGGTCGTTGCACCGGGCCGGTGTCGCTTTCTGAAGGTAGACGTGAGGTGCAGGTGGAAATGGGGGGGAAACGTAAAGCCTCTTACTGCCTCTCGTCTGGAAGCATTGCCTTTTTTTACCAGATTATTCACGCACGGAGTACAAATGGTTTATTTCAGGCACTAATAGATCTCATAGTTTATGGACTGTTCCGTCAGTCATTCTTTACATGATTAGACCTTCTTTACTTATTTCGGGGGTGCCCTCCGAATGACATGACGAATATTCAGTGAATCATATGATTTCAAGGCGTCTCTTGTTGTGAATTCTTGGTAAAGTGAAGTTGATTGACGTTTCGTGGCCTGTTTTGACCAATTTAACTTTTTCTGATTTTGAGCAAAACCTTGTTGGACAGCCTCAGATCTCAGAGGGTTCTTTATTTATTTATATAAACTTTTATTTCTACATTTTAATTGATGGGTAGGGAACCTCTGAGTCTCCAAGTTTAGACCTACAGCCCCCCCCCCCAACCTCTTCTCTGACTCCGATGCCAATGCTCTGCTGCCAGTGCTTTCAGATGGAGACCATGGGTGGTGCAGTGAAACGGGTAGACCCACAGGTTGACTACACCCATCTTTTAATTTGCTATTCTACATGCTTTTTAGAGATTGGCTTTCTCCAGCCTCTTCTGCAATGGCTTTCATAGAGCGAGCTCTGCCTACGCCCGACGAGGAGATGCATGCTATGCGTTTCAGTGATTTACGATCGCCATATAGCAATGCAACGTCAATGATCCTTCCAGGCTCTCTTCCATCTCTTGGTGACTTGATCCTGCCTTCACGTTTCCTTTTCCTGCACTCGCTAGTGGTAGATTTAGTTGTGAATTAAATGGTGTGATGGTTTTGTGATCTGATCTCAGAACTAGTGAGCCCGGCAGTACTCTGCAGGTGAGTGGCCAAACCTATATGTATATTCTATCATGGCAATTAGGAAATCACAGCGTGTATTACCCCATCTACACCCACTGTGCAGGGTTCTGCAATTTCCCAGGTACTTGTGGAGTAATCTATGCATATTCCTATATCTCCATGTGAAACAAAACCTCGCAGGCTCGCCTTTCATGGCACAGTTCAATTTATCGGTCTCAGAAGGCAGGAGTTTGGCCTGTCCTTCCCCACACTCAGTGCTCTAGGTAAAATCCGTTACATGGGCTGAAAAAAGACATGCGTCCATCGAGTTCAGCCTCTCGCACATCACCTACTGCTGTTGATCCAAAAGACAAAAAAAACATTCTGAAGCGCTCGCCAATATGCAACATACTGAGAAAAAATTCCTTCTTGACCCCAGATGGCGTCAGATTTCTCTTTTGATCAAGAAGCTTATACCCACATATTAAAAATTCTGACCCTTAATATGCTGTGTCTGCAGGAAGTCATCCAGTCGTTGTTTAAAAGTCTGTACAAATGTCTGTACAGTCTCTGCCCCAACCACCTCAACAGGCAGAGAATTCCACAGCTTTATTGCTTTCACTGCAAAATAACCCTTCCTTTGCTTTAGGCTGAATTTCCTTTCGTCCAGTCTAAATGGGTGTCCTGTGTATAGTCCTGTTAATGAATAGGTTTCCACACAATGGTTTATAATGACCCCGTATATATTTATATAAAGTTATTAGATCCCCTCTAAGGCACCGTATATATATATTTATGTAATGTTATTAGATCCCCTCTAATTACAAAGGTTCAAAATTTTACAAAAAGAATGGGCAGTCCAAAAGACAAAGCCAGGTGCATCTTAAGGTAATGTACAGGTAGAGAATCATAAAATCTCCCATTTTTTTTTATTTTATTTTTAAGCAATGCTGGAGGATGGACTTGACAATCTTTTTTTTTTTTTCTTTCTGTAATGGGTCGGGACAATTTAATATATCTGTCTTGGAGCTCCTATAAAGCCAGGCACGTGTTTACTTAAATACAGATCTGTCTAGATTAAACCACACATTTTAAATATATGATGGCTTCGTGACTCGTGGATTAGTTGTGGCCTGCTTTATAATCTGGTAAGTAAAATGTCTGCCCTTGTTTAACGAATTACCGTAGTTTGCTGCTGTTTTAACGACCACAAACTTCAGAATGGAAATTCAAACAGCTGCAGGAGAAGATTCATCGCTGAGGTTTATCGCTGTTGAACCAACTGCAAATTACAGTGGTTGAAGAGTCACCCTGTTATTGTTAACCCTTCCATGTCCAGTCCTCCCATTGCTAAATTATGGGTCCTATAAATCTGCATTCAACTATTTTGGCTGGGTTATGTGTAGGTATCTGTGTACAGCAACACGTGCAACTGCCCTGCTGGATGTTTGTGTTAAATTGTGACTCCGCTTGCCGCTTTATTATTTTTTTAAATCCGGGAATTAGTTTCCCAGATGCAAAATATTCGCCTCCGAGTCTTTGTTTAAAATCCTGACTTTCCATCAAACATTGTATTAGGAAAATCCAGACACACAGATTGCTGTTTTATTTTTTTTTTATATATCTTTTATAAATCTGGGAATTGTAGTTTCCCAGATGTCGGCGTAGGCTGATTCGCCACATACATGTGCTCGGTACCTCCTGGATGGGGTGTCTAGCATCAGCAGGTAACTGTCAGATCTCTTGCCACCAGGGCCTAATTTATTCGTCGCTACAGGCAAGCTGACGTCTGGGTTTGTAAATTCCCGTCTTATGTACAGCCCTTTTCATGGATGGTGAATCCGCCATAAAAGACAATCCGGCAACAAAGCTTCAGAGTGGGTATCCTGTATTACAAGGGTCCGCAAATTGGGCCCTCTGGATATTTTAGAACTGCATTTCTACTGAGGCTCAGCCAAGCTGATGGGTAGCTGAGCATCATGGGAGATGTAGTCCCATAACGTCTGGAGAGTCGCTGTCGCTGATCCCTGCTCTATAGAAACCACACAGGTATTCTTGCCGACTGCATCACCCTTGCGCATAACCGTGCTGTCTTTGGAACCGGTTGGCTTTGTTTTGTGAAATCACTCTGTATTGTTTCTCTTGCAGTGGATGTACATAATTCCAGTCGTCCTGTTCTTGATGATGTCTGGTGCGTCGGATGCTGGAAATCAAGGCGGCAACGGTGGTGGAGGCGGCGGTGGTGGCGGAGGAAGATGATCCCTTCTGTGTTTAATCTCCAGATCTCTACTTGTGCAGAACAGCTGATTTACGTTGGAGACCTGTGTCCTAGAGCTGTCATGGAAAACCTTGGCACCGCAAGTGTTGTGTGAAATCTGGTTCTCCAACACCTGCAGTACCACGGCTTTCATGCAGGTGCATGTAAATAGCGCAATCTGGGACAGTAACCTCTGTTTTATATCCACAGCCTGCATCGGATGGGCAGCTCGTCTTAATTTATTAATTTTCTGGGAATTTTCTTTATTTTGTGGGGGGGGGGGAGGGGCGCAGCGTAGGTGTGAAACCACACCGTTATAAATGATGTAAAATATTCCATAATATGATCTCGGCTTCATTGGGTTTACTATGGTAAGGTCGCCACCTTGTGGAAAAGTCGCAGATTGAAAACGTTTCCTGATATCGAGAGGCTCAGTAAAAAAAGTCGTATTTCGTGCAGAAAAGAAGCATTTGAGTCTTTTTTTTTTTTTCTTGTTTCCCACTGCAACTTGGCACATCAATCTACTGCCGCCAGTATATGAAATACGATTTTTTTTCTTTTGCGCTTTTGATATCTGGAAAAAAAAATTCAGTCGCCAACGTTTCTGCTCAGTTGTCACCAGCCGCAACCACAAGGTGGCGACTTTCCCATAGGATACCACATTGATCACACGTGTGATTGGCAGGGTACGCATGCTAGAGCACAAAGATTTATATTTATTTGGGGTTTTTTGTACGTATATCCTGCCTACCATCCTGAATCTGTACAGAGTATGACGCCTCGTTCACTTGAC
Organism: Leptobrachium leishanense; assembly: GCA_009667805.1. NCBI lineage: Eukaryota > Metazoa > Chordata > Amphibia > Anura > Megophryidae > Leptobrachium > Leptobrachium leishanense. The sequence continues at coordinate 98,969,395 of CM019073.1, forward strand.
ATATTCATCATTATTATTATTAACCCCTACTGGCCCTGAGCAAATATGAAGCATAATTTAATGATCATGGTTTCCATGGAAACCATCATAAACCCACCTGGGTCCGTTGTAATAAATTGGCAATGGTAAAACCACCACCTGCATTTAGGTGACTTCTTGACTCAATGTATCAATTTGGTCTCCTGAGAATTACAACTTTTGCACTTGTGGTTTTTTTTTTGGTTTTTTTTGGCCATTTTACCGCTGCTGTTCCGCTGCGTACGTGAATATCTCCTCCAATAACCTCAAACACTGTAACACAAAACCGTTTTAACAACTGATTCATCCACTAATTAAAAACCTGTCTAAATTCAAGCTACTGTTCTGTTTCTTTATGTGCACTCGCTGCGTGTGTCCCCATCGCTGACTGTACCGTGCATGCTATTTATCACCAGACAGCACTCTTCATTTACAACCCCCCCCCCCCCCAAAGAAATTGAGTAAAGAGAGCTTTCCGATGTATCAGAAAGGGGTTTAGGAGAGATCTCTCTGTGGGTTCAGATAATGTATCGCCTTCTCTCGACTGTCATAATGAGCAGACAGTATATTTATTGGCACAGGTGCAGTGATTGCTGGCATCTCAAAAACACCATGAGGGTAGGCACTTCCCACCCCCCCTTCTTCGAGGTATGCGACGTGATGTAGGCTTTTGTCGAACTATCAGTTTATTCTGCCTCCTGATCCACCAAGCCTAACATTCTGACACCCAGGGCCCTATTACATTCTTCACGCGATAACGCACGACTTTTTGCACGCAGCATTAAACAACTCTGGTATTACAATTCTCGCGCATTTTTTTTCATCCATCAAAAATTTTACGCGCGTATAACGGACGCACAAAAAAGCGGGCACATTAACGTTGTGCGCAGAAATCAGTGTGCAATCAGAACTAAGAACCACAATTGTCTCCCGTTCAGTTTTTGCGCCTGTCAAAGTCAATCTGCGCATATCTGCTGCATCAATGAAAAAATCACGCACAACTTCTCAATTTTATGGTTTGGGTATATGTAGAATGTGTAACTATACGTTGCTGTATTGTTTTTTTTTTTAGGCTGGTGTATTTGGGTTCGGCCAGAACGTTCAGATTTGCTATTAGCACCAGCTTTTCAAAGACGTTAAAATTATGCGCGCAAACGTTGTGCGTTAAATTTTGCGCATAGATTGTAATACCATCCGCGTACCAGCGCACAAACGCATTTGCGCTCACAATGTTAAGTATAGGACGCGCGCAGTACAGTACGCTCACGCAGCGTTCGCACAGGTTCACCCGCAGTTCACCCGCAGGTTTGCGCAGACGTAATACGATGTTCAGCGCAAAGGGATTTGCCCTTCGCTTTAATGCGTTTTGGCGCACGCGTTAACGTTTGCACGAAGAATGTAATAGAGCCCCAGGTGGGTACGTGGTGGTGGAGAATAAAAGGCTCAGATAATCCCTTCGGCTGATTTGCAAAGAACAAAGGTTATATGGGAACCAAGTTTGAAATGGGTACTTCAGTTGAAGGATAACAGTCAACACAGTGGGCAACACCGGACACTTACAGGGTTATGCAGAGCCAGCCAAACGGGCCCCGAAATAGCACCGAAGAGTGAATTTCCCCATAAGGTGCAATTTTGTGGCCATTCGGCTATTCAGAGAGCAAGCAGTTCGTCAAATATTGGTGAACTGCCAGCGAAATACATTGCCTGTTCGAAGGCAGTGAAATCCCCCATAGAGCAGCAATGGTTAATTATTCAGAAACACCGAACCGCAGAGAAATGTCTGTGAAATGCCCTGCTGTTAAGTGGTTTCATTCGGCAGGTTTATTCAGGCGAATCTCATAGGTTTAAATGTTAAAAATATTCCTTGGTTTTAGGCCATATCTAATAAACCATTTATTTTAATTTGCAGAATTTTTTAATTTTTTTATTTTTTTGACATTTTTCTGGCTTTTACCAGCAAATGCTTTTTTTTTTTTTTTTTTTTTTTCTGGGTTTCTTTTTTCCTGTAACAGACCTTTTTTACTATTATACATAGGACCATAATTCCAGACATTTTCATCCAGTAATGTGTTTTTTTTTTTTTTGCAAACAGCGTTGAAAAGTTAGTCGTCTTTGTGTGTTTTGTTTTTTTTTGTTTTTTAGCCCGTTCGTCGACTTGGATCCGATTTGTTTTCCGGTGGGTAGCGGCGGCTTATTGGATCAAATCCATACTTGTATGAAAAACAACATAAAAACGAACCAAATAAAAGTGAGCAAGGTGAACATAGTCAGTTTGGGTTACGCTAACATTTGGCAATCATACAGTAGCTCGTGTAGGTGTGATCTATAGACCCCCTGGACAAGTAGAAGAGCTAGATAATCTGCTGCTTGAGGAAATAGCCAAAATGGCAATGAAGGGGGAAGTTATTATCATGGGGGACTTTAATCTTCCTGATGTGAACTGGAAAACCAAAATAGCTGGGTGCACCAGGAGTACAAATATTCTAAACTCCCTACTGGGATTATCTCTAACACAAGTAGTTGAGGAGCCGACCCGTAAAGAGGCCATATTGGATTTAATACTCACAAATGGAGGTTTGGTATCGGAGGTTGTTGTAGGTGAAAATTTGGGATCTAGTGATCACCAGTCAGTATTGTTTAATATAAGAACAGGGATGGAGCCGCACCACACAAAAACAAAAGTTTTAGACTTTAAAAAAACAGATTTTTCTAAAATGGGATTTTGTGTGAATGAGTCATTATCAGACTGGAGGAGTTTAAAGGGAGTCCAGGAGAAATGGGATTATTTAAAGGAAGCATTATTGAAGGCCACAGGCAATTGCATTCGACTTGTTAGCAAAAACAAAAAAGGGAAGAAACCACTGTGGTACTCTGCAGAAGTGGCCAAAATAGTGAAGAACAAAAAGATAGCATTCAATAATTATAAAACAACTCAGAGTGAAGAAGATAGGCAAACCTATAAGATTAGGCAGAAAGAGGCAAAGCAATTTATAAGAGCTTCCAAAGCACACGCAGAAGAGAAAATAGCTCAGTCAGTAAAAAAGGGGGACAAAACATTTTTTAGATACATAAACGAGAAAAGAAAAGTAAAACAAGGATTAGTTAGATTAAAAACAAAGGAAGGAAGGTATGTAGAAGACGATAAAAGTCTCGCTGACTGCCTCAATGAATATTTTTGTTCAGTCTTTGCAGAAGAAAAGGAAGGAAAGGGACCTCAGTTAGGAGGAAACACTAACGAGACAATTACATATCAGTTTACAGAGGCGGAGGTTCTACAGCAGCTGTCTAAAGTAAAGACAAGTCAATGGGGCCTGATGGGATCCACCCTAAATTATTAAAAGAGCTCAGTGATGTAATAGCAAAACCGTTAACAGATTTATTTAACCAATCCTTGCTAACGGGAGTTGTCCCAGAAGACTGGAAATTAGCAAATGTTGTGCCCATTCACAAGAAGGGTAGTAGGGAGGAATCTGGGAACTATAGGCCAGTTAGTCTTACGTCAGTAGTGGGGAAATTAATGGAAACCATGTTAAAGGAAAGGATTGTTGAACATCTAAAAACACATAGATTACAGATCAGAAACAACATGGGTTTACCTCAGGGAGATCATGCCAAACTAATCTTATTGATTTTTTTGATTGGGTAACAAAAATAATAGACACAGGTGGTGCAGTAGACATTGCTTATTTAGATTTCAGTAAGGCTTTTGATACTGTTCCGCATAGAAGGCTTATCAATAAATTGCAATCTTTGAGCTTGGATTCCAATATTGTTGAATGGATTAGGCAGTGGCTGAGTGACAGACAACAGAGGGTTGTGGTAAATGGAGTTTATTCGGCGCAAGGTCTTGTTACCAGTGGGGTACCTCAGGGGTCAGTACTTGGACCCATTCTATTTAATATTTTTATTAGTGATATTGCAGAAGGTATTAATGGAAAAGTATGTCTTTTTGCTGATGACACAAAGATTTGCAACAGGGTTGACGTTCCTGGAGGGATCAGCCAAATGACAAATGATTTAGGTAAACGAAAAAAATGGTGGGAGCTGTGGCAATTGAGTTTTAACGTAGATAAGTGCAAGAAAATGCACCTGGGACGTAAAAACCCAAGGGCTGAATATAGAATATTTGATACAGTCCTAACCTCAACATCTGAGGAAAGGGATTTAGGGGTTATTATTTCAGAGGATCTAAGGGTAAGTAGTCCATGTAATAGAGCAGCAGGAAATGCTGGCAGAATGCTTGGTTGTGTAGGGAGAGGTATTAGCAGTAGGAAAAGGGAAGTGCTCATGCGACTGTACAGAGCACTGGTGAGACCTCACTTGGAGTACTGTGTGCAGTACTGGAGACCGTATCTCCAGAAGGATATAGACATCTTAGAGAGAGTTCAGAGAAGGGCTACTAAAATGGTGTACGGCTTGAAGGAGAAAAGTTACCAGGAAAGGCTTAATGATCTTAACATGTACAGCTTGGAAAAAAGACGAGACAGAGGAGATATGATAGAAACATTTAAATACGTAAAGGGAATCCACAAGGTAGAGGAAGGGAGTATATTTAAAAGGAAACAAAGTAGCAAAACAAGAGGACATAGTCTTAGATTAGAGGGGCAAAGGTTTAAAAGTAACATCAGGAAGCATTATTTTACTGAGAGGGTGGTGGATACATGGAACAGTCTTCCAGTTGAAGTGGTAGAGGCTAAAACAGTAATTGAATTTAAGCAGGCATGGGATAGGCATAAGGCTATCCTAAACAAAAGATAAATCCAGGTAAAGTATCCATGTAATTGGGCAGACTAGATGGGCCGAAAGGTTCTTATCTGCCGACATTTTTCTATGTTTCTATGTTTCGGTGGTGTTTATTTTCGGTTCGGTGATTATTATTTAATTTTTCCCCCCTGCACTTCGGAGACCCTGCAATGAATGCTTAATTCACCGCAGGGTCAGGGAATTTGATTTCCTGAAGTGCAGGGAATGAAAGCGCCAGAATTCCTTTGGAATTTCGATGCTCTTTGAATAACCCCTTTGGTTGAGGACGTGGGATTTCGTGATCGAGGGCTACACTACTGAAACATTTAATTACCGGGCTGTAATCCTCATACTGCCAAAAGGCTGTACTATTGTAGCATTCGGCCTGTAAATCCATAAATCATGCTTTGTCAACGGAGTTCCCATTGTGGCCTGCTGTGTTGGTTGGTGAGTGGAGACTGCAGATCTCCTTGGTGGAGCGTCCTGAGACTCACCCGACTCCTTTTTGGGGCTCTCGCCATAACTGCGCCCCTTGATCTTGTATATCGATTTGGTTGAAGGAGAGGGGGTGAGTAATTGGCAGAATAAAATTTTGTAAAACAAAACAGAAATGGATTGCTTTGAAGTAGGGCTGTGTAATTAATCGCAATCGCAAAAAAAATCGCGATTTAAGCACATGCAATTTCTAAACCGCATAAGGCTGCAATTTTATCTTCCTTTTATCAGCTCCCTGTAAGCTTCCGGCGGCATGGAGCTTTGGGCGCTCGCAGGGGGAACCACGTGTACAGCTGCGTTCTCGCGGCTCGTCACGTGGTTCCCCCAGGCGAGCGCCCAAGCTCCATGCCGCCGGAAGCTCACAGGGAGCTGAACACGCGGCGCAAAGAGGTTAGCTGGGGGCAATGTCCATGAGCTGGGGGCAGTATATCCATGAGCTGGGGGCAGTATATCCATGAGCTGGGGGCAGTATATCCATGAGCTGGGGGCAGTATATCCATGTGCTAATCGCAATATTCATTCAAAAAATCGCAATATGATTATTTTGTCCATATTGCACAGCCCTACTTTGAAGTATAAATAACACGATGGTTACAAATCTCCACCTCTCCAAAACGGAACTTCTTGTCTTCCCTCACTCTAAATCCTCCATTCTTGCACCCATTTCCCTTCTGTGACGTTCTGGGTCTCTGGCGCCCCCTCTGGCAATACTGGACATTGCTTTTAGTCCTGGACATTTGGTTCACGTCCAAGCCTGATCAGTACCTGGACTCCATTGGTTCACCCTGGACCATTTTGTATAAATGGAGACCACTCCCTTAGTAGGGTGCGGTCTCATTCATCCTGGATCAGTCATTCAGCTCATGTCTGGTTTGCCTTGCTCTAGATTCATTCTGAATCATCTATTCAGTTCAGTCTGTCTTCAAGCTCCTGTCTGGTTTGCCTTGGTCTAATTCTATCCTGTTCAGTCTGTCTGTCTTCCAGCTCGCCCATGTCTGGTCTTTCCCTGGTCTAGATTTATCCTGTTAAGCCTGTTTTCCTGGTCATTCTGTTTACAGGCTCATGTCTGGTTTGCACTGTTTTTCGTGCCTTCTTGTATCATGTTTAATTCTGCCTCCCATGTTTAGTTGCCTATTTTGTTTATACCTGGTTTTCTTTATATTTCTTGCCGTGAGGTTAAAGGCTCTGTTTATTGTATTTAAGTTCTTGGTTCCTAGAATAAATTATATATTATTTTTCTAGTTCAGGCTCATGGTCTATTTTCACTGCTCATTAGGCTCACACCCCTCTCTGTCAGGTCAGGTCCCTGACCCCATCGTGACATAATGAGACCGCCAGTAACAAGTGAGCTAGCAGTGATTCATGGTCTGTTGGAGAACCTGCAAAAGGTTAATAAAGCTGCAGAACAGCACCTGGAGCGGCTGAGTGCTATACTGCGGAAAACTCCCAGGGACGCCTTCCAAAGGAACCTGTTCCAGTGAAAGATTCCAGAGGACCCCTGACCCTGGAGGAAAGGGTATGGAGGAAAACCCATGGCTTATGTTTCTACTGTGGTTCCTGCCTGCACAGAGTGGCAACCTGCCAGGTGCGCCCACACAAGGCCCTCATGGTCCAGCCTTACCAAACTTCCTTGACCAAGCCATGCCAGGCCGCAGTATCCATGTCCGCTGCCCTGCAACCCGCAGGATTTCCAGAGTCCGCTGCCCTGCAACCCGCAGGATTTCCAGAGTCCGCTGCCCTGCAACCCGCAGGATTTCCAGAGTCCGCTGCCCTGCAACCCGCAGGATTTCCAGAGTCCGCTGCCCTGCAACCCGCAGGATTTCCAGAGTCCGCTGCCCTGCAACCCGCAGGATTTCCAGAGTCCGCTGCCCTGCAACCCGCAGGATTTCCAGAGTCCGCTGCCTGCAACCCGCAGGATTTCCAGAGTCCGCTGCCCTGCAACCCGCAGGATTTCCAGAGTCCGCTGCCCTGCAACCCGCAGGATTTCCAGAGTCCGCTGCCCTGCAACCCGCAGGATTTCCAGAGTCCGCTGCCCTGCAACCCGCAGGATTTCCAGAGTCCGCTGCCCTGCAACCCGCAGGATTTCCAGAGTCCGCTGCCCTGCAACCCGCAGGATTTCCAGAGTCCGCTGCCCTGCAACCCGCAGGATTTCCAGAGTCCGCTGCCCTGCAACCCGCAGGATTTCCAGAGTCCGCTGCCCTGCAACCCGCAGGATTTCCAGAGTCCGCTGCCTGCAACCCGCAGGATTTCCAGAGTCCGCTGCCCTGCAACCCGCAGGATTTCCAGAGTCCGCTGCCCTGCAACCCGCAGGATTTCCAGAGTCCGCTGCCCTGCAACCCGCAGGATTTCCAGAGTCCGCTGCCCTGCAACCCGCAGGATTTCCAGAGTCCGCTGCCCTGCAACCCGCAGGATTTCCAGAGTCCGCTGCCCTGCAACCCGCAGGATTTCCAGAGTCCGCTGCCCTGCAACCCGCAGGATTTCCAGAGTCCGCTGCCCTGCAACCCGCAGGATTTCCAGAGTCCGCTGCCCTGCAACCCGCAGGATTTCCAGAGTCCGCTGCCCTGCAACCCGCAGGATTTCCAGAGTCCGCTGCCCTGCAACCCGCAGGATTTCCAGAGTCCGCTGCCCTGCAACCCGCAGGATTTCCAGAGTCCGCTGCCCTGCAACCCGCAGGATTTCCAGAGTCCGCTGCCCTGCAACCCGCAGGATTTCCAGAGTCCGCTGCCCTGCAACCCGCAGGATTTCCAGAGTCCGCTGCCCTGCAACCCGCAGGATTTCCAGAGTCCGCTGCCCTGCAACCCGCAGGATTTCCAGAGTCCGCTGCCCTGCAACCCGCAGGATTTCCAGAGTCCGCTGCCCTGCAACCCGCAGGATTTCCAGAGTCCGCTGCCCTGCAACCCGCAGGATTTCCAGAGTCCGCTGCCCTGCAACCCGCAGGATTTCCAGAGTCCGCTGCCCTGCAACCCGCAGGATTTCCAGAGTCCGCTGCCCTGCAACCCGCAGGATTTCCAGAGTCCGCTGCCCTGCAACCCGCAGGATTTCCAGAGTCCGCTGCCCTGCAACCCGCAGGATTTCCAGAGTCCGCTGCCCTGCAACCCGCAGGATTTCCAGAGTCCGCTGCCCTGCAACCCGCAGGATTTCCAGAGTCCGCTGCCCTGCAACCCGCAGGATTTCCAGAGTCCGCTGCCCTGCAACCCGCAGGATTTCCAGAGTCCGCTGCCCTGCAACCCGCAGGATTTCCAAGAGTCCGCTGCCCTGCAACCCGCAGGATTTCCAGAGTCCGCTGCCCTGCAACCCGCAGGATTTCCAGAGTCCGCTGCCCTGCAACCCGCAGGATTTCCAGAGTCCGCTGCCCTGCAACCCGCAGGATTTCCAGAGTCCGCTGCCCTGCACCGCGCAGGATTTCCAGAGTCCGCTGCCCTGCAACCCGCAGGATTTCCAGAGTCCGCTGCCCTGCAACCCGCAGGATTTCCAGAGTCCGCTGCCCTGCAACCCGCAGGATTTCCAGAGTCCGCTGCCCTGCAACCCGCAGGATTTCCAGAGTCCGCTGCCCTGCAAACCGCAGGATTTCCAGAGTCCGCTGCCCTGCAACCCGCAGGATTTCCAGAGTCCGCTGCCCTGCAACCCGCAGGATTCCAGAGTCCGCTGCCCTGCAACCCGCAGGATTTCCAGAGTCCGCTGCCCAACAGGGAGAGACCAGGTGTAGCCAGCAAGTCCAGTCAAGAGTGCTGGCCCTGCAGTGCGAACAAATCGGGGTCACCCCCCCACAGTGCCAAGCCAAGGTGGTTCCCAAGCACTGGAGACCAAGATAGCAGCTTCCAGGCCAGCTCACGATCACCGAGCCGGTAGCTGCAAAGCCACGCTCACCCGAGCCGGTAGCTGCCGAGCCACGCTCACCTGCCCGAGCCGGTAGCTGCCGAGCCACGCTGCAGCCCGAGCCGGTAGTTTCCGAGCCACGCTCACCCGAGCCGGTAGTTTCCGAGCCACGCTGCCCGAGCCGGTAGTTTCCAGAGCCAGCTCACCCGAGCCGGTAGCTTCCGAGCCACGCTCACCCGAGCCACGCTCAACCCGAGCTGGTAATGTCCGAGTCGCCGCAGAGCCGTGCTGAGGTCGCTGACCCACAGATCCGTGCTGCTGCCCGGCCTGTCCGAGTCACCGCAGAGCCGTGCTGAGGTCGCTGACCCACAGGCCGTGCTGTTGTCCGCAATGTCCGAGTCGCCACAGAGCCGTGCTGAGGTCACCATGTCCGAGTCACCGCAGAGTCGTGCTGAGGTCGCTGACCCACAGAGCCGTGCTGCTGTCGCGCATGACCGAGTCGCCGCAGAGTCCGTGGCTGCTGTCGCCATGACCGAGTCGCCGCAGAGCCGTGCTGCCTGTCGCCATGACCGAGTCGCCGCAGAAGCCGTGCTGCTGTCGCCATGACCGAGTCGCCGCAGAGCCGTGCTGCTGTCGCCATGACCGAAGTCGCCGCAGAGCCGTGCTGCCTGTCGCCATGTCCGAGTCGCCGCAGAGCCGTGCTGCTGTCGCCATGTCCGAGTCGCCGCAGGACCGTGCTGAGGGTCACCGCAAATGTCCGAGTCACCGCAGAGCCGTGCTGAGGTCGCTGACCCACAAGAGCCGTGCTGAGTCACCATGTCCGAGTCACCGCAGAGTCGTGCTGAGGTGCGCTGACACCACAGAGCCGTGCTGCTGTCGCCATGACCGAGTCGCCGCAGAGCCGTGCTGCTGTCGATGACCGAGTCGCCACAGAGCCGTGCTGCGTCGCCGATGACCGAGTCGCCGCAGAGCCGTGCTGCTGTCGCCATGACCGAGTCGCCGCGAGCCGTGCTGCTGTCGCCATGACCGAGTCGCCGCAGAGCCGTGCTGCTGTCGCCATGACCGAGTCGCCGCAGAGCCGTGCTGCTGTCGCCATGTCCGAGTCGCCGCAGAGCCGTGCTGAGGTCACCATGTCCGAGTCACCGCAGAGCCGTGCTGAGAGTCGCTGACCCACAGAGCCGTGCTGCCGTCTCCATGACCGAGTCGCCGCAGAGCCGTGTGCTGCTGTCTCCATACCGAGTCACCGCAGAGTCGTGCTGAGGTCGCTGACCCACAGAGCCGTGCTGCTGTCGCCAATGACCGAGTCGCCGCAGAGCCGTGCTGCTGTCGCCATGACCGAGTCGCCGCAGAGCCGTGCTGCTGTCGCCATGACCGAGTCGCCGCAGAGCCGTGCTGCTGTCGCCATGACCGAGTCGCCGCAGAGCCGTGCTGCTGTCGCCATGACCGAGTCGCCGCAGAGCCGTGCTGCTGTCGCCATGACCGAGTCGCCGCAGAGCCGTGCTGCTGTCGCCATTGACCGAGTCGCCGCAGAGCCGTGCTGCTGTCGCCATGACCGAGTCGCCGCAGAGCCGTGCTGCTGTCGCCATGTCCGAGTCGCCGCAGAGCCGTGCTGAGGTCACCATGTCCGAGTCACCGCAGAGCCGTGCTGAGGTCGCTGACCCACAGAGCCGTGCTGCCGTCTCCGATGACCGAGTCGCCGCAGAGCCGTGCTGCTGTCTCCATATCCGAGTCGCCGCAGAGCCGTGCTGAGGTCGCTGACCCACAGATCCGTGCTGCTGCCGCCATGTCCGAGTCGCCACAGAGCCGTGCTGAGGTCGCTGACCCACAGAGCCGTGCTGCTGTCGCCATGACCGAGTCGCCGCAGAGCCGTGCTGCTGCCGCCATGACCGAGTCGCCGCAGAGCCGTGCTGAGGTCGCTGACCCACAGAGCCGTGCTGCTGTCGCCATGTCCAAGTCACCACAGAGTCGTGCTAAAGGCGCTGCCCCTCCTGTCCTTGCCAAGGGTGCTACCCAACCGGTCCACACCAAGGGCGCTGCCCACCGAGCCCAGCTGTCCCGGTGTCTTCAAGCCCAGCTGTCCCGGTGTCTTCGAGCCCAGTGGTTCCAGTCCAGTCGCTGCAGAGCCGTGCCAAGGTCACCAACCTACGGAGCCGTGCTGCTGCTGTCCCAGTCACCATTGCCACAGAACCGGATCGCCACTGGGCCATGTTCCTGTTGCCGCAGAGCCGGGAGGACACTGTTGCTGTCCATTCCACGTCCCGTACCAGGGGGAGGAGACACAAAAGGACTGGTGCCAGTGCCCTCACACCTGGACCCAGTTTTGGCTCCCAAGGGGTCTATACCTCAGGTCCTCCAGCCTGTGAGTCGAGTCCTGTCCCTGCTGGATGTTTCCGAGCTTCTAATGGTGCTATAATATGCCTTGAGGACCGAGAGGTGTACGAGCGCGCTCTAGTGCCTACAGGACCCATTGACTTTTTATTTTCATTTTTATTGTCTTCTTTTGAGCATCCGGGGTCTGCTCGTGGAGGGGGGGATATGTGACGTTCTGGGTCTCTGGCGCCCCCTCTGGCAATACTGGACATTGCTTTTAGTCCTGGACATTTGGTTCACGTCCAAGCCTGATCAGTACCTGGACTCCATTGGTTCACCCTGGACCATTTTGTATAAATGGAGACCACTCCCTTAGTAGGGTGCGGTCTCATTCATCCTGGATCAGTCATTCAGCTCATGTCTGGTTTGCCTTGCTCTAGATTCATTCTGAATCATCTATTCAGTTCAGTCTGTCTTCAAGCTCCTGTCTGGTTTGCCTTGGTCTAATTCTATCCTGTTCAGTCTGTCTGTCTTCCAGCTCGCCCATGTCTGGTCTTTCCCTGGTCTAGATTTATCCTGTTAAGCCTGTTTTCCTGGTCATTCTGTTTACAGGCTCATGTCTGGTTTGCACTGTTTTTCGTGCCTTCTTGTATCATGTTTAATTCTGCCTCCCATGTTTAGTTGCCTATTTTGTTTATACCTGGTTTTCTTTATATTTCTTGCCGTGAGGTTAAAGGCTCTGTTTATTGTATTTAAGTTCTTGGTTCCTAGAATAAATTATATATTATTTTTCTAGTTCAGGCTCATGGTCTATTTTCACTGCTCATTAGGCTCACACCCCTCTCTGTCAGGTCAGGTCCCTGACCCCCATCGTGACACCTTCAGATGAATGGTGCCACCATTATGTCTACCTCTCAGGCTCATTGCCTAGGGGTCCTCTTGAACCCCGATCTCTCCTTTACTCCTCCCATTCAGTCACTAACCAAATCCTGCTACTTCCACCTAAAAAACATTGCACGCGTCCGTCCCTGTCTTAATCCAGACTCTACTAAAATGCTCATCCAAGCTCTTCTCTCCTGCCTCGACTACTGTAACCTCCTCCTCTCTGGCCTTAAGAGATTCTCCCTCTGCAGTCTGTAACGAACGCCTGTGCCAGGCTCATACACCTCACCTCCCGCACCTCTCACACCTCACCCCTTTGTCAATCTTTACACTGGCTTCCTGTTTCCTTTAGAATCCATTTAATTATCTTGGTGCTCCCGTGCAAAGCTCTCCATAATCGCGCCGCTGCCTACATCTCCTCCCTTTATTAGCAGGTACATTCCGTCCTGACTACTTCGCTCGGCCAATGATCTGATGCTATCGGTTCCTCGTACCCGCACCCCTCCCTAACTCTCGCCTTCAGGACTTCTCCTGAGCTGCCCCCTTTCTATGGAACTCTCTCCCTCGCAACATCAGACTCTCTTCGTCTCTCCAGTCCTTCAAGAAGTCTCTGAAAACACATTACTTTAGAGAAGGCTATCAACTCACTCCCTAATACCCCTTTGTTCATTTCCTGCTCCTTTTTCCCCCACTCAGCCCACATGTACCCCAATACGTCTTGTACTCTACTCACTCTCACCTAGCGTGTCACCCCCTCCTCTTAGATTGTAAGCTCTCGAGCAGAGTCCTCTCTCCTACTCTTCTGTGTGTCTGTAATGTGTATGTATATTTGTTATTCTGTCTCTCCCCTTGTACAGTGCTACGGAACTTGTTGGTGCTTTATCAATGCTTGTATCTAAATCCGTAACGTGCATTATCTGCGTTAATACCTTTTATTATTGCAGTTATTCAGGGATATCTGAAATAAGAAGCAACGTTAACAAATACTTTTTTTAAATTTATTTAACGCTTTTACAAATGTTTGAGTGCAGGCAAACGCTCTTATCAATCTCGTATGTTGCAGTTTTTTTGGAGGGGGTCCAAATACAAATTGACTTCAAGGCAGGACGCACGTAGTCTAATCATGTTATGTCATCTTTAGCTTTCTGCGCCTTCTGCTAATGTTTGCATTGAGTCTTCTCTCCATCCGTGAGCTTTCCTTCCAAATTTGTACATCAGACGCCCATCGACTTGTTCCAGAATACCTGATTTGTAGTAGTGTCTGGAAAGAGAAAACCGTAGTGCGCACCCGCTGCATGTCAGATTTATTTTGCAGGAAGAACAGTGTGCTAAGTAAACTCTCTATGGGAAATTATCCCCCTTTTTAAGGTATAACTCGAGCTTAACTTCTTGTCCTTTATTTGTTTTATTTATAAAGTATTTTAGCAGGAAGCATACATTGAGATTTCTCTAGTTTTCAAGTATGTCCTGGGTTCACCAACATTGAAGTGTTACTTTGTATTTCTGTAACGACTAATAAAATGCAAGATATTAAAAACAAAACACAGATATACAGATTAACACAGAAAATAAATAGGTAGGAAATGTAGTCGCTGTTACAGGTGCATTCTGTATATAGTCACTGTGTTACATGTTTACAGGTGCATTCTGCATATAGTCACTGTTACATGTTTACAGGTGCATTCTGTATATAGTCACTGTTACAGGTGCATTCTGTATATATTCACTATGTTACATGTTTACAGGTGCGTTCTGTATATAGTCACTATGGTACATGTTTACAGGTACATTCTGTATATAGTCACTGTTACATATTTACTGGTGCATTCACTATGTTACGTTTTTACAGGTGCATTCTGTATATAGTCACTGTTACATGTTTACAGGTGCATTCTGTATATATTCACTGTTACAGGTGCATTCTGTATATATTCACTATGTTACATGTTTACAGGTGCATTCTGTATATAGTCACTATGGTACATGTTTACAGGTGCATTCTGTATATAGTCACTATGTTACATGTTTACAGGTGCATTCTGTTTATAGTCACTATGTTACATGTTTACAGGTGCATTCTGTATATAGTCACTATGTTACATGTTTACAGGTGCATTCTGTATATAGTCACTGTTACATATTTACTGGTGCATTCACTATGTTACGTTTTTACAGGTGCATTCTGTATATATTCACTATGTTACATGTTTACAGGTACATTCCGTATTGAAGTATGTTAATCGAGATCTCTTAAGGACCTTTAGACTGGAGGAAGATTTGATGGCGTCTGGGAGGTTATTCCATAACTGCGTTGCTCTGTAGGAAAATGAATGGACAAGGGGAACCCAACTGGGCTGCCCCAAAGAGAGGGACTCTCATTACCGATGGATAGAGTCCATGATGAGGGGGTAACCCTAGGCACATAGCCTATGACCTTATAAAAGCCCATAAACCTGCTAAGGTGTTTGTTTCTGTAGGAAAATGAGTATCGAGCCACTTTCTTTTTGTATTGTGGTATTGCAAGTAAGGTGCAGGTCCTGGATCGGAGGTTATAGGATGAGGGAACTGCTGGGGGAAGCAGCCTATTCAGGTACTGTGGTAACTTCCCAGAAAAGCTCTTAAACACCAGGTTGGAAAGGTGAAGGGTGCGTCTAGATTCCAGCGATGGCTAGTTTAGCTCTTTTAACATGTCACAATGGTGGGTCATGTAGTTACAGTGTAACACAAAGTGGCAGAATGAGTTAAACAGTGTAGCAAGGTTATGAAGGTGTGTTTGCGGGGCAGCTGCATACATTACATCTCCATATTCAATAGCTGGCATAAGCATTTGTTGTACAATCTAGGGTTGTGCACCGATATTTATTTATTTATTTATTTTTTCGGTTCGTTCGGATTTTGTAAATTTCCGTCTCGGACGATTTTCGGTTCGTTTCGTTTTTCGGATCGACTTTTTTTTCGTGATTTCGGAAATGTTCGTGTTTTTCGGAACGTCTGTTCTCCTCGTTTCAAAGTGTCTATTCGTTTTGACGTAAACGAATGGTTTTTCGGATACGATAATTATACGATACGATGAGTCTGCTGATACGATAATTCTGCCATTAAGATTTCTCATGTTTCACAAGAAGGATACATTGAGATTTCTCTGGTTTTCCAGGAAGGATACATTGAGATGGGAATGATACAAAATTTAATTACAGAATCAGCGATATAAATACGATGTCCGAAATTACTGAAATGGAACCGAAATCAGGAATGGAGCCGAAATCACAAATGTAACGAAAATTAATTTCGATTTTACACATCTCTAATCCATTCGAAAATTCCGAAAAGTTTTCGTTTCGGTATGAAAATTTGTTGGGATCTGCCGTTTTCGGATCTGAAAATTTTCGGAAAATCGGCTGAATCCGAATGCACGAATTGGGAAATTTCGTGAAAATTCCGAAACCCGAAACGCACATCCCTAGTACAATCTGTTTTCTTACCGCGGGGCTCAGGCAGGATTTGTTTCTGTACAGGGAACCTAAAGTATTTTCTGGTGTATAAGACTACTTTTTATACTTAAAAACATCCCCCCAAAAATTGGGGTTCGTCTTATATGCGGGATATACAATACAATATGACAAGTATAGCCCAAAACCTATTTTTTAACTGGAAAATTAGGGGTCGTCTTATATACCCGGTCGTCTTATACTCCAGAAAATCTGATTAGTTTGGGGTAAAGTTTAGATGAGTTTTTCGATGTGGGGCCAAAGGATGGATTTGGGTCTAACCACATACCTAGATATTTGAGAGAAGTGACTGTGGTCAGCGTGTCATTTGATTTTGTCTTGACACATAGATTGGAAGGTTACAAATTATGTAGTTTTAGAGCATTGTGACCGTTTTGTCAGTATTTAGAAAAAGGTTTATCTTTGATCCACTTTTCTACCTCTGTGGTTCTTGCAGCACGGCCTCCAGCTGCGGGAGATTATGGGGCCAGAGAGAGCATTTGGACATGTGTGACCCGTCTTGGTGTCTTTTGACCGTGTTGCCTGCACGTTACGTATGATATTCCCCAAGCAGGAGGAAACATTTACGATTATTTCTGATGCTTGGGAGGAAATCTAGACCTCTATTCTGACCTTGGTGTAAACTTGGCCAGAGCCGTTGTAAATTCAGCAACTCCATGGACTTCAATGGCTCCGGTAAGTTTCCACCAAGGTCGGAATCGAGCCCCTAGGGGTTTCCACAACACTCTTTTCCACTAAAGAAACGAGTAGAACTGAAAAATATATTTACAGAAGCTGGAAAGAGCTCAGCGATACCAAAGGGACCCACCAAGAACTTCAATAACCTACATTCCTCATGTAGGTTATGGTGAGGTGATGTCCACTGACAACCTCTTGGACCACGGTTCAAAGTGAAACCTAATTAGGATGCCTTTTATGGATTGTGACGGATTTTGGAATTACCTTAACGCTCGACTCAGTTTCTCGTAGTTCATGCATTTGTTTTTCTTCTGCTCACCCCACAGCTGTGCGAACCGGTCGGAACGAATGACTCGAAATGTTCCTTCTTTGCGGTTTTCCCAGCGCACCGCTTCTTGATCCTTTCGCGGATGCAGTAGCAGGTCGCGCACAAACTCCCACAGGTGTACTTGCTGGCCTGCCAAAAATAAGTTATGCTTTAAAGTCTTCAAAGGAGATGCCGTGCAGTGGCAAAAAAAGTATGTGAACCCTCTGGAAATAGAACACTTGAATTTAAGAGCTTGTTGATCCTCCTTTGGCAGCGATAACCTCAGCCAGGTATTTCCAGAAGCTGCGGGTTAGACCTGCATTCAGGAGGAATGTTGGAGAAATCTTCCGTACAGAACTGCTCCAGCTCAGCCATATTCTTAGGATGTCTGGTTTGGACGGCTCTCTTGAGTAGTGATGGGCCGAACACCCCCGTGTTCGCGTTCGATCTCGAACACCCGAAAAAGTTTGACCGCGAACACGATGCGAACACCATGCAAGTCAATGGGGCTCCAACATTCGAAAATTAAGGTCCCCTCCAAGAGGGCATATATGCAAGATATTGGCCATGAAAGGTGTATGGGGGTCCGGTTAGTGCCCTGGGTGACAGCAAACCATGAATTATTTAAAAAAAAAAGTTTTTAACCCTTTCACTGTGGAGCCATTTCACCGCTGTGCACTGAACTAATTTTTGCCACTTTTGCTCATGTTTAAACGCGATTTGAAGCCATGGGAAATGTTTGACCAACAATGAGTGGGAAATATTCCCGTTTTAATCCAATATCTAATAAACTGATTATTATTATATTCTGCAGTAAAAAGTCTTTATTTTTAGATTTTTTTTAGGATCAGAAGCTTTTTTTTTTTTTTTCCCGAAAAGTTCGAAGTTGCGAATTCTTGAACAGCCGATGTTCGAATCGAACTTCGAACCGGCTGCTCATCCCTAATCTTGAGGTCATTCCACAGCACCTCTAGAGTATCCACAGCACTAAATCCTCACCACTAAGGCTGGGGTCAGACGAACGCATTTTTAACGTGCGTTTAGACGCACTTAATCACGGCCGCAGTAGCAGCAAATGACGGCCAATATACGAAGTACGGCCGCGCAACGCAAGCGGCAAATGAACGCATTTTTTCGAGAATGCAGAACCGCTAGTACTGACGTACAGAGTGCGCTGTGTCCGCATAGCTGCGTGATTAGGAGACGTCAGACGCTGCTCATGTCCGGCCAACATCACGTCCAGACACCCAAAGTTTCCTGGTTTGGCTCCGTAACAAATAACGCACGAAAATGCGCATCGTATGACCGTTTTCACGCATACCATGAAAGAATGTCAATGCGTTCGGACGCACTTTTTGACGGTCGCTGCGAATAATGCGTTCGTTTGATCCTAGCCTTAGACATTAGGGGTTATTCAAAGAGAGACGAATTTGACCCGAATTGATCCGTACAGTGAATTTCCCCGTAGGGTGCAATTTCGGGGGCCATTCGGCTAGTCAAAAAGCTGGCAATTAAACCAAATATTGTCAAGTTTGTCACTTTCTGAATGACCCCCTTGGATATGGCTGGTGGAAAGGGACTCCATGATCAGGAGTAACTCCATGGATTGAGCGCGCAGGATGGGTTAACGAGTGTCCCATTTACCTTGAGGAGCAATAATGTGCGTTGACTTTACCAGGAGAAAAGATAAAGGAGAGATTGGGACAGGCGAATGTGGCGAGCGAGGAAGTTCCATCACTAGGGGTCAGCTCGGGAAAAGTCCTGAAGATGAGAGTGAAGGGTGCGGCGGGTACGAGGAGATGGATGAAATAAATCACCAACGATGTGAAGGGTTTGAAGAGTCATGCCGTGTGCGCATGATGAGATATAGCACAGGTAGGTAGATTTATACCATGCACGTCGGTGATCTGAAACTCCGACATCTACATGGAATCGGAAAAATCGAGTGAAATAAAATGGGTCGGAGAATTCCTGGAAGAGACACTATACTCACTCGCTTGATGCCCTTTGGTTCCTCGATGTTTCCGGCCTCGCTTGAACTTTTGGATCCTTGTCCCTTCGGGAAGCCTGGTATCTGAAGATCCGTTCAAAAAAATTCAGAGATTAATAACGATTCTTTGAAAAAAAAAAACGTATGTAATGTTGCATGTCCAGTATTGGCCAAAAGGCAACAAATGCGTAAAGGGACACTGCACACCCTGACCTTTAGCTTTTTAAAGTGGCCAGTGTGTGGAGTGCTCCCTCCGGTGCTCCAATTTACTCTGATTTCTAGTAAACGCTTTGCGAAGCGGAGGAGTTTCCTCTGCCCTTGCCAGCATCACCAGCAGCCGGGATTTTGAATTTCTTGGGTGTCGGTCACTAGTGACATCAGCAGGCCCTGTAACCCTCTCCGAGACCACCTGCAATAGTGAGCGTTCTCAGAGAGGCAGCCGATGGATCGGTTCTACGCATGTGCGGGCAGCTCCGATCCATCATTCTGTGGAGGCACTACTAGGCTCGTGCAAGTCCCAAGCGATGCACAGTTTGTGGTGCCTGCTGTGTGGTATGGTGCCCAGGTTGCTAAAATGTTAAGGGCATGTTCTGGAGCCCAAATCCAAATTAATTTAGTTTGCAATAAATGAAGTTCCTTCGCATTGCTCCTGTGGAACACCAGATCGACTCTACTCGATATCATGGCACCAGCAGGTGGAGCCTTGCAGATCGAGTATATTCTATCTTGGTGGTGAAGGGGTTAAATCTGTGATCTTCATATTGAAACATCAGTAAAATTAACACCATACAACTTCGACCGAAACTAGTGTAGAGACCTCTGCGAAGTCTACGCTGCACCTCTTTGGATGGAATTACGGTGGAAACCGCATGACGCGCTACATTGGGAACTACAGTAAATAACTTCAGCAGAAACAACGATGGAACCTAGGGTGAATTACGGTGGAACGTCCCTAAATAGTGACCTCGCTCCAGTTTCATTTTAGATGAAAACTGCTTGGTAAGGCTGGGGTCAGACCAGCGCACTTTTAACGTGCGTTTAGGCGCACTTAATCACGGCCGCACTAGCAGCAAATGACGGCCAATATACGAAGTACGGTCGCACGAAAGTCCGGCCGCGCAACGCAAGTGGAAAATGAACGCATTTTTTCGAGAACGCAGAACCGCTAGTACGGACGTACAGAGTGCGCAGCGTCCACTAGCGGCGTGTGTGTGCGTGATTTGGAGACGTCAGACCCTGCTCATGTCCGGCCAACATAACGTCCAGACGCAAAAAGTTTCCTGGTTTGGATCCGTAAAAAATCACGCACGAAAATGCGCATCGTATGACCGTTTTCGCGCAATCCGTGAAAAAATACGGCAATGCGTTCGGACGCACTTTTTTACGTTCACTGCGAAAAATGCTTTCGTTTGACCCTAGCCTAAAACAACAGGTGCTTCGCTGGTAACCTCTGGGGGTAAAACATTTAGGGTTGAGGCATGAAGGATGTGATTATTATAACCAGGGATCAAGTCCTAAAAATAAAAGTGTGGGAACTCACCAAGATTTCTGTCCCCAATTAGCAATTATTATCTCACACTTAACCCCTTCACTACCATGTGATTTTCCAAAAACCATTGTCAGAAACCAGTGTTTTTAAAAAAAAATCATTTTTAACAAGTTGTACAGTAATACCTATTTGACCAGTAGATGGCGCCATCTGCTGCCAAATTGAGTCACAGAGGTTTTGACAGAAGATCTATTTTCTTCTATTTCTCCCTGCATCGGATGCTGAAAGCCTGATTTTTCGGAGTTTTGAGCAGCTTATTTTACAGTTTTAACTCTTTGCGCATTATGCCCACAGGGCTAAAACTTTGGGGGGCACCTTCCGAAGCCCAAAAACAAACGAAATTAGTTTGCGGGAAACAAATTTAGTTTTCTTTTAGGCTGCAGAACAAGACATCGAGATAGTTCAATATCGGGGCAGCAGATGGTGCTTTTGAAACCCGAGATATCTCGATACTGGCAGTGAAGGGGTTAACACAATCCCACACTGAAATCTGATTTTATAGATATATGTGGATTTCAGTAGAAATATGATAAATCCTATAATTATTGTGACTTAACCCCTTCACTGCCGAGATCAAGATATCTCGGGCTTCAAAGACATCATCCGGTGCCCCGATATCTCGATCTCTCGATCTGGTGATCTGCAGCCCTAAAGCAAATTAAATTCATTCCGCAAACAAATTTTAGTTTGCTTTTGGGCTGCAGAAGGTTCCCCCAAAGTTTTAACCCTGTGGGCATAATGCTCAAAGAACTAAAACTGTAAAATCGTCTGATGTTGCCCTTACATGGGGCTTTCAGCAGCCGATGCAGAGGAAAAAAAAGAGAAGAAAATAGACCAGCAGCTCAAACTGCTGTAACTCAATTTGGCAGTAGATGGCGCCACCTACTGGCCAAAATAGGTTATTTCCAGTAAGAAATACAATGGGTATATTCTCAAATATTTCTTACTGTATAATTAATAAAAAAAACACTGGTTTCTGAAAAAGGTTTTTTTTTTTTTAAAGTCACCTGGTAGTGAAGGGGTTAAAAGATGATTCAACGCCTGAATACAAGCTTTATAGTGTGTGGGACCAAAGGGAACAGAGTTCCTCCTGCAAAAATAGTGGAGGAACTGCGTTGCCACACGTTCCCCCTCGACCCCTGATTAGAACTCAAGCTCTCTGTTACTAAGGGTTATGTTGCATTTACAGCAAAGGTTTATATATAACGATAGGGTTAGAGCTGGTTTGAATATATAATATATATATATATATATTTTTTTTATTTAACCCGCTTTGGCATTCTGAAGCCAGATTTACATATCCATCACCACTTCTCCGCCTCGTTTGAAGATGAGACCATCAATCCACGCGACTCCATTGTGCCTTTTGTGATCTAATGTCTGAGTACATAGGGTTAATGCGAGGATGTATTGGATCTTGACAAATACAGTGTGGCAAAGTGGGGGTGATATTTCCCCCGTTAACCACAAAACGTAAGAAGATCCTTGTGAAACCTGTTGGTTCAAATTCCTGGGCTACGTCACCGCCATGGCCGACAGGTCTGGAAGCCGAAAAGGATAAATAAAGAGACGATACCGTGCCAGGTATTGTTGAGGCAAAGTTGCATGGCCTCATTTCCAACGAATCTACAAGCCTTTCGTAAAGCAAGCGCGATGGACATGATGAGGATAATTAATGGCGATAACCAGCCATTGAGTTCATCGCCGACTAAACAATATCAGGGTTATTCAGAGAGCGGTGAAAAGCAGGAGAATGACTGGAGAATGAAAAATTCTAGGTCAAAATAGCCAAACCAAAAAAATTCTCCCTTTCATCTCACTTTCCAAATCGGCTATTGTGACCTAGAATTTTGTCATTCTCCAGTCATTCTCCTGCTTTTCACCTCTCTCTGAATAACCCTGTATGGGCTCTATATCATTCTTTGCGCAAAAACACTCGCGCAGCGCGTTAATTTGTGTGCGAAGCGTTAAACGTTAACGCGCGTAAATTAACGGTGGTATTACAATTCTTGCGCATTTTTTCATCCGTCACAAAATAACGTGCGTAAAAAAAGACGCGCAAAAACACGCTCATTAACGCTGCGCGCAGAAATCGGTGGTCGGACTGGTTTTTTTCATGCGATTCAGCCAATCAGAATTAAGAACCACAATTGTCTCCCGTTAAGTTTTTGCGTCTGTCAAAATCAATCTGAGCATATATGCTGCAGCAATAATAAAAACACGCACAACTTCTCAATTTTATTATTTGGGTATGTGTAGAATGTGTAACTATACTTTGCTGCGTTGTTTTTTTCGTGCTGGTGTATTTGGGTTCAGCCAGAACGTTCAGATTTGCCGTTACCACCATCTTTTCAAAGACGTTAAAATTATGCGCGCGAACGCCGTGCGTTAAAAAACTGCACATAGATTGTAATACCATCCGCGTACCAGCGCACAAACACATGTGCGCTCACAATGTTAAGTATAGGACACGCGCAGTACATTACGCTCGCAAAGGGATCACGCAGGTTCACCCGCATTAGACGTTAACGCACATTTTTTGCGCGGACGTTGTAATACGACGTTCAGCGCAAAGGGTTTTTCCCCTCGTGTTAATGCGTTTTTGCGCACACGTTAAGATTTTCCTTGAGAATGTAATAGAGCCCTATCTTGGTAGTGAAGGGGTTAATCATCATCAGAAGGCCGAGACACACGCGCTGGAGCTATGCTGTATAATTGCAATGAAATAAGTTTGTTTCAAACGAGTTTAGTTTGCAATTGGGCTCCAGAACGACAACGTGCCGCACAGGTTTTAGCACCTCCTGCATGCCGAGGCACTAAAACAGTTTGATCAACTGGAACACTGGGGGTTATTCAGAGAGCAACGAAATGTCACCGACATTTTGGTGCTCTCTCGTTCCCCTCAGGGGCGTACTTAGGGGGGGCGGGGGCGGCCCGCACCGGGTGGCACCCCCCTAGGGTGACACTAAAATATATTTTTTTTTTACTTTTGCAAAGTATTTTACCAGGAAGGATACATTGAGATTTCACAAATTTTCAAGTATGTCCTGGGTAGGCAAGGCCTAGGCTGGCACTTTCCAGGCGGCAGCAAAAAACCTCACCACATTTTGGTGTTCTGTTGTTCCCTGCACTTCGGGGAATCAAATTTCCCCACCCTGCAGTGATTCACCATTCACCACAGGGTCCCCAAAAGTGCAGGGAGTCGGCCACCGAATGCCGCTACCGCAAACCCGTGGCCTGCTGTTTTAAAAAAAAAACACTGAATGAAAATGTCTGGAATTTACATATAAGATCCTATGATTGATAATAAAAAGTTCTGTTACAGAAAAAAGAGAAACCGCTATTAAGGAAAAAAAGGGGGAAAAATTTGCCGAAAAAAAATCTGAAAAATGACTAAAAGGTACTAAAAGAAAATCAATAAATAAAGACATTTTACTGCACATTAAAATAATAAATGGTTTATTAGATATTGCATAAAAACAGGAATATTTTTAGCATTGAAACCTATGGGGTTCGCCTGAATAAACCTGCTGATTGAAACCACCGAACATCAGGGCATTTCACTGACATTTCTCTGCTGTTTGGTGTTCTCTGAATAGATTAACCATTGCTTCTCTATGGGGATTTGCAATGCCTTTGAACAGCACCATACTTGCTGGCAGTTCGCCAAAATTTGTGTGTGAGCATATTACAGAGCAGTGGTGTACTTAGGGGAGTGGCGGGGGTGGGTCGTCCCAGGTACCAGTGATTACTGGGATGTCATTAGGGTGTACTAGGAGGTGCCACTGTCACTGTGTGTCAGCTTTGAGCTGTGTTCTCAAACAACGAGCAGTGGAGCAGGGCGTTTGCATACGGAATAAAATCGAATAGAATAAAAATCCCCCTCTCCTCCCTCCATAGCTCCTCCCTGCCCCGCAGCAGCTCCAGGAGAGGGGAGGGGGATGTGATTTGTGTGCAGAGAGAGAAGATGACAGTAAGCGGCAGGTAAAGGGGGATATCAGCAGAATATGAAGCCCTGTCTGATTATTGCTGTTTTAGGCTGGGGTCAGACCAGCACACTTTTAACGTGCGTTCTGGCGCACATAATTACGGCCGCACTAGCAGCAGATGACGGGCAATGACGGCCAATATACGATGTACGGGCGCACAAACGTCCGGCCGTGCAACGCAAGTGGAATTTGAACGCATTTTTCTGAGAACGCTGAACCGCTAGTACTGACGTACTGAGTGCGCAGCTGCGGCATAGCTGCGTATTTGCGTGATTAGGAGATGTCAGACGCTGCTAATGAAAATGCGCGTTGTCTGACCGTTTTTGCGCATTCCGTGAAAAAATACGTCAATGCGTTCGGACACACTTTTTCTCGTTTGCGGGGAAAAATGCTTTTGTCTGACCCTAGCCTAAAGTGGACCTTTCCTTAACCAGCACTGCAGTGATCAGAAATTTGTCATTGAGCTGCCTGGCTCTTGGTGAGGTCCTGCATAGAGGGGGTAAGGCTGCATTCACTGCATCACCAGTGAATAGGCAGCCCAGGGTAAACACGGACAGGTAAGAGGGAGTCTTAAAAAACTGGAAAAGTAAAGAAAAAATACCATAGCAACATTGTATACCTGCAAACACACACACACATTCTCTGCTCAGCAACTCCAATCCACAAAACCAGCCACCCACACAAACACACACAACTCCCATCACACAAAACCAGCCACTCACACACACAACTCCCATCACACAAAACCAGCCACCCACACACAACTCCCATCACACAAAACCAGCCACCCATAGAGTTCCATCACACAAAACCAACCAACCCACAACCCCATCACACAACACCAGCCACCAACACACAACCCAGCCACCAACACACAACTCCTATCACACAAAACAAGCCACCCCAACACACACACAACTCCCATCAACACAACCAGCCACATGTGTACTTTTGTTCATAGCATGAGGATGGATATGTTGTGAGTTTGCAAAATCACTTAAAAATAACAATTATTAAAAAAAATCTACACACCTCTTATTGCACAGCACAGAGGACACATGATTCACCATCGGCAGATTCATAATATATCATTATTATATGTATATGTCATGTCCTGCCAGAATGCTATTACTAAAACAATTTTTGAAAACATTAAAATAGTGTGTGTAATTTATTTATTTATTTTCTTAAATTTTTTCTTACATTTTAATGTTGGGGGGGGGTGTGCCAAATATAGGATCCGCCCTGGGTGCCAAATGTTCTAGGTACGCCCATGGTTCCCCTCACTTCCCAGCACTTCAGGGAATCAAATTCTCTCACCCTGCGGTGAATTCAGCAAGCACCGCAGGGTCTCCAAAGTGCAGGAAACCCAACGCAAACATGCCAGACACCCACCGAAATCCCGACGGAACCGCTGCAAAAACACGCCGAACACGTCGGAAAAATGCAGACGAGCTGCCGATCACAGCGCAGACCAGCCACCGGAAAAAGCAGACAAGCTGACGAACAGGGTAACAGAAAAAAACAAAAAACGGTACGCTTGAAAGTGTGAAAATTTAAACACTGCACAAAAAAACTACTGGCCGAAAATGCCT
The DNA here is from genome assembly GCA_009667805.1 of Leptobrachium leishanense. NCBI lineage: Eukaryota > Metazoa > Chordata > Amphibia > Anura > Megophryidae > Leptobrachium > Leptobrachium leishanense. The sequence continues at coordinate 98,995,276 of CM019073.1, forward strand.
GGAATTTACATATAAGATCCTATGAATGATAATAAAAAGGGCTGTTACAGAAAAAAGAAAAAATGCTTTAAAAAAAAAACGGAAAAAAATGTTGCTGAAAGAATCACAAAAAAATGCCTAAAAGATCCTAAAAAATTAATAAGAATTTTTTTCTGCAGAATAAAATAAACAGTTTATTAGATATTGGATTAAAACGGGAATATTTTTAACATCGAAGCCTATGGGATTCGCCTGAATAAACCTGCCGAATGAAACCAACGAACAGCAGGGCATTTCGGCAACTTTTCTCTGCTGTTCGGTGTCTCTGAATAGATTAACCATTACTTCTCTATGGGGGATTTCACTACCCTTGAACAGGCACCGTACTTGCTGGCAGTTTGCCAAAATTTTGCCAACTGCCTGCTCTCTGAATAGCCAAATGGCCCCAAAATGTCAATGTACAGGGAAATTCCCTGTTCGTGACATTTTGGGGCCAGATCGGCTCTCTCTGAATAATAACCCCTTGTGTCTAAGTCACGGAACCGCAGCTGAATCAGTACACAGCCCCGGCTGCAGACAAACTTTTTGACCAGCAGATGGCGACGTTTGCCTGACAAAGAGAGCAAATACAGTAAAAAAAAAATACAGGAGAATATTTTCCTATGATAAAAAGTGATTTTCCCCAAAAAAAAAAACAACACAACAAACACTGGCTCCTGCCAGTAGTTTTCTGGAAAATCACTTGGTAGTGAAGAGGTTAAATGTGTGAAGCGTCTGAGTGAGGCTCTTGGTGCAGGTAGATGATGTAATTTGGATTTTGTGATGCAATAGATTCCGTTTGAGGGGTCCCACTCTTTGAGAAGACCCTAAAAAAATCTGAAATTTTAACCCCTTAAGGACCAAGGGTCTTTAAAGTCAATGCATTTATGACGTAACAGTTATGTCATTGGCCCTTAAGGAGTTAATGAGGGGCTTCGGCTTTGCGACAGGAGTCTATTATATAAAAAAGTAATTACTTTGTAACATTAACTTATCTAATTCATTATCTTTGTGGACAATAACCTTTAAGTCAGGGATCACAAAACTCTGGCCCCAGATGTTTATTGCCTACAATTCCCAGAACTCCTTGAACGTCATAAATGGTCAGAGAATCATGGGAGGTGTAGTTCAGAACATCTGGGGGGGGGGTCAGAGATTGAGAATGATCACTGCTCTAAATAATGAATAATGATCTCAAATAACCCTAGTTTGTCCAATTTCACCAGGAGAATGTGATTATTGAATAAAACAGGCTTTTCCCCTCCTTTTGTTCTTTTAAACAATGTATTAATCATCAGGTTGCTCGAGAAATACAACGTTACTGGTAAAATTGTATTATTTCAAAGGCTTTTTGTTCCAGTGCAATTAAACATCTGCGCTGCTAACACAATGCTATAATCCCTTCCCAACGGCAATTTATTGTGCATAACAAGGCGCTGATATGAAAACTAAAAAAGTGGTGTCAATAGTTAATAATGATCACCAGGAACCTGGCATGTGGCATTATAAATATACACAAGTATTAAGGTCATGCTTCTAGTACTTATAATCAATGTCGGTCGATTGGGCTGTTAATGTCAGGTTATTTGGGGGGCTTTATCTCTAGACTAGACTGTGCTTCCCTGCCATGTACATCCAGAATGACTTACTGCTTCACAGACGTATAACATTTTTGGTTGACTACAATTCTTACCACAAATGTGTATGTGTATATAGTATCCCTTTATACATTGTGCACTATGTATAAGCGTATCACAGAGCTCCACAGCAATAAAACTCACAGTAATGTGCAGTGTGTATGACTGTCTCACAGAGCTCCACAGCAATAAAACTCAGTAATGTGCAGTGTGTATGAGTGTATCACACAGCTCCGCAGCAATAAAACTCCCAGTAATGCAGTCTGTATGAGTGTGTCACAGAGCTCCACAGCAATTAAACTCACAGTAATGTGCAGTGTGTATGAGTGTATCACAGCGCTCCACAGCAATAAAACTCACAGTAATGCAATAGGCATGAGTGTATCACAGCGCTCCACAGCAATAAAACTCACAGTAATGTGCAGTGTGCATGAGTGTATCACAGAGCTCCACAGCTATAAAACTCACAGTAATTTGAGGTGTGTATGAGTGTATCATAGAGCTGCGCAGTAATAAAACTCACAATCATACACACTGCATATACTGTAACTGAGTTTTATTACTGTGCAGCTCTGTGATACGCTCATACACACCTCAAATTGTTGTGAGTTTTATTGCTCTGGAGCTCTGTCATACACTCATACACACTGCATATACTGTAACTGTATCACAGAGCTGCACAGCAATACATCTCACAGTAATGTGCAGTGTGTATGAGTGTATCACAGAGCTCCACAGCACTAAATGTCACAGTAATGTGCAGTGTGTATGAGCGCATCACAGAGCTCCACAGCTCCATAATGTGCGGTGCGTATGTGCGTATCAGAGCTCCACAGAAATAAAACTCACATAAATATGCAGTGTTTATGAGTGTATCACAAAACTCCACAGCCATAAAACTCACAGTAATGTGTGGTGTGTATGAATGTATCACAGAGCTTCACAGCAATAAAACTCAGTAATGTGAGTGTGTGTATGAATGTATCATAGAGCTCCACAGCAATAAAGATCACAGTAATTTGCGGTGTGTATGAGCATATCACAGAGCTCCACAGCAATAAAACTCACATATGCAGTGTTTATGAGTGTATCACAAAACTCCACAGCAATAAAACTCCCAGTAATGTGTGGTGTGTATGAGCGTTACACAGAGCTGCACAGTAATAAAACTCACAGTTACAGTATATGCAGTGTGTATGAGCGTATCACAGAGCTGCACAGCAATAAAACTCACAGTAATGTGCAGTGTGTATGAGCATATCACAGAGCTGCACAGCAATAAAACTCACAGTATTGTGCAGTGTGTATGAGAGTATCACAGAGCTGCACAGCAATAAAACTCACAGTAATGTGCAGTGTGTATAAATGCATGAGAGATTTTTAGCCAGTTCTTTCAGTAATGTATTCACGTGGAAAGTGAATTGTTCCAAGGTATAATAATAATAATAATAACTTCACTTTGTTAGGAAACTCACAGGTAACCAGTGGTGAATCCTTTTCGGTGCTCTTGTATTGAGTTGTTGCAGAAGTACCAGATTCTAATGAAGTGTACACTGGAGCAGTCAGGCAAGCCAAGAGAGGGAAGTCTGTATTAATGGGTTCACAGCAGAATTCTGAGGAGCTCCAAGACAACGGGATGGAGGGGAACTCTGCAAATACAATGCATGAATTACAGCCACTGCAAGAAGTAAAACAATGTATTTATAAAGCATGATCCCCCTGATTCTTTAATCTGTATAGAATTCAATCAGGGTTATTCACAGAGCAACGAAATTCCGGTGGCATTTCGCTGCTCTTTTGTTTCCCGCACTTCCGGGATTCAAATTCACTGACCTGCGGTGAATTCAGCATTCACCACAGGGTCCCCGAAGTTCAGGGAACAAGCCGCCGAAGGCATCTGAAAAACCGCTGAACGTAACACCAAATTGATCTGAAAAAAGCCAACGACCCACCGAACAGAGCGTCGACCAGATGCCGAAAAAAATCTGACAAGCTGCCGAAAGGGTAGGAAAAAAAAACCACTGCAACTTTTAAAAGCTGTTTGCAAAAAAACTACTGCACGTAAATAACATATAAGGTCCTTTGGATAATAATAAAAAGGTCTGTTACAGAAAATTTAAAAAAAAAAAAAAAATCGGGGAAAAAAACTTTCCCTTAAAAAATCTCGAAAGATGACTAAACAAAACTGTAAAACTAAATAAATATTTTGGCACCTTGTGAAAGACTCAGTAACAGCAATCAAGGACCTTGACCTAACAATAAATAAAGAGACTTTTTGCTGCAAGTGAAAAGAATAAACGGTTGAATAAATATTTAGTATAACAGGGAATATTTTTTTACATTGAAACCTGTGGGATTCGCCTGATTTAAACCTGCCGAATGAAACCCTGTAAATGATAATAATAATGAGATGAAGAAATGTTGCACCAACAAAGACATTTGTTGATGTTTGCAGCTATGGTAAACTATGGCGCTTTGTGAATATCAATCTACTGTCAGGTGAAGTAAAGAACACTGATTCTATGGTTATAAAGGCCCCTGTCACGGGGTGGGATATACAGTCAGGTCCAGAAATATTGGGACATCGACACAATTCTATCATCTTTGGCTCTATACACCACCACAATGGAGTTACCCCAATTACAATGTGCAGATAGAAGGCCCAGAGTTCATTTCAAGTGTGCTATTTGCATTTGGAATCTGTTGCTGTCAACTCTCAAGATGAGATCCAAAGAGCTGTCACTATCAATGAAGCAAGCCATCATTAGGCTGAAGAAACAAAACAAACCCATCAGAGAGATAGCAAGAACATTAGGCGTGGCCAAAACAACAGTTTGGAACATTCTCAAAAAGAAGGAACGCACCGGTGAGCTCAGCAACGCCAAAAGACCTGGGAGACCACGGAAAACAACTGTGGTGGATGACCGAAGAATTCTTTCCCTGGTGAAGAAAACACCCTTCACAACAGTTGGCCAGATCAAGAACACTCTCCAGGAGGTAGGTGTATGTGTGTCAAAGTCAACAATCAAGAGAAGACTTCACCAGAGTGAATACAGAGGGTTCACCACAAGATGTAAACCATTGGTGAGCCTCAAAAACAGGAAGGCCAGATTAGAGTTTGCCAATCACCACCTAACAAAGCCTTCACAGTTCTGGAACAAGATCCTATGGACAGATGAGACCAAGATCAATTTGTACCAGAGTGATGGGAAGAGAAGAGTATGGAGAAGGAAAGGAACTGCTCATGATCCTAAGCATACCACCTCATCAGTAAAGCATGGTGGTGGTAGTGTCATGGCGTGGGCATGTATGGCTGCCAATGGAATTGGTTCCCTTGTATTTATTGATGATGTGACTGCTGACAAAAGCAGCAGGATGAATTCTGAAGTGTTTCGGGCAATATTATCTGCTCACATTCAGCCAAATGCTGCAGAACTCATTGGACGGCGCTTCACAGTGCAGATGGACAATGACCCAAAGCATACTGCAAAAGCAACCAAAGAGATTTTGAAGGGACAGAAGTGGAATGTTATGCAATGGCCAAGTCAATCACCTGACCTGAATCCCATTGAGCATGCATTTCACTTGCTGAAAACAAAACTGAAGGGAAAATGCCCCAAGAACAAGCAGGAACTGAAGACAGTTGCAGTAGAGGCCTGGCAGAGCATCACCAGGGATGAAACCCAGCGTCTGGTGATGTCTATGCGTTCCAGACTTCAGGCTGTGATTGACTGCAAAGGATTTGCAACCAAGTATTAAGAAGGGAAAGTTTGATTTATGATTATTATTCTGTCCCATTACTTTTGGTCCCTTAACAAGTGGGAGGCACATCTGCAAACTGCTGTAAGTCCTACACCGTTCACCTGAGTTAGATGTACATACCCTCAAATTAAAGCTGACAGTCTGCAGTTAAAGCACATTGTGTTTGTTTCATTCCAACTCCATTGTGGTGGTGTATAGAGCCAAAGATGTTAGAATTGTGTTGATGTCCCAATATTTCTGGACCTGACTGTATTAGCACGGGGTGGGATATATTGTCACATGGTGGGATATATTGTCCTGGGGTGGGATTTATTGTCTCATGGTGGGATATATTGTCAGAGGGTGGGATATATTGTCAGACGGTAGGATATATTGCAACGGGGTGGGATATATTGTCATAGGGTGGGATATATTGCCACAGGGAGGGATATATTGGCACAGGGAGGGATATATTGGCCAACGGTGGGATATATTGGCACAGGGTGGGATATATTGTCATGGGGAGGGATATATTGTCATACGGCAGGATATATTGGCACAGGGAGGGATATATTGGCACAGGGAGGATCTATTGTCATAGGGTGGGATATATTGTCATGGGGTGGGATATATTGTTATAGGGTGGGATATATTGGCACAGGGCAGGATATATTGTCACATGGTGGGATATATTGTCATATGGTGGGATATATTGTCATAGAGTGGGATATATTTTCACATGGTGGGATATATTGTCACGGGTAGGGATATATATTCATAGGGTGGGATATATTGTGACGGGTTGGTATATATTGTCAAGTGGTGTGCTATATTGTCATGGGGTGGAATATATTGTCATGGGGTTGGATATATTTTCACATGGTGGGATATATTGTCACGGGTAGGGATATATATTCATAGGGTGGGATATATTGTCACGGGGTGGTATATATTGTCACGTGGTGGGATATATTGTCATGGGGTGGGATATATTTTCATAGGGTGGGATATATTGTCATGGGGTGGGATATATTGTCACGGTAGGATATATTTTCATAGGGTGGGATATATTGTCACATGGTGGGATATATAGTCACATGAGTGACTGTGGCCAAATAGTAACAACGAGATGACTGGGTCAGAGCATCTCTGAAACGGCAAGTCATGTGGGTAGTTACCAGTAAGCAGTGGTTAGCACCTACCAAACGTGGTGCAAGGAAGGACAACCGGTGAACCATTGTCAGTGTCATGGGTGCCCAAGGCACATTAATGCCCATGGGTAGCGAAGGCTAGCCTGTCTGGTCTGACCACACATAAGAGCTCAAATTGCTGAGAACCATATTGCTGGCCATGATAGTGTGACACTTACCACCTACCTAGAGACCGTTGCAGACCACGTGTACCCCTTCATGGCCATGGTGTTCCCTGATGGCAGGGGCCCTCTATCTGCAGGATAATGCTCCCTGCCACACTGCAAAAACTTTTCAGGAACGGTTTGAGCAACATGGTCAAGATTTCAAGGTGTTGCCTCGGCCTCCAAATTCCTCAGATCTCAATCTGATTGAGCATCTGTGCGATGTGCTGGCCTGGAACAACCAATCTGATTCATGGAGGCCTCACCTCGTAATGTGCAGGACTTAAAGGATCTGCTGCTAATGTCTTGGTGCTAGATGCCACAGGACAGTGGTTCCCACTTCCCAACCCTGGTCCTCTAGTCCCTGTAACAGGCCAGGTTTGCCAGATTTCTGAAGCACCGCACAGGTGATATAATTTGCTGCTCAGTGATTGAAGGATTTTGTCTGTATTTCCCCAAGGGAATCCTTTAAATGTAGCCTGTTAGGGGTACTTGAGGATAGGGTAGAGAACCACTGCCACAGGACACATTCAGAGGTCTTATGAAGTTCGTGCCTCAACACATCAGAGCTGTTTAGGCAGGAGGGGAACCTACACCATATCAGGCAGGTGGTTTTAATGTCGTGGCTGATCAGTGTATATCGATTAGGTTGAATTTTCGGGACGATGTACAATAAAAATATATTTAACAAGGTAAAACGTACGACTGAACACTTAAATAAAAGCTTTAAAGTGTGGAGGATCAAAGGGAACTCCATTCCCTCTGCAAAGGTAGTGGAGGACCTTCGTTCCCATGCGTTCCTCCCCAACTCGACCCCTGATTAAAAACAATCAGAATGGATAAAGAGACCACACTGCGCAACTTATTTCCATAACTTTCACTTTAAAGCAGGGCTGTTACACTCCACCCCCCCAGATGTTTCTGAACTACATCTCCCATGATTCTCTGGCCAACTATTGCACTGAAAGAATTCTGGGAATTGTAGGCAATAAACATCTGGGGGGGGTGAGATTGACAGCCCTCTCTTACTGTAGCATGCAATCTACTCATAAAGGCCCTCAGACTTACCTGTAAGGATAGCCTGACCAGTGTAAGCGCCTGTATCTCCTGGTAGTCCTGAGGTCATGCTTAAAGGTAAGGCTTGCTGCTGATACATCCTGGATCCAGACACAGGGTACCTGCATGCAAGGGGCTCACTCAGGCGCGTCAGAGTCAGAAAGTCAATAGCAATCGGAATTGGGATCGTGCACTGAACACGAACCTGCTGTTAGCTCTTTGTAATGATTGCAAACACAGAGGACAAGTCTTAAAAACAGAAAAAAAGAACAGATAAAAAATTATATATATATATATGCGTTAACAGGTTTTGGAGGAAAATATTGGAAAAATCTAGCCGTCCCGTCCTGCGATGTCTTCACCTGATCTATATCCGTTAGTCATTTCTTCCAAGAAATGTTGACAAGTGATTAAATATCTTCTCGGAGTTTCTTCTTCTCCTCTTTGTGATGTGTTTTATAGACTCTGTGCACTTTTCTCAGCTCTTCAGCCTATGGTAGCTGGGTGGCTCTTTTCCAGCTCTCGTCCTGTAATGTGCTGCAGGGCACTCCCTGTATGGTTACCCAAGAGAACAAGACGTTACGGCGACTTAACAGGCAGGTTTCATTCACTTGAAAAAATATATAAAATATAAAGTAAAAAAAAAGCAGATTAGAAAACAACTACATATAACATATATACGGTATATTAATGAAAGAGTCGTCTTTCCAATATATAGATCCATAAAAATATCCTGCATTAAATAAAAGAATAAAACAAAAAACAAACATAAAGGAAAATATTTATTTGCAAATCTGTCATCTCAATATAACTATGTAGTATCTATGTATCTCTAACGGTATCTATCTGTCATCTCAATGTAGTTTCTATCTATCTATCTATCTATCTATCTATCTATCTCTATCTCTATCTCTATCTATCTATCTATTGTGATAAAGTACACGGTATGGTCTGTGACGGGGTGTATATTCCCTCTAAACTGTATAGGGAGGGATATGATATTTAGCTCCAGGGGGAGCATTTGTATTATATATGGAAGCCCAAGAGGTTCTTTTACTCTCCACACACTGTTCAGCTGGAAGTAATTTAGCAGCAGTGAAAAGAAATCACTGCCTGCTTTTTCACTCTGAGGGAGGTGCCCGTGGTGGAGAGGAGCAAATTGTTTTGGTTCCTGGCTGAAGCTTGATTGCTAACATAACAGTTCTATGGTTGGTGAAACCTATGTTTGTTTAGTTTAGAAAAGAAGCCCTGATAGTAAGGGACCTTTAAGTGAGTCAGCGCTCAAAGGAGCTAGAGTTTGTTTTTTAGGGATGTGTTTGTTTTGTTTTGAATGCTGACACTGCTGTCTGCTAAACAGCAGTTAATTCAATAAAGGACTTGTGTATGAAATCCCAAGAGGACCGTGCTTTCTTAAGGATATAACACCCAAGGCGGGTACAAGGATTACAATATGGTGGAGAATGCGGGCAGAAAGCACATAAATGGTCTGTGGGTATGTGAAGCTCCTGCTAATCTGCATATGGAAGATATTTTTTTCTTTTTCTGTGACCTGCTGACTTTTTTGGCTCTGTGGATACATTGTTATTGCTTGCCTTTGGAATAAGGATGGAGGACCTAATGAAAGCTCTGGTGCAGGCGACCGCCGTGCAGCAGGAGACAAATCGCCTAGTGGCTGCACAGGTTGAAAACTTAAGGGACACTCAGCAGGAAGACAGGGCTATCCTTGCCAATGTTTTGCGAAGACTGATATCGCCACCTGAAGGGAGCCCTCCTGTGGACCGAGCTGTCCGTATCCACGCAACCGACTTTCTGCATAAAATGTCAGAAGCGGATGATACAGAGGCTTACCTCACAACTTTTGAGAGGGTCGCTGCCTGGGAAAAATGGCCGCTTGATCAGTGGGCTGGGCTGCTGGCTCCATGCCTAAGTGGGGAATCCCAGAGGGCCTATGAAGATTTGCCCTATGACCAGGCCCAGGACTATACACAGCTAAAGGATGAGATCCTGACTCGTAAAGGCATAACTCCCGGGCTTAGGGCCCAAAGGTTCCACAACTGGACTTATGATGGAAACCTACACGAACCCAGATGTACGAGTTACTGAGGCTTGCTCAGAAATGGCTGAAACCTGAGGTCAACTGAGCTGCTGTAATTGTGGAAATGGTCGTCATGGATCGCTTTCTCCGTCATTTGCCGACACGACTGCGGCAATGGGTTAGCCAAGGGGACCCAAAGGATCCAGAAGCGATGATGTGCTTGGTTGAAAGGTACTTGACCGCTAAGGAGCTACACGGTATCGATCCTCAGCCTAAAACCAAATCCCCTAACCACCGGACAGGTGGAAAAACTGGAAACAAAGGACAGAACCCTGTACCCAGCATGGGACAATGGGACTATAATGCTGGAAAGTACCCAAAACCCCGCCTCAGCCACGGGATCAGACTGAGAAACCAGTAATCTGCTTCAGATGTCACGAACCAGGACATTTTGCCCGTGACTGCCCAGGAGGCGAAGAGCCCATGCAGTGCGATGTGGGTGCAAGGCTCCGCATAGGACTGTGTTAACTTGCTCAAAAATGTGTGTGGTGACTAGCGCTGTTGATATGACACATCTAAGACTGATAAGTGTGGAAGGAAAGCATGTGCAAGCGCTGCTTGATTCTGGGAGCAAAGTTACTTTGATAAAAGAGGTTCTGCTTCAGCCAGAACACTTAGATGCCAAGCAAATGCTTGATATTGTATGTATACATGGTGACACCCACTCATACCCCACAGCGGAGGTTGAGTTTGCCACTGATGTTGGACGGGTCAAATACCGTGTAGGGGTGGTGCCCCTGTTGCCCTATAATGTGGTATTAGGCAGGGACTTTCCCCATTTCCGTTACATGTGGGATAACTCCTCGGGCCCTCAGGAAGTGACCTCTGAAGAGGTACAGGAGCTGGACAAATGTAAAATGTTTCCTTTCAGTGATATTGACTGGGAACCAGGTAGAGAACAAGAGGCACCCCTCGCGTGCCTGGGTAATGAGGTAGAACCACCCCAGAATGAGGCTCCTGTAGAACAGTTGGATTTCCAGAATCTGGGAGTCCACTGTGGAAACTTTAGAGCTGCCCAATGGGAGGATGCAACCCTGAAAGCGGCGAGAGAAAATGTGCAAGTAATGGAGGGTAAAGTCGTAGACCCAGACAAGCCTCTAGGCTTTCCTTATTTTAAAGTGGAAAACAATTTGTTATATCGAGTAGACAAAAAAGGGGAAGAGGAGGTGGAGCAGCTGCTGGTTCCACAGTCACATAGAAACACTGTTTTGGAGCTAGCCCATAGCCATGTGTTAGGAGGGCACCTGGGGACCGATAAAACCAGAGAGAGAGTTCTGGCCCGGTTCTATTGGCCTGGTATATTCTCGGCCATAGAGCGGTTTTGCAAATCCTGCCCAGAATGTCAACTAAAGGCCCCACATAGGGCTTCCGCAATCCACTGGTACCCCTTCCTGTCATAGAGGTTCCTTTTGAGCGGATCGCAATGGACCTAGTAGGGCCTCTGCTTAGGTCCGCTAGGGGACATCAATACATTTTAGTTGTTGTTGACTATGCAACCTGGTACCCCGAGGCAGTGCCCCTACGGAATGCCAACTCTACGAATAAAGCAAGGGAGTTAATAATGATGTTTAGCAGGATGGGTATACCAAAAGAGATCCTCACAGACCAGGGTACCCCATTCATGTCCAAACTTATGAGTGAGTTATGTAAAGTACTTAACATTACTCAGCTAAAAACTTCGGTGTACCATCCTCAAACAGACGGACTGGTGGAGAGGTTTAACAAAACACTAAAGGCTATGTTGCGTAAGGTGGTAGCTAAAGACGGGAAGAACTGGGATCATCTATTACCATACCTTATGTTTTCCATTAGGGAAGTCCCACAGTCTTCCACTGGGTTTTCACCGTTTGAATTATTGTACGGCAGGCATCCCAGGGGCATTTTAGATGTTGCCAAGGAAACATGGGAACAAGAGCATACCCCCTCCCACCAAAGTATAATAGAACATGTAGTTCAGATGCAAGAATGGATGGAGGCTGTAATGCCCATAGTTAAAGAAAATATGGAAAAAGCTCAGAAAGCCCAACAAGCCAGTTACAACAGGAACGCAAGGCTGCGAGTATTCAAACCAGGAGATCGGGTTCTGATCCTTATCCCCACGGTTGAAAGCAAATTCCTAGCCAGCTGGCAAGGCCCATACGAAATCACTGAGAGGGTCAGTGACGTAAACTATAAAGTGAGACAGCCGGGTAGACGTAAGGCAGAACAGATCTACCATATAAACCTAATGAAGCCATGGGTAGAAAGGGAGGTCCTCATGGTGACCAAAGGCAAACCTACGCACGTTGCCCATGGGAATGACCCAGAGGTCTATATCGCCGAAACTCTTGCTTCCCATCAGAAACAAGAAGTTAAAGATTTTGTATCCAAAAACAAAGAGGTGTTTTCCCCAGTACCAGGGAAAACTCACATCATCAAGCATGATGTCATTACGGAACCCGGAAAGAAAGTCAATCTGAAGCCCTACAGGATACCCGAGGCTAGACGGGAAGCAGTCAGTGCAGAGGTAAAAAAGATGCTTAAGTTAGGGGTCATAGAAGTGTCACAAAGCGAGTGGAATAACCCGATCGTGTTAGTGCCTAAACCAAATGGGGAAATACGGTTCTGCAATGATTTCCGTAAGTTGAATGACATTTCTAAGTTTGATGCTTACCCCATGGCTCGGGTGGATGAACTGATAGAAAGATTGGGTAAAGCCCGATATCTTAGTACATTGGACTTGACCAAAGGATATTGGCAGGTGCCCCTGACCATGAGAGCCAAGGAAAAGATGGCTTTTTCTACCCCTGAGGGGTTATACCAGTATAAAGTGTTACCATTCGGGCTGCATGGTGCCCCAGCCACCTTTCAGCGGATGATGGATAAGATACTCCAACCCCATAGAGAGTATGCAGCTGCCTATCTGGATGATGTGGTAATTCACAGTGCGGACTGGGAAACACATCTGTTGAAGCTTCAGGCAGTACTGGATAGTATACGGACTGCTGGTTTGACAGCTAACCCCGCTAAGTGCTCTTTAGGCCTAGAAGAGGCTAAATATCTGGGGTGCACCATCGGGCGGGGGCTCCTTAAGCCATAACAGAGCAAGGTAGCAGCCATCTCTGGTTGGCCACGTCCGGTAACAAAAAAACAAGTCAGGGCATTCCTGGGCTTAACAGGATATTATCGCAGGTTTATCCCTGACTTTGCTACTATTGCTAACCCCCTGGTTGAGCTCACCAAAGGTAAAAGCCTGGTTATGGTTAAATGGTCCCCAGAAGCAGAGTGTGCCTTTCTGATCCTGAAAGAAGCTTTGTGTGCTGATCCTGTGTTGGTGGCTCCGGATTTCACCAAATCGTTTGTAGTACAGACCGATGCGTCTGATGTAGGCCTGGGTGCAGTGCTTTCTCAGGTACATGGGGGAGAGGAACATCCAGTCATGTACCTGAGCCGCAAGCTAAACCCCCATGAACAGAGATATTCCGTGGTGGAGAAGGAATGCCTGGCTATTAAATGGGCTTTAGAATCCTTGAGGTATTATCTGCTAGGGCAGCGGTTTACACTAGTTACTGATCACGCACCCTTAACGTGGATGAGGCAGAACAAAGAAAAAAATGCCAGGGTGACTAGATGGCTCCTGAGTCTCCAGCCATACCAGTTCACTATGGCCCACAGGGCTGGTACTGCCCAGGGTAATGCGGATGGCCTCTCCCGTGTTCACTGTTTATGGTCCGAGGCCGCTCACCCCGATGGGCCTCCCAATGTCTTTGATCACTTTGATCCTCCGGTCAGCAGTCCATCAGTAAACAGATTGAAGTCTGTTGGAACAATGCATATAATCTACAGATGTGCGTTCGTTTCGGAAAAAATTCGGAATTTGGAACGAAATTTGATAATTCATATTCGTTAGTACTTTCGAATAACGAATCGATACGATACGAATTCGAAACGAAATGGTATATAACAAATTTATTTCATTTCACACTGTGTCATCACCATAAAAGAAAAATTTGAATAAATGATGTCAACTATTGAATTTGAAATCAACAATCAAATCGATATCAACTATTGAATTTGAAATGAACTATCAAATCGATATCAACCATCGAATCTAAAATTAACTATCAAATCGATATCAACTATCGAATTTAAAATGAACTATCAAATTGATATCAACTATTGAATTTGAAATGAACTATCAAATCGATATCAACTATCGAATCTAAAATGAACTATCAAATCGATATCAACTATCGAATCTAAAATGAACTATCAAATCGATATCAACTATTGAATTTGAAATGAACTATCAAACCGATATCAACTATCGAATTGATCTTAACTTACAATACAAGTAATAGTCAGCAAAGGACTTTATGAAACAAATTTATTTTGTTTCACTGTTTAATTTGACTCAAATACTAAATCTGTGACACAGCTTAAAATTTAACCCTAGATTTTCTTTTAACAGCAAAATTTGATTAATTGGGGTTTTATCTAGTGATTCAAAATTCGAATCGATATCAACTATCGAAATGATATATGAAATTCGAATTTATTCGAAATTTCAAATCGATTCGAAATTTCAAATCGATCCGAAACTAAACGAAATACGAAACGAAATTAGTTACGAAATTCCGAAAACGAAATGATTTAAAAATGTAACGAAACGAAACTAAACAAATTTTTCAGCCATGCAAATCCCTAATATATTCTACTTGTTGTTCAACGCTGCGGAATATGTTGGCGCTATAAAATAAATATCAGCATTTGAAAAACCTCATGTACCCTTACCCACATGCCAGGGAGGAAGCAGGAAAATCTTTCTAACAGGGCATTAAAATTAAGTCTGCACTGATTTATTATTCAGTCCACAAGCATATTTATTTTTTGTGGAAGCGAAAGGCGCCGACTATCATGGGATGTATAATCCACAAGGTATAATAGGAATAAGCGCAGATTACATTTTTCTCCTTGTTATGTTTTATACATGTTGCTGGGCTGGGTACTTTTGGTGGTTGCAGCCGCCCCATCGGGGAATAGGCGCGACCCCACCCCTCCTGTACTATGTACCCTTTGGTTATTGTAAAGCGCTGCGGAAACTGTTGGCGCTATATAAATGATGATAATAATTTGCAGTTAGGGCCAGTGGCGTGGCGTGGGTTGTCAGCACCTGGGGCAAGGCAAGAATTGTGCGCCCCCCAACCTGTAGACACGGTAACACACCCTAATTCCCTTCCATCAGTAGAGTATTGACCCCCCCTTACCCCAAAAGCAGATGTATATTAACAAAATACAGATATAATAAAAAAATGAACCACACATGTCCCCCCCGTGCTACACCAATGCTACCAGTCACCCTGCCCCAGTATACCCTAGCATAGTTCCACTCTCACACTATACCCAGTCACTCCCCCAGTACCCCTAGTCACTCTCTCTCCAAGTACCCCAGTCACTCTCTCCCAATACCCCCACTTTCTCCCAGTACCCCCAGTCACTCTCTCCCAGTACCCCGTCACTCTCTCTCTCTCCCCCAGTACCCCAGTCATTCTCTCTCTTAAGTACCCCCAGTCACTCTAAGTACCCCCAGTCACTCTCTCCCAATACCCCCACTTTCTCCCAGTACCCCCAGTCACTCTCTCCTAGTACCTCCAGTCACTCTCTCTCTCCCCCAGTACCCCAGTCATTCTCTCTCCCCCAGTACCACAGTCACTCTCCCAATACCCCCAGTCACTCTCTCTCCAAGTACCACCAGTCACACTTTCTCCCAGTACCCCAGTCATTCTCTCTCTCTCTCTAAGTACCCCCAGTCATTCTCTCTCTCTAAGTACCCCCAGTCATTCTCTCTCTCTCTAAGTACCCCCAGTCACTCTCTCTCAATACCCCCACTTTCTCCCAGTACCCCCAGTCACTCTCTCCCAGTACACCCGTCACTCTCTCCCCCAGTACCCCAGTCATTCTCTCTCTCCAAGTACCCCAGTCACTCTAAGTACCCCAGTCACTCTCTCCCAATACCCCCACTTTCTCCCAGTACCCCAGTCACTCTCTCCCAGTACGTCAGGCACTCTCTCTCTCCCCCAGTACCCCAGTCACTCTCCCAGTACCCCAGTCACTCTCTCTCCAAGTACCCCCAGTCACACTTTCTCCCAGTACCCCCAGTCATTCTCTCTCTCTCTCTAAGTACCCCCAGTCATTCTCTCTCTCTCTCTCTCTCTCAGTACCCCCAGTCATTCTCTCTCTCTCTAAGTACCCCCAGTCAGACTCTCCCCATACCCCCACACTGTGTGTTGGTTACACTGCTCTGGTGTCACACAGTGTCGCCTACGTGCGTGGAGTTGTTGGTGGCCCGGGGGGGGCTGTCCAGGGGGCTTAGTGGGGGCTGGATTTTAAATGTGCTGCAGGGCAGCCGCCTCCCTCCCTCCTTCCTGTTCAGCGTCTGCAGGGCTGCCAGTGGTGGGGGGGCTGGCCCAGGGCTTCAGGGGGGCTGACAAGTGTGGTACAGGGTGTCCCATCGGATAATGCTGTGCTGCTTCACGTGACTCATGTCAGGGTTAAGGAGGAGTCAGGACAGGACCAGAATTTTCTGTCCTGGTCCTCCCTCCCGGACACTGAGTGCTAAGTCACCACCGCTGCCACAAAACTAGTGGATACCCGTGCAAGGGCCTCTCACGGACACCTTGCTGATCCCTGCTGGAAAATATTAGTGGTTCAAATTTCTTTTGAAATTTTGCGCCCCCTAAGAAAAGTGCGCCCGGGACGACCGCCCCCGAGGCTCCCCCTCACGCTACGCCACTGGTTAGGGCTGTAACTGATTGAATCGCAAGTGCTGTAAATTAACATTTCATAGGTTCAACAGTAAGAACGAATTCCCTATAAATAACCATATATCACCAACATATTCTATGGTGCAGCGCATGAAGGCACGTAGCTGCGCTACAGCTTTAGTACGGTCTACGCCGGTGGCGGATTACTGTGTCCAATGTACAGTACAATGTCACAAATTAGGGTTTTGAGGCGATGGGATAAAAGCAGGGAATTTGTGTAATGGACAGAGGAAGGTTTCAGTGGATGAATGGGGTGAATAAACATATTTTTTATTTACATATATTAACATTTTTTCACAATACAAACACCTCATGAATGTAAGATCCTGGCTGTAGCAGCCATGCTGTGTGCTGTATAATACATTTATATGGCAGAATACTGTTTATTTCTGCCTGTAAAGCTGATTGCTCAGCCCCTGCCAGCCCTCAGAGCTCCATACTGAAGCCCAGGGCCTGATATTGTGACGTAGGGTGAGTGACTAGAGGGGGCACCTCAGCTCACTAGAGTCTACACACAAACGCCATGATAACTCGGGAGGCGTCACTGGTTGGTCAACTCAGGCATCAATCTAGAAAATCTAGGGTGGGAGTTAGTCCCGATGTACCACCTGATTGGCCAGTGGACATTACATCGGAATCCCGACTGACGCTAATGTCCCCAGACCACGATTGGCTGACCATACTGCCCATCATGTGTACTCAACAGAACCAGGAGCTAGCGCTACCACAGCTGCTCGTCTGTGATTGGCCAAGCGGCTGCCGCTCAATCGATTGTAGGCGGTAACCAACACGGACTAACGCGACGATTGGACGGCTCTGCTGTCCGTTGAGGTCTGATTACCAATCGATATGTCCAATCGGTAAAGGCCGCGGGGGCGGGGCTAGAACCCGCGGTATCAGATTCTACTGAAGAAAATCGAAATATCAGAAGAAAAAAAATATATTTATCACCGGATGGCGATTACCGAGCGGCTCCCGCACGGCACACCCCGCCGCCCGATACTGTGCCGACACTGAAGCACCGCCGAGCGATAGATGTCGATTCGATATCGATACGTGTGAGGAGACGAGGGGGGGGGGAGGGGATTTCAGTGTCTGGATCGAACCCCTAGCTGCTCAGCACCTCTTGCCGATCCCAGCCAGGGCACATCGAGCAACAATCGGAAAGGACATCGCCGATTATTCCGATACCTAAGGTGAGGGGAGACCGGGGGGCCCTCAGGGACCGGGGATTCATCAGTCAGTGGTCACCCGGTGGCGTGCGGGCGGGGCAGTAATCGATACGTCGCGATTATCGGCAGTCATGTGGGTGCGCTGTGCAGCGATATGTAGGAGCGATAAGCTGTGAGCTGCCTGGCCCGAGGGGGGATACCGGGAGCAGCTGCCGAACCGAGAACATTCTGCGGATCGGGCGGTGCAAGGCCGGCACACCGCTTAGTGAATAGCGCCCGCAGTCACGTGAGCCCGAGGGGCCAATGGGAAGGGTTGTCTCGCAATCCTTATTTTTTTTTCTCTTATTCACCTCTTGTGTTCTTACTTGTGTTTTCGTGCGCTCTCTCGCTGTCGCACGCTCTGCCGCGCTCTCTTGCTGTCGCACGCTCTGCCGCGCTCTCTCGCTGTCGCGCGCTCTGCCGCGCTCTCTCGCTGTCGCGCGCTCTGCCGCGCTCTCTCGCTGTCGCGCGCTCTGCCGCGCTCTCTCGCTGTCGCGCGCTCTGCCGCGCTCTCTCGCTGTCGCGCGCTCTGCCGCGCTCTCTCGCTGTCGCGCGCTCTGCCGCGCTCTCTCGCTGTCGCGCGCTCTGCCGCGCTCTCTCGCTGTCGCGCGCTCTGCCGCGCTCTCTCGCTGTCGCGCGCTCTGCCGCGCTCTCTCGCTGTCGCGCGCTCTGCCGCGCTCTCTCGCTGTCGCGCGCTCTGCCGCGCTCTCTCGCTGTCGCGCGCTCTGCCGCGCTCTCTCGCTGTCGCGCGCTCTGCCGCGCTCTCTCGCTGTCGCGCGCTCTGCCGCGCTCTCTCGCTGTCGCGCGCTCTGCCGCGCTCTCTCGCTGTCGCACGCTCTGCCGCGCTCTCTCGCTGTCGCACGCTCTGCCGCGCTCTCTCGCTGTCGCACGCTCTGCCGCGCTCTCTCGCTGTCGCACGCTCTGCCGCGCTCTCCTCGCTGTCGCACGCTCTGCCGCGCTCTCTCGCTGTCGCACGCTCTGCCGCGCTCTCTCGCTGTCGCACGCTCTGCCGCGCTCTCTCGCTGTCGCACGCTCTGCCGCGTTTCTCTCGCTGTCGCGCCTCTGCCGCGGTTTCTCTCGCTGTCGCGCGCTCTGTGCCGCGCTCTCTCGCTGTCGCGCGCTCTGGCGCGCTCTCTCGCTGTCGCGCGCTCTGCCGCGCTCTCTCGCTGTCGCGCGCTCTGCCGCGCTCTCTCGCTGTCGCGCGCTCTGCCGCGCTCTCTCGCTGTCGCGCGCTCTGCCGCGCTCTCTTCGCTGTCGCGCGCTCTGCCGCGCTCTCTCTCGCTGTCGCACGCTCTGCGCGCTCTCTCGCTGTCGCACGCTCTGCCGCGCTCTCTCGCTGTCGCACGCTCTGCCGCGCGCTGTCGCACGCTCTGCCGCGCGCTGTCGCACGCTCTGCCGCGCTCTCTCGCTGTCGCACGCTCTGCCGCGCTCTCTCGCTGTCGCACGCTCTGCCGCGCTCTCTCGCTGTCGCACGCTCTGCCGCGCTCTCTCTCGCTGTCGCACGCTCTGCCGCGCTCTCTCTCGCTGTCGCACGCTCTGTCGCGCTCTGTCGCACGCTCTGCCGCGCTCTGTCGCACGCTCTGCCGCGCGCGCTCTGCCGCGCTCTGTCGCGCGCTCTGTCGCACGCTCTGCCGCGCTCTGTCGCGCGCTCTGCCGCGCGCTGTCGCGCGCTCTGTCGCGCGCTCTGCCGCGCGCTGTCGCGCGCTCTGCCGCGCGCTGTCGCGCGCTCTGCCGCGCGCTCTGCCGCGCGCTCTGCCGCGAGCTGTCGCGCGCTCTGTCGCGCTCTGCCGCGGTTTCTCTCGCTGTCGCGCGCTCTGCCGCGGTTTCTCTCGCTGTCGCGCGCTCTGCCGCGGTTTCTCTCGCTGTCGCGCGCTCTGCCGCGGTTTCTCTCGCTGTCGCGCGCTCTGCCGCGGTTTCTCTCGCTGTCGCGCGCTCTGCCGCGGTTTCTCTCGCTGTCGCGCGCTCTGCCGCGGTTTCTCTCGCTGTCGCGCGCTCTGCCGCGGTTTCTCTCGCTGTCGCGCGCTCTGCCGCGGTTTCTCTCGCTGTCGCGCGCTCTGCCGCGGTTTCTCTCGCTGTCGCGCGCTCGGCCGCGGTTTCTCTCGCTGTCGCGCGCTCTGCCGCGGTTTCTCTCGCTGTCGCGCGCTCGGCCGCGGTTTCTCTCGCTGTCGCGCGCTCGGCCGCGGTTTCTCTCGCTGTCGCGCGCTCGGCCGCGGTTTCTCTCGCTGTCGCGCGCTCTGCCGCGGTTTCTCTCGCTGTCGCGCGCTCTGCCGCGGTTTCTCTCGCTGTCGCGCGCTCTGCCGCGGTTTCTCTCGCTGTCGCGCGCTCTGCCGCGGTTTCTCTCGCTGTCGCGCGCTCTGCCGCGGTTTCTCTCGCTGTCGCGCGCTCTGCCGCGGTTTCTCTCGCTGTCGCGCGCTCTGCCGCGGTTTCTCTCGCTGTCGCGCGCTCTGCCGCGGTTTCTCTCGCTGTCGCGCGCTCTGCCGCGGTTTCTCTCGCTGTCGCGCGCTCTGCCGCGGTTTCTCTCGCTGTCGCGCGCTCTGCCGCGGTTTCTCTCGCTGTCGCGCGCTCTGCCGCGGTTTCTCTCGCTGTCGCGCGCTCGGCCGCGGTTTCTCTCGCTGTCGCGCGCTCTGCCGCGGTTTCTCTCGCTGTCGCGCGCTCTGCCGCGGTTTCTCTCGCTGTCGCGCGCTCGGCCGCGGTTTCTCTCGCTGTCGCGCGCTCGGCCGCGGTTTCTCTCGCTGTCGCGCGCTCGGCCGCGGTTTCTCTCGCTGTCGCGCGCGCTGCCGCGGTTTCTCTCGCTGTCGCGCGCTCTGCCGCGGTTTCTCTCGCTGTCGCGCGCTCTGCCGCGGTTTCTCTCGCTGTCGCGCGCTCTGCCGCGGTTTCTCTCGCTGTCGCGCGCTCTGCCGCGGTTTCTCTCGCTGTCGCGCGCTCTGCCGCGGTTTCTCTCGCTGTCGCGCGCTCTGCCGCGGTTTCTCTCGCTGTCGCGCGCTCTGCCGCGGTTTCTCTCGCTGTCGCGCGCTCTGCCGCGGTTTCTCTCGCTGTCGCGCGCTCTGCCGCGGTTTCTCTCGCTGTCGCGCGCTCTGCCGCGGTTTCTCTCGCTGTCGCGCGCTCTGCGCCGCGGTTTCTCTCGCTGTCGCGCGCTCTGCGCGGTTTCTCTCGCTGTCGCGCGCTCTGCCGCGGTTTCTCTCGCTGTCGCGCGCTCGGCCGCGGTTTCTCTCGCTGTCGCGCGCTCTGCCGCGGTTTCTCTCGCTGTCGCGCGCTCGCCGCGGTTTCTCTCGCTGTCGCGCGCTCTGCCGCGGTTTTCTCTCTCGCTGTCGCGCGCTCTGCCGCGGTTTCTCTCGCTGTCGCGCGCTCTGCCGCGGTTTCTCTCGCTGTCGCGCGCTCTGCCGCGGTTTCTCTCGCTGTCGCGCGCTCTGCCGCGGTTTCTCTCGCTGTCGCGCGCTCGGCCGCGGTTTCTCTCGCTGTCGCGCGCTCTGCCGCGGTTTCTCTCGCTGTCGCGCGCTCGGCCGCGGTTTCTCTCGCTGTCGCGCGCTCGGCCGCGGTTTCTCTCGCTGTCGCGCGCTCGGCCGCGGTTTCTCTCGCTGTCGCGCGCTCTGCCGCGGTTTTCTCTCTCGCTGTCGCGCGCTCTGCCGCGGTTTCTCTCGCTGTCGCGCGCTCTGCCGCGGTTTCTCTCGCTGTCGCGCGCTCTGCCGCGGTTTTCTCTCTCGCTGTCGCGCGCTCTGCCGCGGTTTCTCTCGCTGTCGCGCGCTCTGCCGCGGTTTCTCTCGCTGTCGCGCGCTCTGCCGCGGTTTCTCTCGCTGTCGCGCGCTCTGCCGCGGTTTCTCTCGCTGTCGCGCGCTCTGCCGCGGTTTCTCTCGCTGTCGCGCGCTCTGCCGCGGTTTCTCTCGCTGTCGCGCGCTCTGCGCGGTTTCTCTCGCTGTCGCGCGCTCTGCCGCGGTTTCTCTCGCTGTCGCGCGCGCTCTGCCGCGCGCTCTGCCGCGGTTTTCTCTCTCGCTGTCGCGCGCTCTGCCGCGGTTTCTCTCGCTGTCGCGCGCTCTGCCGCGGTTTCTCTCGCTGTCGCGCGCTCGGCCGCGGTTTCTCTCGCTGTCGCGCGCTCGGCCGCGGTTTCTCTCGCTGTCGCGCGCTCGGCCGCGGTTTCTCTCGCTGTCGCGCGCTCTGCCGCGGTTTCTCTCGCTGTCGCGCGCTCTGCCGCGGTTTCTCTCGCTGTCGCGCGCTCTGCCGCGGTTTCTCTCGCTGTCGCGCGCTCTGCCGCGGTTTCTCTCGCTGTCGCGCGCTCTGCCGCGGTTTCTCTCGCTGTCGCGCGCTCTGCCGCGGTTTCTCTCGCTGTCGCGCGCTCCTGATCAGTGTACGTGGAGTGTCACTTTCTAAATTAAAAATATTTTGTTTTCTAGATCGATTCTGTTGTCTGGGAAAAGGTCGGCCATTGCCAAGATAGAGAGAAGAGATATATATATATATATATATATAATAACAACAGGGCTGTGAGTGAAATGTCTCCTCGGTTTTCTCTCCATATCACATTTAAGTCTCCGTCACCCTCTCCTCCTCAGCACTGAACACACTGATGCAGGAATTGCTGAAGATGCCAGTAGAACAAAAATTAAATAAAGCGGGGGCGACTTCATATATTTCCTGTTTCCCGATGTTGCTAAAAAAAATCTGTTTTCTTTTTTTCCCTTTCAATTTGCAAGTTCGGCAAACACCGGCGCTTTCTGAATAATCCCCCTGTATTGTTTATTTAATGGCATTCTCGGCATCACAACATTGGTTCAGGGTCAAGGTTTATGTGGTGATGTTTGTAGCAGGAGTGTGGGCAAAGATGGTTTACTGTCTTTTAGGCTGGCGTCATACGAGCGCACTTTTCACATCCGTCTGGCCGCACTATTTGCTGTCCATCGTAGCTTTTCAAATGAGTCAATAGATATCAACACACGGAGTACGTGTGCACGGACGCCAAAATGGCATTGATGTGAAAAAGCTACACGGACGTAGAGAAACCCCTGCATACAGATTTTTTTCTTTTTCTCAAAATCCGTCAAAACTGATACAAAGTGCTTCCGTTACTGTGAGCAATCAGTGCGCTCGTCTGACCTCAGCCTTAGTGATGGACCATGTTCCTTGTAATGGAAATCTTGCTGGCTGACAGTTTAGGTACCATGATAGGCTTGGCTGGCTGGGCACCGTGGGTGGTGCCAGATGGGCTCCACAAGAGGCTCTGGCTGACCACATGGGCTCCACAAGAGGCTCTGGCTGACCACATGGGCTCCACGAGTGGCTCTGGCTGACCACATGGGCTCCACGAGTGGCTCTGGCTGACCACATGGGCTCCACGAGTGGCTCTGGCTGACCACATGGGCTCCACGAGTGGCTCTGGCTGACCACATGGGCTCACGAGTGGCTCTGGCTGACCACATGGGCTCCACGAGTGGCTCTGGCTGACCACATGGGCTCCACGAGTGGCTCTGGCTGACCACATGGGCTCCACGAGTGGCTCTGGCTGACCACATGGGCTCCACGAGTGGCTCTGGCTGACCACATGGGCTCCACGAGTGGCTCTGGCTGACCACATGGGCTCCACGAGTGGCTCTGGCTGACCACATGGGCTCCACGAGTGGCTCTGGCTGACCACATGGGCTCCACGAGTGGCTCTGGCTGGCCAGATGGGCTCCACGAGAGGCTCTGGCTGACCACATGGGCTCCACGAGAGGCTCTGGCTGACCACATGGGCTCCACGAGTGGCTCTGGCTGACCACATGGGCTCCACGAGTGGCTCTGGCTGACCACATGGGCTCCACGAGTGGCTCTGGCTGACCACATGGGCTCCACGAGAGGCTCTGGCTGGCCAGATGGGCTCCACGAGAGGCTCTGGCTGGCCAGATGGGCTCCACGAGAGGCTCTGGCTGGCCAGATGGGCTCCACGAGAGGCTCTGGCTGGCCAGATGGGCTCCACGAGAGGCTCTGGCTGGCCAGATGGGCTCCACGAGAGGCTCTGGCTGGCCAGATGGGCTCCACGAGAGGCTCTGGCTGGCCAGATGGGCTCCACGAGAGGCTCTGGCTGGCAAGATGGGCTCCACGAGAGGCTCTGGCTGGCCAGATGGGCTCCACGAGAGGCTCTGGCTGGCCAGATGGGCTCCACGAGAGGCTCTGGCTGGGCTTTGTCTCTGCAAATTCTGGCTATTTGTGGAAATCAACCCAAGACAATCGCCTCACCCCGGCCAAATAAAACTCTCTCAACGTGGATAAGCCGCCCCCTCCATATCTCCGGTCCCTATCCTGTGTTCTGTTTGCTAGCGGTTGCCTCTTTTCTGAGGAAACAAGGGAAAAATCCCCATTGATGGCTGCTGAAATCGCACTCTGGGCCCTTCCCGCCCATACACCGAGGGCTTCAGGCGCGCTCTGAGCATGTGCAGACCTGAGGTGCGGGCCTTTCACCTGACTTGTCCCGATGACCAGGAAGGACGAGGCCACGCCCGTGAAACTCCATTGTGTCGTGAATTTAGCCCCGTAACCGATATGGACGTCAATTCCCTGCCAAATATTCACTATGCCTCAAACAAACCCGTTCAGCGAACCCTAAACATTGCAAAATGATTACCTTTTTCACATGCAGGGGTTTTTATTTATTTAATATATTAGAAAAGTTATAATAAATTTCATATTTTATACACGCCTATCATGGTGGAATCTATTTCCTCCTCCCAGAAAAGCTATTCTCTAAATAATTACTCTCGGCAGCTCCAGCTGCTTCAATTTACCTCAGGTATATCCGTCCCATTTATATTTACGCTGGCAGAAATTAAAAAATAAATAAAATCAGTCATTTTAGAAGCTGGAATAAAATGATATGGTGTGTTTTTGTCCCCCGTGCGTATGTAGGTCAGCAACATGTCTGCCGTGGGCCTGTTATCGTGCCCTGACGTGTTTGCGCTCCCTGTGACAGCCTCGTGAGAGGATAGTTGGATGGCAGCCATATTGATTTTTTTTTTTTTTTCTTTCCTCTCAGCAGGACGCAAAGGTCTCTCGCCAGCCATACATGCCTCCTGTTTCATTGGTAGAATTATGATTCGGGAATGCCTAAAACAAACCAAAAAATTATATATATATGTGTTTTAGAGGTTAATGAACGGTCTCAAAATTTCAGCAATTGCAAACACCGCGTCCGTCTTTTAGGCTGGGGTCAGACGAGCGTAGTGTTCACGTCTGTGATTGCGCCTAAAAGTACGTCCGTGATAGCATGAAAGAAAGTCCATTGGAGCCTGTTACACAAAGTAGGTCCGCACTGAACTGCGGACGCACAACGGCCGCGGCCCACGGACGCAAGGCAGGCAAGAACGTACGACACCCTAGAACGGCCGCACAAAGTGCGCTGCGTCCGCAATGTCTGCATAGCTTTGTGTGTGAGTGATGGAACGTGGTCAGACGGGCTGCATTTATACGTCCAGCGTTTTTCACGGACAAAATGGTTTTACACTTTTATTTTATTTTCCCTCCTACATCCGTCAAAATATACGTTAGTGAATAAACGGACTGTGTGGCCACTACTGCGTCTTCCGTACTGACGTACGTCCGTGTGCACGGACGTACAGTCCGTAGAAATCACGCTCGTCAGCCCCTCTAGTGTAAGGCTAGGGTCAATTTAAAGAGCACTGAAACTTTGGTGCTCTTTCATTCGACGTACTCGAGCAAGCTCGATTCGCCGACCCCCGCAGTGAATTCAGTATTCACCGAAGGGTCCCCAAAGTGCGCAGAACCAATTAAACCGCAGATTCGTTCCACCGAACGCCGCTGGAAAAAGCTGACCAGCCGCTGAACAGTGGTTAAAAAAAATAATAAAAACTGAAAATTTTAAAAGGCAGTTAAAACAAATAAAAAAAAAAAAGACGAATGAATGGAAATAATAGCTGAAGTCCTATGAATAACAATAAAAAGGTCTATTAAAGAAGAAAAATGCCTAAAATAAAGAGACTTTAATAAAAACAGGGAATTTTTTTACATTGAAATTGGGATTCACCTATTTTAAACACTCCCCCAAATAGGTTAACCATTGCTCATTTATGGGGGATTTCACTGCCACCGAATTGCCCCTTATTTCACTGGCAGTTCACCAATATTTTGCATACTGGCAGCTTTTTGAGTAGCCGAATGGCTACGAAATTGCACCCTATGGGGAAATTCACCATTCGGTGGCAAGTTCGGCTCTTTGAATAACCCCTTAGGCCCCGTTCACACTGTGCGATTTTGAAAATCGCGCATTTTTCCTCTGGATTTTCATATTCGCAACGTCGCGCGATATCGCGATTTTGCAAAAAAAACACCAATGGAAATCACAGGTCGGAAAAAAAGGGTCATGTACCAGTGACATGCTACCGCGACGCACGACATGCGACATCGCGCGTCGAGATGTGAACAGCTCCATTGGAGATGCTACATGGCGTGGATTTTGCCACCATTTTGCGGCAAAATCTGCGAGATAAATCGCACAGTGTGAACTGGGCCTAAGATGTGATTTTAAAAATAAAATCCTTTTTAAGTGGTCACGGCGACTGGAGTATGTCTCTCCTTCCACCAGCCATGGCCACTGGGACAGCTCTTTTAACTCTTTCACTACCAAAGGGCTGAAATTTCAGCGCTGTGCGCTTTGGCGACTCTATTTTGCCGACCCTTCAGTGGATTCACTATTAAAAATGTGTCTGAATAATAAAAAAAGGTCCTTTTTTTTAAAAAATGATGACAGGGCCTGTTACAGAACAAAAAGAAAACCTCCTTTTTTAAAAAAAATTGGGAAACAATGTCTAAAAAAAAAAAAAAAAAAAAATTAAATAATAAAAAAATTACATAAGGTTTTCTACAGTTTTTTTTTTTTTTTTTTTACTTAGAACGGTGAATCCCATAAGATTCAAAGCCTGTTGAACTGAAAATCAGGGCATTTCAGTGCAGTTCGGCGTTCTGTGAATAGACTAACCATTGCTTCTCTATGGGACAATTCCGCTACTGCCGATCTGCGAGGAAACCGTATTTCGCTGGCGAATTGACAATTTAGTGAATGGACGAACTGCTGCGAAATTGCACCATATGGTAAAATTCACTGTTCGATGAAAAGTTCGCCTCTTGATGAATAACCCCTGAAGTGATATTTTAAATATACAGTAAGGAATATTTGGGAATATTCACTATTTATTTCTTACTGTAATAACCTACATGTCAGGCAGGTGTCGCCATCTGCTGGCAAAATGGAGTTACTGCAGTTGTGACTTCAGCTGGTGGCTCCGTGTTTTTTCAGCAGGGAAAGGTCTGTTAGACACATTCCTAGCAGATTTTATTCAGTTTTAGCACCTCGGGCATCATGCCGAGGGTGCCATGACGTTAGGGGCATGTTCCGGAGCCCAAAAAACGAGTTAAATTCCCTTGCAACAAACTGATTTCATTTGTATTTGCCCTGCTCCGCTGCAGATCGAGATAACTCCGTATCGGGTGCCTTTTTTGAAGTCACAAGTCCTCTCAAGTGCGAAGGGTTTTAAGTAGACAATTTTCCATATTTCAATAATTAAGGGGGGGGGGAAAGGACCTCATCTGTGTAGGTATCTCATAAAAATATTGGTAAATCGGTGACTAAATAGAGATGAGCCAAGGATGTGAAATGGCTCAACATGGAAGGTTAAAGCAGAAATCTTACCTGCTCCCTGAAGGCTTTCAATCAGTCGTCACTGGACATCCTTCCTGCGCCTCGGTCCAGGAAAACTCCAAACTATGTGTGACTGTCACGTTTTAATGTAGTTACACCGAAAAGTGTGAATCCACATTTCAGTTGCTCAAACAGCATCCGCACCGATCAGCCACTACAGAGTCCCGATCCGATACAGAGCTCCCCGCCTGGACGTGAGGTCCGAGTCAGCCCTGGGTAGCCTGCTGGGAGTACCCAAAACACCAGTGACTCCTTGGACCGCGTAACCCTCAGTGGATCACCAGATTCAGGCCTCCATGTGCGCCGCATGGCTCCAGTGGCCCAACAGGATAGGACAAGGGGATCGGATCCGCTTAATAAAAGCGGTTAACCGATCCTCGGAAAATCCCTTGATTGCAGTGGCGTAGCGTGGGGGGGGCTGGGGGGGCCGTGGCCCCGGGCGCAGTTTTTGTAGGGGCGCATTTGCGCCCCTAAAACTGGCCCGGGGGTTGAGGGGACGCAGATGCCGGGCAGCGCGGGAGCGCCTGCCCGGTCTTTAACAGTCCGTCCTGTTAGGTGATGCGGCTGCGCGGCGTGCGCAGCCGGTCACGTGGTCCGGCTAATCAGGTGGTACGGAGTCTCTGTACCACCTGATTGGCCGGACCACGTGACCGGCTGCGCGGCATCACCTAACAGGACGGACTGTTAAAGACCGTGCAGGCGCTCCCGTGCTGCCCGGCATCTGGGTCCCGGTCCCCTCAACCCCCGCTGGGGCCTGGGGCAATATCCAGGTAAGGGCTGGGGGCAAATCCATGAGCTGGGGGCAAATCCATGAGTGAGCTGGGGGCAAATCCATGAGCTGGGGGCAAATCCATGAGCTGGGGCAAATCTATGAGCTGGGGCAAATCCATGAGCTGGGGCAAATCCATGAGCTGGGGCAAATCCATGAGCTGGGGCAAATCCGTGAGCTGGGGCAAATGTGTGAGCTGGGGCAAATGTGTGAGCTGGGGCAAATCTATGAGCTGGGGCAAATCCATGAGCTGGGGCAAATCCATGAGCTGGGGCAAATCTATGAGCTGGGGCAAATCCATGAGCTGGGGCAAATCCATGAGCTGGGGCAAATCCATGAGCTGGGGCAAATCCATGAGCTGGGGCAAATCCATGAGCTGGGGGGCAAATCCATGTGAGAGCTGGGGCAAATCCATGAGTGAGCTGGGGGGCAAATCCATGAGTGAGCTGGGGGGCAAATCCATGAGTGAGCTGGGGGGCAAATCCATGAGTGAGCTGGGGGCAAATCCATGAGATGGGGGCAAATCCATGAGTGAGCTGTGGTGCAAATCCATGAGATGGGGGCAAATCCATGAGTGAGCTGGGGGGCAAATCCATGAGATGGGGGCAAATCCATGAGTGAGCTGGGGGGCAAATCCATGTGAGAGCTGAGGCAAATCCATGTGAGAGCTGAGGCAAATCTATGAGCTGGGGCAAATCCCCGTGAGCTGGGGCAAATCCATGAGTGAGCTGGGGGGCAAATCCATGAGTGAGCTGGGGGGCAAATCCATGAGTGAGCTGGGGGGCAAATCCATGAGCTGGGGGGCAAATCCATGAGCTGGGGGGAAAATCCATGAGCTGGGGGCAAATCCATGAGCTGGGGGCAAATCCATGTGAGAGCTGGGGGCAAATCCATGAGCTGGGGGCAAATCCATGTGTGAGCTGGGGGCAAATCCATGTGTGAGCTGGGGCAATATCGATAACGTCCACAGGTTGGGGGGGGGGCGCACAATTCTTTGCTGGCCCCGGGCGCTGACAACCCACGCTACGCCACTGCTTGATTGTCTTTGCCTTCGGATCGGGATATCCCTAGTTCTTTGTGAATGTTTTTGCGCTCTTGACTCTATGACTAAGGTGAGTTTCTTCTTCTCTGCAGGAGCCTGGACATCCATTGAATGATGCAGTCTGCCGAGGAGGCATGCGCACAGTTGGAAGACGAGTTACTTTGTAAGTCCCTCATCCTTGCCGTCCTCACTGACTGGGCTTTTGGCACTGATTTTCAGATGTGTTTTTCTCTTACCTAAAACGAGGAAGACGTTACCTTTTTTATAGACGGCAGGACCTCAAGCGGACAGCGGTAAAAGTGCAAAAGTTTTACTTTTGCACTTTACCGCTGTTTGCTTGAGGTCCTGCAGTCTTTTCTATTCTATGTTGTTTCGGGACATCGGCGTCCCTGTCCGGCGGTGACCAGGCTCCGGCTCCCACTGAATAGAGCTGCGGAATTTCCAGTTACCTTTTTTAAAAAGACAGAAATATTTAGTCTTAATTTATAGCTGGATCGGGCAAGCTTACCATCGTTTATTCCCTTTCGTTGCAGTTTGCGAGGATTGCCGATTGTACTTCAGGGATTCCTGCCCACAGCATGGGGCACCAACATTTATTCTGGACACGCCGGTTCCTGGAAACGTACCTTCTCGAGCTCTGCTTTCCTTGCCGGAGGGTTTGGTGGTGAAAGAGCGGTCGCAGGGAGGGTTTGGGGTTTGGTGTACAATCCCTGTCATCCCGCGAGGATGCATTTTCGGACCGTACGAAGGGGATATCATACTGGAGAGAAGCGAATGCACGGTCTACTCCTGGGCGGTAAGATCCTCGCCGGTTTGGATTTTTATTCTTAACACGGGCCTCAAATACTTCTTTTTTTTTTTTTTTTTTTTTTTTGAGTCACAAGGTACTTCAGAAGCCTTGCTCTTCTCCAAAATATCAAACTGAAGGATATATTATTTATTATTGTCATTTTATATAGCGCCAACAGTTTCCGCAGCGCTTTACAATATACAGATAAACAGATATACAGGGAACAAGATACAGATAAACAGACATAGGATGGAAACGAGGTGTAGAGGGCCCTGCTCATAGGAGCTTACAGTCTAGAGCAGTGTTTTTCAAGTGGTGGGTCGCGACCAGGGGCGGACTGGGCCTCGGCAAGTGCCCACAGGCCTCTCTAATGCCTGGGACCCACTGATGCATCTTACCTGCATTTGATTGTGTTTTTTCCCTTTCTGTTTGTCTGTCCTTTTGTTAATCTGTCCGTTTACCTATTTATGCATCCTTCTTTCTGAATAAATGTTATCGGGTCTGTCCATCTATATCTGTGTGTCCAGCTGTGTATTTTTCAATCTGTCCTTGTATCTGTCTTCCTCTCCGTTTTTCTGTCAGGGCTATTCAGAGAGAGGTGAAAACATTGAGAACTGGCAGAAGAATGAACAATCTAGACCAAATAGCCAATTTGGAAAGTGAGATAAATGGGAGATTTTCTCTGGTTTGACTATCTTGACCTAGAATTTTCAATTCTCAAGGTTTTCACCTCTCTCTGAATAGCTCTGTATTTCTCCTCATCTCTCTCCTTACTCTCCTCCCCCTCTATCACTCTCTCCCTTTTACTCTATAAATCTCTCATTCCTCTTCCTTTCCTGCCTTCCCCTTGATGCGATAATCCCTTTTTGTGGAATAAATTATACAGGTTTATTCAGATAGTGGTGAAAAGCAGGAGAATGACTGGAGAATGGAAAATTCTAGGTCAAAATAGCCAATTTGGAAAGTGAAATGAATGGGAGAATTTTTCTGGTTTGGCTATTTTGACCTAGAATTTTTCATTCTCCAGTCATTCTCCTGCTTTTCACCGCTCTCTGAATAACCCTGATAATGTTTCAGAAATTAAATTATTATTGGGTCGCGACTTAATGACCAAGGACAAGGGTGGGTCCTGAGTCCACAGGTTGAGAACCACTGGTCTAGAGGGATTGGGGTTGAGGAAGAAATGGGGAATTTTACTGGATGGCAGGATCATTGGTGCCAGTAGTTTGGGAATGGTGGGGCCATAGAAGCAGCTTCAATCATGTGTGAGTGGGTGAGCAGAGGGATGAGTTGCATCAGTGATGTGGTACACTAATCTGAAGAGATGGGTTTTGAGGGATTTCTTGAAGGCCTGAAGATCAGGGGAGAGTTTGAAAGGGCGAGGTTGTCATTCCACAGAACTGGAGCTGCCCTTGAGAAGTCTTAGAGGTGAGAGTTGGCCGTGCGGGTGTAGACAGATGACAGGTGCAGATCGCCCGCCGACCGGAGTTGTCTAGACGGAACGTGTAGGGAGGAGTTGAGTTATTGAGCGATTTTTGAACGTGAGCGTCAGTATTTTATATTGTATCCTGAAACATACAGGAAGCCAACGGAGGGGCCTGCAGAGGGAGGAGGTGCGTCTGAGAAAAATAAGCCTGGCACCTGCATATAGATTATTCATGTATAGGTATGGGGCGACAAACCTGATACCTAGTGGTTTATCATCTCAAACTCTTCTACTACTGGCCATTGGAGTCGATGAGCCCGTGTTAGGTTGTCTCCTAAAGACAGAGATCCAGCTCTTAGGATTTGTTGTCTGTTCTGGTATGTGAAGACCCTAATTAAAGGTGTGATCTGATCATTGGTCACAGCTTGGGCATCTAGGAGACCATAGTTTTGTTGCATGAGCTATGGGGTGGTGCTCTGCCTTTGGCCTCTAGTAGACGAGGGTCCATGGTTGATTGGAGTTGTTTAAAAATGTTTACTCCTTTTTTTAAATGTGGTGGTGGTTTTTTTTTCTTGCAGGTGCGGGAAAATGGTTCTTATTTTTACATTGATGCCAGCGATGACTCGAAAAGCAGCTGGATGAGGTGAGGCCCAGGACAAGCCTGAAAGGTAGTATAACGGGGAATGCTGTGCATCGCCTGGGATTTCGACGCCTGCGTTATACTAGGAAATAGAGATGCCTAGATGTGTACCCAAGCGACAGTGTTGGGGAAAAAATCATGGTAGAGTGTCGAACAGTTGAACTGTAGGCAAAGTGTTTACGTTCCTCTGAAAAGGTGTCCATGCTGCCTTGTGACCCATAGCTGTTGGAGATAGGTGCGGCAGAGAGGGGAGCAGTCATTTGAACGTGAACATATTTGTTTAAAATTCAATGTTAATGGTATTGGGTAGAATGTGATGTCCTTGGACCTCCCCAATGTTATGGAAATACATCTCCCATGATGCTCAACCTCTCATTAGATTGCCGAAGACTCTTAGGAAATGTAGTTCCTAAACACCTGGAAGGCCAAAGATGCTGACCCCCCCCCCCTTACCCTAGGGGTTACTTGGTTTGTATTCCGTTGAAAACGAACATTATTATGCTGCGTAGTAAAATTAACATTTTTTTTCATATGTATTCTTATATCATTTATCTTTTATAAAAAGGTACGTAGCCTGTGCATCAACGGAAGAGGAGCATAACCTGACGGCGTTTCAGTATCGGGGCAAGATCTATTACCGAGCTTCCCAGTTAATTCACTCGGGCACGGAGCTCATGGTTTGGATTGGAGAGGAATATGCCAGGACGCTTGGACTCAAACTCGGTAAATATAGCATTTTGCAACGTGTCCATGGTATTCCGTATCCCGCTGATTCCGCAGTGGCAGATTATTCTTTTTTTTGTATCACACATTCTTATAGTTAAATTTACAGTTCATCAGTCTTCTATACGCCGGTAATACTAATCGTTGGCCGACCCTGCTATCATTATGCTGTCTCTCGAATTTTTGCGCCCTGTTTTTGCGGTTTACCCTTTTACAGCATCGATCTCTGTTCTCGCTCTCTCAATGTTGGCCTTTCTGTCTCGTATTAAAACAATCTCACAATGGTCTCTCATTTCCCTGCTCCTTCAATGTTTGTCTGGGCAATATCCTTGTTGGATACCAGCGTTTACACCTCAAGGGATATTATGTCCCATTTCAGTAGAACAGTGGTCCCCAACCCTGGTCCTCAGGTCCCCCTAACAGGTCAAGTTTGCAGGATATCTGAAGCACAGCACAGGTGATTTTACTGCTCAGTGATTGCAGGATTCAGTCTGCATTTCCCCAAGGGAATCCTTAAAACCCGGCCTGTTAGGGGGTACTTGAGAACCAGGTTGGGTACCACTGCAATAGTGCATGCAATTCTGAATTCTGTGGCATGCTGTATCGTTGTATAACCTCAAGCAAAGGGCTTAACGTATACTTCTGACTCCACTCGGTACCGAGCCTACTGGTATGTGAGTAGCTGTTTTTAATCGTCGTTGCTTAACGATGGGTGGGCGCCACCCATCAGGGATGATTTAACTACGGCAAGGCATACAGGTACCGTTGCGAGCTGCAGATTGTGGCCCGTCGCGTGTCATTGGCTGTGGGGAGGAGCCGAGGTTGCTCATTGACAGTGGGGCGTACCTGTACGCCCTCCAGCCGCCAGGACGGCATAGTACGTCCGACCAGCGGGAAGGGGTTAAATGGAGATAATTCTCATTCCATGGACCTTCCGACAGATGGATAGACCAGTCGAATGATTCTTTTTCTGCTTGGGACTTTATGGTTTCTGATGTCTTCACGATCACTCTGTTACATCATCATAATGTGTCCTATAGACATTGACAGCAATCGGTGTTAAAAGTGAAAGACTGTGCATGACCACTTTTCTTGGCAATACATTAAATACAAATTCAAGTAAATTTTAAGTTTCAATTGCACGGTCTAGAGGTTCCTGAAAAATAATGGCTATGATGCATCAAAACACAAATGTGTTGACTACAAATGACTAAGAGTAGTCTCTTCTCCTTGTCATACTATAGATCATAGCCTACATTGGTTTGGGATGCTGTAGTCCCAGCAAAGTGATGGTCGACAAGGGTACTTTTTAAAGCACGGATCTCAAACTCCAGCCCCCAAGATGATGTTTGTCTACAATTCCCAGAATTCTGTCAATCCAATGGATCAGTGGTTATCAACCCGGTCTTCAAGTCCCTCCTAACAGGCCAGATTTTAAGGATTCCCTTTGGGAAATGTAGACTGAATCCTGCCATCACAGAGCAGCAAATTATGTCACTTGTGCTTCAGAAATCTAGCAAACCTGACCTGTTAGTGGTAGAGGTTGTATACCGGGTTAGGAACCACTGCAGTAGATGGTCAGAAATCATGGGATTAGTTCAGATACTTCTGAGGGGTCCAGTGTTTGAGTTCCCTGATTTTAAAGCCTAGCTGAGCATCATACAACATGTAGTTCTAAAACCTCTGGTATGCCTCAGTTACTTGCAGCCAGTTGGGTTTTTAGTCCTACATCAAGTGGTACAGTCACCATTCTGGATCATTATCCTGCCGTCCCAGGTTAGGCCGGGTGCACACTAACGTTTTCTTCTGCGCACATTATGACGCTCTTTATGACGTCCGTTGTAGCATAGAATTACGCGGATAAAGAACACACGTAGTACGTGCATAACGTGCGCTGAAGACGTCCGTCATGGAAACACCAAGGCTTTTGCGCTAGGATTGATGCTACGTGTGAACGTCAAATGAGCGCACCTGCGCACTAGCGACGGCAGGCACGTTGGGCAGTGTGTCTCTGCAGCTGTGACAGTGACAAGAAATTCAGTTTTTACGACATGCGTCAAAATTAATGCATTGTCTGGCATCCGCCAATCTCTTCTGTCATAAAGTGCGTCCTTTTTAATGCACGCTAGCGCACAGAAGAAAACTCTAGTGTGCACCTGGCCTTTATTGGTTATTTTCCCCCCTGATTTGTCTTGCTTTTGAGAGCACAAGAAATGGTCTCCAAGAATGTTTCAGGTTGTACAGTCTGTTCATCTGAGGAGAATTTATGGGTAAATTTTAGGCCAAAAAATCGAAAGCCATCATCCATATTTCAACCTTTACAAGGAGCTCTTCTGGCAGTGAGAGGAATGTAGGTGAACTATTTATTTTTGCTTTATAGCTTTTTCTATTTTCTGTAAATCCTTGTTATTTGCCTGTTGTATTTTTTTTCTTAGGTGAGCACTTCAAATATGAGTTTGGAGAGAAGGAACTTTTAATGAAGCTGTTCCAAGACTTAACCCTGAAGACCAGGGATTCCATGTCAAATCCCGTATCCTCTCGAAGTCAGTACGTCTGCAACGATATGGTTACTCCGTTAATTCAGTCGCATAAGTCAAGCTACCAGATGAATAACGTTGGGCATACGTCGTCTGGCTTCCAACTACTTGAGGGGACTCAGAATCTGGTGAGTCTTGGTCGAGCACAAAGCCGCTACTGGACTTTTTTCGGCTTTCAAGGGGATGCCTATGGCCGAATCATTGACAAAACCAAGATCATTTGCAAGCTGTGCGGAGTGCGTCTATCATACAGTGGAAATACCACAAACCTGAGACAGCACCTAATCTACAAGCACAGACGGGAGTATAATGAACTGGTGGGAACCCAAGGGGCTGTGGTGGACCCACAGAAAAACGTCGAAGCTGTCTCGCACCGCGAGTTGGCCACCAGAGCAGTAGTCACTCCCCCTGTTGGGAGAACCACCAAAGCCGTGGCCGACTTTATTGTCCGGGACCTGATGCCAGTAGAAATCGTTGAAGGAGAAGGTTTTTCTCAGATGCTGTCCATTCTGGATCCCAACTACAAGTTGCCTGCTGCCTCTTTCTTGGCACATACGATCCTCCAGGAAATGCACATTCAGAATAAGCTAAAAGCGGTGGACATGGTGAAAGGCCTGCAGGAATGCTCCGTTAGCCTCGATCTTTGGAAACACAGTGGTTCTTTGTCCTACCTCACTCTCACTATCCACTATGTTGATGACGGTTTTGAATCCAAAAATATGGTGCTTTCCAGCAGGGTTGTTTCAGAAGACCTTTCTGCTGACAATTTGAAGTTGGTGCTTCTCGCTGTGGCTGAGGAATGGGGTATCCGTGACAACACTTTCTATGCAGTGGGGCTCGATAGCCCCTCTGTAAAAGTGGCTACCTCGAAGTTGGGATGGAAATCTCTGCCATGTGTTGGACAGGTGTTGAGGAGCTGCATCGAAGCCATTCTTCACCAACCTACGATAAATAGCATGTTGGATAGGTTTCGGAGACTAGTGGCTACAGTTTGCTCCTCGTCTACACAGACTGACGAGTTGACCACGTATGGACCGATCCTAAAAGTCCATCTAAAAATGTTCCTACGCGATGGAACCAAGTGGTATAGTATTTACACGTTACTGCAGAGCATAGTTGACCACGCAAAGTTTTTTAAAGATGTCATTGATTCGATGGATGAACAGACTGCTATTCTGCAGCATGATGATTGGTCAACTCTTCAAGATGTTGTAGATATCCTCAAACCTTTGAGCATTGCTACCTCAACATTCACCAAAGATCAGTTTGCCGGGTTGTCCCTGGTGAAACCAGTGATAACCAGTTTGCTGTATAAACATTTGGCACCTAATGAATGGGATTCTGAGTTTTCCAAGATCATGAAGAAGTCTGTTCATGACGTTTTAAGCTTTAAGTTATCTGACTGTGAAGTCAATCAAGTTCTAAATTTGGCATGTGCCTTGGATCCACGCTTCCGTGGTCTGGATTTCCTTAGCCAGCCAGATCGCGTGGAGACCCTTCATATACTGAAGCTTGAAGCCTCCAGGTTGGCCAAGGGCTCAACTACGGAGTCTGTCTGCAGTTCACCCGAGCCTCTGAACTCAAAGCCACCTGCCAAGAAAGCCAAGCAGGACTCCGGGATCGAGTTTCTTTTGGGAGACTTGTGCAGCGTCAGAAATTCGTCAACGAGCACAGTCAACCAACAAGCCGAACAGGAGATTAGTAGCTTCCAAACCAGCGAAGCCACGTCCTTATGCCAAGACCCATTGCAGTGGTGGAAAATGCACCATACCCAATATCCAATTTTGGCTCGGGCGGCACGCAAACTGTTGGCCATCCCTGCCACCTCAGTGCCGACCAGTTGGCTCTTCACAGATGCTGGCCTGTCAGTTTACAGGAAGAGGTCAGCACTGACGGCAGAACATGTGGACATGTTGGTCTTTCTCAACGGAAATAGATTGACACTTTGATTTCTCGCTTACCTTCCTGTCCCTTCACATTAGTGCCTGTCCCACTTCCATGATTGCCACCCTTTTGCAAGTGGCCCATTTTCTTTGCTCCTCCCAGGTTTAGATCTAGCGCTTCCACTGTGTTCCTTTCCCGAAGAAAAGGAGCCAAGCTAGCGGTCGACTTCTTCTTTTTTTTTTCTTCTCAAACCAGTTCATGTAGCGTTAAGGAACCAGTATATTACTGGACACTTCAGAGAAGACTTTTGAGTTTTCTTTGTTTCACTTCAATAACCTATTGCAAACGTTCAACATAGGGTTCGGTGAACGACTTTTGAGCGTTCCAAAGCTGGAATTACTTTCATCCTACTGATATGCAGTTTCGTGTATGTCTAGTTTGAGTCTCTTGACTTGAACACTAATTTTTGGCGTTGCGTTTGAGTCTTGCATGTCCGTAAATCATAAATTTTACTGGTTTTAAAGTGAAATTTTTGCTTTTTATTAGCGTGCTAGTTCAAGAAGTGTAGCACAGATAGGTCTTAAGAAATTCTAGTCGCAATAATGGTAACCAAGGCAGGTATAGCTTTATTCCATAACTCTCTCCTCTAGCTTTACATCTCTTAATGGGTCATCACAATGCCCTCTTTTGGTTGTGTGTCGTTTCTATATGTTGGCTTCTATTTACCAAAGGCAGATGCTGATGGTGTCTGTTTCATTGTTAGGTTGTACTAGCATTTTACTATATATTTATTAACCCTTTCCATGCCAGGCACTTTTTGGTTGTGGACATATCGCAACATTTACACGAAACCACGTGGGATGTGTAGTTAACACAGTGTAAAACCTCAATTTGGCACAACAATTATTATTCTGAGATGGTTAAAAGATCAAAATATTTTATTTGCTGATTTCTAATTCTTCTTTACAGAAATATTACTGGAACGAAAGGTTCTAATCTCTAGATGGTGTCCATTTTAAAAAATGTCAAGCAGGGTCTGTATTATGTCAGATATCGTGAATTCGAAGCGGAAAGATAATAAAATGGTGATCTCCTGCTTATGGGGATTTGTACTGATCATCATGAGATTAGCAATGCAGCTTCCAAAAATACCAATTGGGACTGCACACCATCATTTGGCGCGTTGTGTGTGCGTTATGCTGTCTGAACTGTGGAACCTGTCCGAGCAAAAGACTATCACACTCCACACCTTGCTGCCCTCAAGGCCCCCTAAGCACCCCAGAACTCTGGACAGTGTCTCTCCTGCCGACGCACCTAGCCGGGTCTGGGCCGTGGCCGTCTGGAGCCCTGGGTCGGCCAAAGACTTGGCGGACCCTCCGCTACCAATATGTGGTCACTTAATCATCCTGTGGTCCCACAGTCCTGCTCTTTGGGGATTTATCTCTTCCCAAGTGGGGTCTGGCATGGGGTGATTACTGGGGGGGAGCCCCAACGGGATCACCCCGAAATCATATCCGGTTTCTGTACCTGATACACTAAGACTGGGGTCTAGCTTGTGGCGCCAGGCTGTCTCGGGAGGGTGGGGATTGCGGGCTTGTCTGATTCTGTGTTGTATAAAGGGCTCACGGGATGTCTGGCCGAGCACTTGTACAAAGTGCTGCATCAGCAGGACAATTATCCTATCGGCAGGGCTGTCTGTTCCTTATGATTTATGTCACCTGTTTGTGCTTCACCAATGTAAAGCACTATGGAATCTGTTGGTGCTGTACAAGTACTTGTAACTGTACAGGTTTCCATTAAAACGATCGTTTTTTTTTTTTGTTTTTTCTTTTCTTCCCATTTCACCCTACGATGTCTCGACAAGTGACTGGGTGGGCTGGGAGCTAATTCACACTTCTCTTTAGCCTCTTTGCTGCAGAGGATTCCAGCGACGGATCTACTCATTCGGAGTAGCGGGATCTGTCACACCAATAGAATATAAAAAATGACTGAAAATCCCTGTACAGTACAGATACAAGGTGTTACTGTATTTTCCAGGCATTGTCATATAAGGATATTTTTATATTCTGTATCTGTATGCGGCAGTGTATGGAAATTACAGTAACTACTGCTATCTGTGCTTTACAGGCTTTTCAGTTAGTATATTATTTTTATATTCTATTGGTATTTTTTGGAAGCTGCATCGCCAATAATCTCATTATGATCACTACAAACCCCATAAACAGTAGATCTGATAATCTTATTATAGATCTTTATCACATTTACTGTATTGGACGCAAAGCCCATTTGTAGAATGCCTGTATGCTGACAATACAGACCCTGTGCGAGATAAGGGACGCCATCTAGAATCCAGAATCTTTCATCGCAGTAATATTTCTGTAAAGGATAAACAAACACCTGAAAACTGAGAATGAGCAAACCTTGATCATCTGAGCATAGCAATACTTCCCCCCCCCCCCCAAATTCTAAAGGGTTAACTACACATCAGCTGCTTCAAATACGTTATCATATCTTACAATAATCTGTTAACCAAAAGCACTTGTTGTTGAAAGGGTTAAGGAAGTTTTGAGTGGTCTTGGTGCCTATAGTGTCCTTTTTAAGTGTTTTCTTTCTTCTTCTCCCGTATCCACGATCCATTAGTAAAATATTATATAATATATATATAATTTTATTTATTTTTTTCCCCGCCGCAGCAGGGCTTGGTGAATCCAGGGACGTGGTAACCACACATTCCTAGATTGCTGTCATTATCTCCTAAATGACTGGATTGTTTAAGCTGCAAAAAATTGGTGTTTTCTAACCATTGTTTCATTGAAAGAACGTTTTGGATTTAGTTCGGGGAGCTACAGTGGGTCAAGAACAGAAAAACTACAGTGAACGCTCTGTAAGGGACTTCCACCGTAGCTCTCCGTGCTTCTCAATGTTCTTTCCAATAGAGTTTCTGACGAAGTCGTTCTGCAGAGTTTTTACTGTTGTTTCTAGTGGAATTTAATGAACGTCGGCACTTTTTAAAACCACCAAAGTATATTCACCGGTTTTGCAAACATGACTGTGTGGAGATTATCCGCAGTTGACTCCTTTTTAATGGATGGATAACAATGGTACTATTGTTCATCTGCTATTGTTTGATTTTTGCTTCTGTGGCTAGATGGTCTTCACCGTAGTAATCACTGATACCTGTCTCTTTTAAAGTGCACCTGTGATGCCCAAGACAAGTCAGACTCCTGTGACGAGGGAATCGATCAGGACTGCAACTTAATTTTAATTTTTTTGATTCATCGGATAAAAAAAATAATCTTTTTTTTTTTTATTTTTATAAATTTGGTTACATCAACACTATAAAAATCAACCCTTCCTTTTATTCATTACCCAATTTCCTACGTATATGCAAACTGCGTAACTTGTGTACTTTTCGCACACGAGGTACGCAACGCCTGATCAGAGTGATGGATCGTTGCTGCGTTCGCAGCTCATGCTCGTGTCTGCTTTCTACCCGAACGACCGCCGCTACGAGCGTTCGAATAGACATGAAAAATATTAGCACACAATGCGGGAGGGATGGCAGCTCTGGTCCAGAGAGAGGGTGGGGTGGTGACACAGGACTCCAGTGCTAAGTAAAGATAAAACACCAGTGGTACAGCTCCTCCACCCAGGGTTAATGCGATGGTTCAACCACTGCTGTAAACTAGAAACAAACGGGTTATGACCAACTTAACCCTAGAATTGAACCATCCTGTTACTCGCTGTTAATTATCCCGTGGCCCCACAGCCCTGCTCTTTGAGGATTTATCTAGTACCAGGTGGGGCCTGGCCTGGGGTCATTACTGAGGGGGAGCCCCAAAGTCACGTCTTCTGCAATCAGCTCCGAAGCAGCATCTGAGGTTATTAATGTTTAACTCTGGTTGACGAGCAATGTCTCGCGTCAATCTGTTGTTTCAGCCCTAGAATCGATCCTTTCATATCTTTTTGCTGACAAATGTGTAGGGAAAAAATGGATTTATTGCCTTTCAAAGTTTTGCTGTCCCTTTACATGCAGTACAGCTCTGAGCAGAGAACCACCCTGCAGGACAGTCCACTGCTCAGCCGTGCACACTACTGGTTGTCATGTACATGTCATGGCACTGACGTCCTGCTGTGGGATGATTGTGCCTCGCTGCATGACTGTCCCTACTTAACTCTACACATAGAGGACAAAACATGGAGGGATCCATCGCAGGATGAAGGGGTACAAACGATGATATCTAATCTAGGGATGGGATATTACGTTGCTCATTAAGACCATTGTGATCTAATGTACAGTCTCTGATGGCATATCACGGGTAAGGTCCACCTGGGCAGTACAGGTGCACTTTTACGTTTTATATAAATCTATCGAGGCCTGAGATCTAGCGTGAAAATTAAGTATACAACTCGTGCAACCTGTGGCTGTGTTTATTTATTATAGATTTTATCTTTTAATTACATTTTTATTAATGTTTGAAGGAAAAAGTGGTTATCAAAATAAGCTTCCATGGTTAGTTATATCACGTTTACGGCTGAATATTGAACCAGTTAAAAGCCTTGTCTGTGTCAGTGATGTTGAATATATAGGGGGATATTCACTAAGCCGTGTGTTTTGGGTAAAGTTCACATTGTAGGCTGAAATTGTAGGCTGGATATTTGCTAAAAATCCATGGGTGCCCCCCCCCCCCATTGTGTAGGATGTTGCTTGAATCTCTATTATATACCACATAAACCTAGAGTATATAGGTTATGAATCGGCAACCTCAGCTCTACAGCTGTTTTGGAAATAAATCTCCCGAGAGCCTCTGCCAGCTTAAAGGAGCACTCTTATAAAAATGACACCCTCTATACGTCCTTAAATAATTGGTTAGATGCTGCTGACCGTATATGCCCAGTTACTTATATATTTTTATTTATACATATTTTTCATTTTTTGTTCTCCACCACAAGCCTTGTAAGCACTGATTTACCCTACGGGTCCAAGCATCCACTGCCACTGGTGATCATGCCTAGCTCCTGCTGATGAGGGTCCAACAAACCCGAAACAGCACAGTCCTAGGAGTGGCTTTGACCAGTTGCATAAACCTTATCTCTGCTAGAAAGCCACAGTGTGACATAGCATTGATTTTAGGGTTCTGTGTAATAACAGACCCAGGAAGCAATAAAAGTGAGACAGAAGTCATTTGCATATCCTACCCAGAATTCCTTGCTGCATATGGGGAATGTGGCACAGGAGCTCTGGGATGCAATTCTTTGAATTGCTGTGATGAGCAAGTGGCTTCTGCGATAATAAACACAACTATTATTAGGAAAAAATACACACGTCTTCTCCCCGAGCTTTTTTTTTTTCCCCCTGATATTCTAGAGCTTCCAAAATGCAGAAGTCCCTGAAGCTTTTCATTGGCCGATCTGTTGGCTGCTTCTCTCAAGTTGCTTGCTATTGCAGGCGTCCTGAGAGAGGAAGATGTCGGCATGCTGACCTCCTCCATTGGGGAACGGCAGCCAGGAAATTCAAAATCCTGGCTGCCTGGTTATGTACGTGTGGACTGAGGAAACCCCTCTGCTTCACACTGCGTTTTCTCCCGAAGGAGGGAGGAATGGAAGCCCTCAACACAGCTTGACTAATTTAAGTCATTTTTTTCCAAAAATCCACTGCCAGGAACCAGTGGATTTTTGGGAAATCCTTTTTTTTTTTTTATTGTACAGTAAGAAATATCTGGGAATATTCCCAGTGTATTTCTTACTCTAATAATATTTGGCAGACAGATATCACCATCTGCTGGCCAAATGGAGTCACTGCAGATAGAAATGCAGTCACGGTTTCCATATCGGCTGGGAAAAGCCAATATGACAGGATGTTCCCCAGTCAATTTGAACAAGTTTTTGCACCCTGGGCATCGTGCCCACATAGCTTTTGAGCTCCAGAAGGTGCCCTCAAACTTGTAGCCAACACAATTAATTTGCAACATGCCAATTTCATCTGCAATCATACATCACAGCCCCAGATGGCATTAACGTGATCTCTGACTGCTGTGTCTGCCACCGCTGATTGCGTATACACGATTACGGTAATGAAGGGGTTAAAAGGATAACGTTAACGCCTTTTAATGAGGGGCGCGCGTCGCCCGTCTGGGGTGGCTAAATGCCGGCGAGGAGTACTGGAGTCTTCAAAGCCCTCCTGCCGCCAGGACACCCTAGAACGTCCTGAGGCACTAAGGGGTTCACGAGCGATTTGAGCATCATGGTTGATGTAGATCGAAAACATCTGGAGGGCCAAGGTTGCTGAGCCCTCATATAGAGTAAATCCCTAGAGATGTGAGCGTTTTGGATCCAAAATAGACCATGTTCCTTCTCGGTAGGGGCACGAGATATCTGTGCGCTTACAGCTCAAGCCGTGGAATGCTTTTCTCCTCCGCAGACCATCTAGTCATCTCCTAGCAGAGCCCACTCATCATTTATTCCTCGTGGCTGTGCTAAGCCATCATTTAACTATATTAAATCTCTGAGCCTGCCGGGGCGAATGTTTAATGGTTACACTGTGTTTTTCCCGTACGTGTCTTACAGCTCCTTCCTATGAGGACCAGAGGAGAAAACTCATCTCCTAAAACATGGAGATGACATTATTGGTGGTTTTTCAGAATACTTGCATCCTATTGGACGGGTGGATGCATTGAATACATTCTGTATTGATTGCTTCGTGCCCATAACCTGATACAACCTGACACAACCACTGACGCGCTTTATAAAGCATAAAAGCGATTTCGTCCAGTTGCTCCCATCAACAAGGAGCCGACTCTCTCCTACACCACTAATGGAATTAAATGCAGGTCAACAACACTAACCCAATAGGCAGTTACAAGTTTTTATAAAGCACTAGCAA
The DNA here is from genome assembly GCA_009667805.1 of Leptobrachium leishanense. Taxonomy (NCBI): domain Eukaryota; kingdom Metazoa; phylum Chordata; class Amphibia; order Anura; family Megophryidae; genus Leptobrachium; species Leptobrachium leishanense. The sequence goes on from CM019073.1 coordinate 99,039,561, forward strand.
GTTCTGTAGCGCTGTACAAGGGGAGGCAGAATAACAAACCTACATACAGGTTAAACACAGAACAGTAGGAGAGGGGACCCTGCTCCAGAACAAACAAAGGAGCCACTAAGACCTGGGTCAGCAACCTTGGCCTTCCGGGCGTTTTGGAACTACACCTCCCATGATGCTCAGCTACTCGTCAGGTTGGTAGAGACTCATGGGAAATGTAGTTCTAAAAAACATCTGTGGGACCAAGGTTGCTGATCCCTGCTCCAAGGAATGCTGGTGACAATAGGGGGGAGAGGGACGAGGTCACCATGTACATCCCATCACTGATCGGTAAACAAAACTAAGGATTGTGAAATAAACTTTTATTAAGTACCGGCTGGGTGGAGTATAAATAACATCGCTGCTCTGCGTGGAGAGAGCCTGTGAAGACATGGGTTCGATCCCAGCCAGAGCACCTCTCCAGTAAGTGTCCTTGGGCAAGACACCTAACGGTACATACTCGCCACCCAGGACATACTTGAAAACTAGAGAAATCTCAATGTATCCTTCCTGGTAAAATCCTTTCTCAAAAAAAAAAAAAAAAAAAGGTGCAAAGAAACGAGCCAAAAACCTAATATATAATGTACAAGCTGAAACAAGGGCCAATAACCCCGCACGCTTTTAAAGTCTCAATACTTCTGGACAATTTATAATGTGTAAAGGGTTAAGTATTTAGACTTCAGTAGTGCGAGAGGTTATTGGCCCTTGTTTCAGCTTGTACATTATATATAGTTTTTGGTTCGTTTCTTCGCACAAAGTTTTTCACAATTTTCTAGTTTTGTTTTATTGATAAGTGATGGCATGGACATGACCTTGTCCACCCCCCCCCCCCATTGCTACATGCATCCCCTGGTGCAGGGGTTGGCAACCGTGGCCCTCCAGATGTTAAACTAAATTTCCCATGATGCTCAGCCACTCATTTGGTTAGTGGAGACTCATGGGAAATGTAGTTTCAAACAATCTGGAGGGCCAAGGTTGCTGACACCTTCTTTAGAGGCTGCTTTGGCTTCTTAACACTGACATATTTTTTCTGAATTTCGAGAAACCAAAGACTGGCGTTTTGGGACGTGTCGCTGGAGGTGGGGCTGATGAGTTAATCCACTGAGGTTTCAGGTCACATGAATTTTTGGGGCCGTTTATGTACATAAAAACACTTTTCTTTAGTTTTATTTGCAACAGATGATTTTTATTTTCTTCTAGCATTTATTACAGTTTAGAGACTTATTGCTCAGTTACAGTATTTATGAGGCGCCAACAAGTTCTGTAGCGCTGTACAATGGGAGAGCCAGAATAACAAATATACATACAAGTTAAACACACACAACAGTAGGAGAGAGGACCCTGCTCAAGAGCTTACAGTCTAAGCGGTTATACACCCACACGCCCGAGGAGGAGCCTCTAAAAAGGCACCCGTTTACCCCGAGTATATGGAGAAAGCCTAAGGCTAGGGTCAGACAAACGCGCGTGCAGCCGCACTTTATCACGGCCGTAGTAGCAGCAAATGACGGGCAATATACGAAGTACGGCCGCGCAACCCAAGCGGCAAAAAGACGCATTCTTTTGAGAACGCGATCCCTCTAGTACTGACGTACAGAGTGCGCTGCGTCCGCGCGTGATTGGGAGACGTCAGACGCTGCTAATGTCCAGCCTACATAACATCCAGACGCAAAAAAGTGTTTGACGATCCGTAAAAAAACACGCACGAAAATGCGCACCGTTTGACCGCTATCGCGTATTCCGTGAAAAAATATGTCCATTCGTTCGAACGCACTTTTTCACGGACGACGTGAAAAAATGCGTTCGTCTGACCCTAGCCTAAAAAGTGGGCCGTAGACGAGAAAACATGAGCTAAGAGCCCAACATGGAGAGTGTCCCTCCTAAGTAGGGGCGCTTGGGAGCTATGCAATTATAACCTTGACCATTAAATGTAGGACAAACATTAGAGAATCAGTACTAAAGAAAACGGTTCTTTATCCTTTTTTCTGTGATGAGGGGAAAAAAATTCTTAATTGTCCCAGTCTTTACCGAGTCCTTGCCGCAAGATTGATTGCGGACCATCTCATTCCCTGTTATCTGGTCGATCTGTATCGAGCGTATCATGCTGGAATAACGCTCGGCATGAATATTCCACATGCCGCTAAATCAGTATTCACTGCCTCCCCGTCGCAGCTCCGAGTGACCCACTTATTACGTCTTAAGAGCTTATTGCAGACAGTTTAGTGCGACGGCTTGCATCCAGCAGAAATCTAATTAAAATCGAATATATCATATCGGCCGCTTCTTCTCCGTGGCTTGTAAACACAGGGCGTAGTTTTACGGAGATTTCTCAACCCTCTTTAATCTTTGTTTGCGCTCATCGCGATGCCTCCGTAATGAAGGTGGCGAGGCTCTCCTGTTCAAGGGGGGGGGGAATAATTAAGCAGCTGAGTGTTTGATCTCCAGATCGTCTGCACAATTGCTAAATTTAGGCAAAATCTACTGGTTTTGGACAATTTGCAACTCTAGTCCAAATGCCCACAATGCAAAGGGTTATTCGTGGAGTTCTACTCAAATTTTAGGCCAAAACCGGAGTTTTGAAGAATTTCTAAACTCTCTATTCTGTCCAAAACTTTGAATTTCATCACTTGGCGAATGACCCCTTGGTACAGAGTTTGGCAACCTTGGCCATCCAGATGTTTTTGAATGACATCTCCCATGGTGCTCTGCCACTCATTAGATTGACCGCCTACTGAATAAATGGAGGTTCAAGGTTACTGACCCCTGCCTTCAGTGTGGTTATTGTGCTTGTTCCGTCCCGTGAGCTCTCTCAGCCAGTCCTGGCGCTCATTGCTTTACATGTCACTGTTATGTATTGCCTGTATTCATATGATTTCACTTGTGTGCACCACCAGTATTTCTCTTGCAGTTCGACCGCAGGTGACCTGTCATGAATTGCTCAAGATTGCAGAATTCATCAGCCACTGCTGCCGTTAACTTGCATTGATCGTCTTTTTTTTTTTTTTTTCTTCCTGTTCCAGGGATGTTCCAGTGAGGTCCCTATGACCAGGACCTAATCACAATTTTTGGAGATGGGCTTTTTCAAGCTCCGATCAGATCCTAGAGTGTCCCGGGTCCTGCCAACTGTAGTTCCGAGACTTGTCTTCCCCGCCTGCTTGTGAGTCAGGGAGATGTTGTGTGCCTTCGGGTGCCTCTGTATTCATTCTCAATGACTTCCATACCTGCTGCATGACCCGAGCAGGCGGGGAAGATGCTGGCAGTGAATGCTGAGGCCCCCAGCACTCATTTGGACAAAAGAGCCAACTCTCTGGTTGTGCGGTATCAGATCGGAACTCTGTATTGGCCATCCCAAAATATCACACCACTCAGATCACATCAGCGGCTCAAAAATACCGATTGGGACATGCCTAGTCTTTAGAGATATCTCCGTCACTGCTGCCCAGGTGTTACGACCACCCAAAGTTAATGGTTCTCCTTCCAGTTAACCCTGTCGGTAATTGTCCTGTGACTTTGTGGTTATCCTATGTTAAAGTCACCCCCTTGTGGGCAATTCTAAAAGTGACTAAACCACTGCATTGCCAAATAAGAAAACCATTCTCCAATTCGTCGACTTCTGATGTCGATGCCTGGTAGAGCAATCAAAAATTTTCTAAAGCAATCGAATTAACGTGTTTATCAGTAGCTATTGCATCTTAAGGTTCGGGTTGGGGTTTGTAATCCGGGTTAGGTTGCTATTTGTGCTTTGTTTAGTGTTAACGTTAAAACTAAACAAAGGTTTTTCGATTTCTAGCCGAATTGACATTCGATACCCTCTGAAACAATTCTAATTCAATTATTCAGGATAACTGCTTCTGAAAGCGATGCGAGGAGTCGAATTTGGAAGCGGCTGAATCTGAGCACAATTTCAAGCGGCGACTTTATCATGTTTGTGTGTGTGTTTTTTTTTTTTTTTTTTTTTTTGGTCCACACGTTAGTAATTGTCGTTTATAGTCTGGCCTTTTTTATTTCATGTGTTTTTATCACTGATCACCTTCTACCTGCCATCCAAAATTAGAAAGGACTATAGCACTTTGCCTCGAGGACGAAGCTGGAAGTCAGCGGTGGCCGGTGAAGTTATAAGTTGCTTGGGGGGGGGGGGGTGGGACACCTTGTCCCTGTGATTGCAGTAGTGTATCTATATGGCATGTTGTTGTTCGGGTTAAAGTGGCCCAGCAGTATTTTTCAAGACTGGTTATTGGGGGCAAGCTCCTTACAACCACAAAATACTAATAATAAAAAAACACTAGTACCGGGACTCCTCCCATTCTAATTTTTCAATATTTTTTCGTGTATTTTGTCACCCCTATGGACAGGCCGCTACCGTCAATGGCAAAAGCATTTCCCAATTTAAGGACATGAAGGCGCTGGGTGGGATGGGATATTCCAGGATTGGAATTTGTTTTACTAGTGGCTCTGCAGGGGAGGTCTCGTGTGAAAAGTGGGCGTTGCCACATTGTTTATTTTCTATGCACGACAAGTTGACTGGTTGGTATTCTAGCCAACCCTGTTTATGGCTGACCGTGCCTAAAGCCCTACTCAAGTTGCCCAAAACCTACAGAAATCTACCGAGTTAGGAGCAAAAAATAAATATGTATCAGACACATGGGGCGGAGTCTGATAAAAGAGGGGCAGGGCTAAACCAATTTCACTGGTTTACGGAGTGTTAAAGGGGCAGCATTTTATGGGAACTTGGTGACTTACAACTATTGCATTAAGTGGGGTTGAAAAGTTAAAACAAGAACAAAGCTATAAAACGAACAAATTGCTTTTATTTCCATAAAAAAAAATTGTTTTTATTGTACTGGAGGAGCTTTGTATTCTACCCATGCAAAGTACTTGGAGCTCTTAGGAGGATATCGGGGCACAGAAGACGAAAAGGGCTCCTTGGGGTGGATGCTTCCTTATATATTTTCTGTATTTTTTTATTTTTTCACATCAAATCTTTCAAAACATTTTCAGGAAACGGACTGAGAAAAAAAATTATTTAAAACCAAAGAACAATGTAGAAAAAAAGAACTACTAAACACGAAACGCTTCACCTTAAATCGCGTTGTTTTGATGCATGTTTAGATGGAATGTTGTAAATTGTATCTCTCAAAGCCTTCTAGGTCAAAGAACATTTTTGTCAATAAAATATTTAATCGTTAATTTAATATTTAATTAAAGGTATTTATGTGGATGTAGTCTCCTAGGTTACTCTTGAATGAAATTAGCTCTGTGACCATGGTGTGTACATCCTGACGATGCTTCCTCATATTATTATTCATAGGAAAATAAATTGTTAGAAAAACCAAAATCTCACATAATAATAAAAATAAAATTTTTATATTTTATAAAACTGTTTCCACTTGTTCTGTTGTAAGACGTGATAACAAAAAACGACTTGTTTTTCTACCGTGCAGAGGAGCATGAATTAAAGGCTTTTTAAACAATTTGGTCTTGGAGTAAATCGCGTCGGCTGAATGCCAGAGGGGGACTGCGAGCAACGACAAGGATCCGGCAAACGAGTGTATACGCAATGAAATGGGGGGTAGTCAGAATGTCCTTGTTGCGAAGTTAGTATTGTTTTGTCCTTGCGCGAAGCTGCTTCAATTTTGGAACAGTAGGGGTTGAAGCCACATTTTGTTTTCGGCATAAAAAAGACGTGCTGTTTTAATCTTTTTTACCGCTGAGTTTTGTTGCAGGTTGGTTGATTTCTTACATTAGCTCTGTGGATAACCGTATCCGATGTAAGTATTACCTTCGCTTTCATAACGCCCAGTAAACATGGGTTTAATAATAAAGAGAACCATTTAATGCACCAAAATAAAGTATACAGTATATGCATTTGTATGTATACGTATACAATTTGTAATATTTTAAAATATTAAAGCAAATATGTAACAATTTTTATTAGAGATTTTAAGGCTAAATTGATATTTAATATAAATTTGAAATGGTAATCAATACATTCAGTTATAATTTTCACCAAAATCACCTCGTAATTTAACAGCAATGCAGGTTACTAGAGTTTATGAAACTCCGCTTTGATTATGGTTTGGTTTTTCGCTTGCAGACCTCCTGGGGAAATTTCTGCAGAATGTGTCATCTCAATTGCAAGACTGTGCGATCTGTTTGAATGTAACAGGACAGTTTTTATGTGAATATCGTAACAGAAATAGGGTTTTCTTTTTAATGTAGCAGTTTCAGTGTTTGGCAGTTAGGAAGTTAAGACTCTAAATCTTTTCTGAGAACCAGGACAGTTTTTTTTTTTTCGAGGTGGCTGTGGGAATTCTATGTTGGTGAGACCTTGAAAGTAAATTGTGTCAAACTGAGCATGTCTAAACTGGCCTCAGCTGGGGCAGATTTCAAAAACGTCCCAACGGTTAAGTGTGCCTGCAGAACTAAAGTCACGTAAAAGTGCTATAATATAGCAATTCCCCCTAACACTGTCATCTCTAAAAGGATTATGTGAATTCACTATTTGTAGAATGTTCACTGTATTTTGTTGAAAATGGAGTCGCCGAAGCAGTTACTGGACATCAGCGAAAAATGCAGATAAAGGCCGAATTGCAACGAAACTGCCTCAGCAAATTCCACTGGGGGGGGGGGGTTGGAAGTCTCCCATTCTCCGACTAGAAGCTTAAACTTGTAAAAGTGTCTAAAATAGTAAAAAGATCTGTTGTGGAAAAAGTCAAATAATAAAAAATGGGTTTTTGTGTTTTAAAGCTTTTTTTTAAAAAAAAAAAAAAATTCTGTCTCATTGAAACCCTGAAATCAGGTTATTTTGCCATAATTTCAGTGCATTTTGGCGGTCTGTGAATAGATGGCGTGATTCGTTCTCTATGGGACAATTTCAGTGCCGCTGAATTGTGGCAAAATGCACTGTATTTCGCTGTCAATTCACCTGTATTTGGCAAATTGACAGCTTTGTGAATACATGAATTTCCCTGAAATTCACCATTTGGTGCAATTCATGGTAAATTCGGATGTTGGTGATTAACCCTCTTGATGCCCCACCAACCTGTTTCCAAGTTCTAAGGGAGGCAGCTACACTGCGTAATGGAGAAAAAAAGCAATGCACAGGGTCAACATAGTTTATTAAGTTAATAGAGATGCTTTGAAGCTTTAAAAACAAGGATGTAGAACTGGTTTTGTTCCAAGTTTTGTAATCGATACAGAGACTGTGCATTTAATTGTAACAAAGGATACTGACGCGCAAGCAGAATTCTAATAGGTTGATACATTTTATTTATCAGCCTCTGCACTTTTTCAGCGAGTTATATCATGGTTGTGATGTCAAAGGGCGCCTCCGGGTGGACTCTCCACATTTTGTACTTAAATCTTTAAAGATGCATAATATGAAGAGTTTTTCGTTTGCAAAGCAAATAGCAAATCGCTTGTAAACTCAAGATTTAATTCTTCTGCAGTGGTGTCACCTTTAGCTAGGAAATGGACTTGCATCAGCAAATTGTCGTCCCTTTCATGTTTACTGTCCACAAATCCCTGCTGCTCAAAGGATTATTGGCAATTTCATCTCAACGGACTCACGTGGTTCAGTCATTGTATGGAAAATGTATTCATGGAAACCAGGCATTGAAGGTTCTATAGGTTTCTGCTGCAGTGTTCTTGAATGTGGTGGGAAAACCCAAGAATTACAAACATCAGCTTCAAATATGGATGACTGGTAGGTATACATTTGGGAAGGATATATTTATTTATCTGTTTGACTTAGGTCTACATCTCCAGGCTAACCGAGGGAGGGCAAGAGTATGTTTTGGGTTTAAGAATAAGGGTATATAAATGGCAGTCGGCGATGGTGGGAAGGTTACAGACAGACTAGCATGTATAACTGGGAAAGGTGTAGCGTCAAGGAACTTCATATACGGGGAGTTAAGATTTAGAGTAACGTTTGGGGTACACTGGGTATTTGGGCTAAGGAAGCACTGTCCCTCTAGCAACTTTTGAGTGTCAAAACCTTGAGCATGTCAATGGTCAATGAGATGCCGTCTTGGGTCATAGGGATTTGAAGTGTCCTGTCAAGTAAGTTCAACTGTTCTGAACAGTACAATTGGTGGAGAAAACTACAACAGCTACACTGACTATCAGTATTCACACACGTAGTACATTCGCCTGGAGCAGTCATTATCCCACCACTTTCCATCATCTGACGATATGGAGACGCAATTCTCCAGAGTCTTACCATTTGGCTGCGTTACCAAGCTGTCTTTGTACCAATTGAAGAAAGAAACTCTATGTCCGTTCTCATACAGATACATCCCTTCGGAACGTAAATCGTTGATCCCAATCCATACGGGCCAGTTGAATGGGAAGAAGGCGTCATGAACGTACTGAGCTAACGCGGCAAAATCCTGTTGGTCGGTTGGCATGGCCAGGTTACCACCACGGTTATGGCAGTTCTGCTGTGCTATAGCGTAACTCTCAAAGTGTTGAAAGATGAGATAGCACTTTCTAAAGAGACGTTTTCCTTTCAGGCAACCTACGAGACACAGGAAATATATATATATATGTTAGCCAGGTCCAGGCACGTTCTGTTTGTGTAGACTTTAGTATACAACCTCACGTCATTGCAGTGAATTTCTCCCAAGTGTCTTAATTTGAATCTCCATACCCAACCTCACCCTAGACCAGTGTTTCCCAAACCTCTCCTCGGGACCCTCAACCAGGCCAGATTTTGCAGATCACCTTGGGGGAAAAGAAGACCGACTCCTGCAATCACTGAGCAGCAAATCATATCACCTGTGCTGAGCTTCAGATATCCTGCAAACCTGGCGAGGCGGAGGGCCCTGAGGACAGGTTTGGTAAACACTGCCCTAGACCTTCCATCTATAGGAAGTGAATTCAGAGTTGTATTAAATTGTACTCTAGTTCACGGAGAGCATCCGTCTGGCCTGTGCTTGCTTTTTGGACTAGAATTAGATGTAGAACGCAAGTATAATGAGATGAATCCATAACCATTTATTGCAACCGATGGGTTAAAATTAGACAAACCACCATTAAACTCTGCCATTCAAAAAAAATGCCTTAATGGTTTATATAAATACATGGCAAGAAACAAAGAAACCTGTAGTCCAGTCTTGGCAAAGACTTAAAATGAGCCTGTCCTGCTCGAGTTTACTTTAGCTCATTAACCTCTTCGCTACAGCTAGGGGTAAAGTTGAGCAGAAATGCATGGGAACATACTCTACTTTTTTGCAAAGGAAATGGTGTTCTTGTTTGTTCCACACACTAATGAGCATTTATTTATTTCCTGTTCCAGTTATATCACCGTATCAAGTCACAATAACTGTCATTTACGATAATTACCATGTTTCCCCAAGACCCGTCCTGTCTATAGTTTTATTAACATTTCAGTGAGGGGTAAGGGTGAGCTGAAAAGGGTTATATGAGGGGGTAAGAAGCAATCTTGGTGAGTTTCCGACACTTTTATATTGAATTTGACCCCCTTGTTTCCAGGGATCGAGTTAACTCGATCTCCAAATGCACCACTGGGTGCCTGAGATCCAGCTAGACTGATCTTGACTTAATCTGGAGACTTGCAAACAATTTCCATTTGTAAGTGGACTTCAGAATATGTTGCCCAAGTTACAGTACATCGGATAGATCGGTCTGTGTACTGTAACTCACTGAAACCACCAGTTAAGTCTCCTCTTGGAAACCTGACTGCAGCCTCCGATGGGAGGGAGAGCTGTTTCTGTGTAGGTGTACGCTGTGTTGGGAGAGGTAGAGCGGTGTGCCTATGTTACAGGAAAGCGTTTGTGGCTGGTTCCCACCAATAGGAAATCCTGCTAGGTATTGAAAGTGTTAAATACGGATTTAGGAAAAATATACATTTTTATGAAATGTCCCACCCCACCCCTCAACATGTGCCAAACCGTGAGTGGGAGAACCACCCTGCCAGTATTCACCTGCTCTCAGCAACTCGTTCATCGATGAAACCTTCTTGCACATCTATGTCAGGAATGAGGGCCAGTCGAATACAAGTAGACCTTATTGCCCTCTCACATGCAAACACAGACCAGACTATGGATCCAGGTTAAACTCTTACTAATTTTATGTTCAAAACGATTCTCTGAACGGGATTTCATTTTACCGAAAGAAACGTGTGGAATATTTCACAAAAAATTATTTGAAAAATTAAAAAAAACAAAACGTTCGTCCCATTCTGGTCTTTGTCAGTCCTACCTTCGATCTGGCCGATCTGTCTCTGGTTCCTCAGATTCAGCTCGGATACAGAAGTGATGGTGTCTTCAGCTTCGGAGAGCTTTGTTCGGATTTTCGAAAGACTTTGCGACATCTGGCTCATTTTAACGTCCATTCCGTAAAACTGGACGTTGAGGCGGTGGATTGCAGACTCCAAAGCTGTTATTCTGGACACTGGAATCGTAAAATGTTATTGTCTAAATATTATTCTTTGAACCCCTTTTTCTAACGCACTACATAGAAGGTACATGCGATGACCAACATTTCATTCCGATTCATTTCGGAAAAGTTTGGAATAAAAAAAATTTCAGATTTCAGAATTTTTGGTATTTGCTGATTCGGATCGGTACAAAACACTTTCAGAAATGTCTGAAATTTTGCACATGAAAGTATTTTTAGCCCATCTACCCCCTCTATACCTCTCTCTGTAACCCTACACCCACTCTATCCTCGATCTCCTCCAATCACCCCCCCTCTATACACCTACATGTTAGAGAGGGCTAGGGTTAGGATTATGGTTACTTCGAGGGTTGGGTTACTTTTAGGGTTACTGGTTTTTTTTGTGTTGGCGTTACTGTTACTAGGCACGTATAAGGCTAGGGTCAGACGAGTGTGATTTCTACAGACTGTACGTCCGTGCACACGGACGGACGTCAGTACGGAAGACGCAGTAGTGGCCACACAGTCCGTTTATTAACTGATGTATATTTTGACGGATGTAGGAGAGAAAATAAAAAAAAGCAAAACCATTTTGTCCGTGAAAAATGCTGAACATATAAATGCCACGTCTGACCGTCTGACCACGTTCCATCACTCACACAAAGCTATGCAGACGTTGCGGACGCAGCGCACTTTGTGCGGCCGTTCTAGGGGTTGTACGTTCTTGTCTGCCTTGTGTCCGTGGGCCGCGTCCGCAGTTCAGTGCGGACGTACTTTGTGTGTCGGGCTCCGATGGGCTTTCTTTCATGCAATCACAGACGTACTTTTAGGCGCCATCACGGACATGAACACTACGCTCGTCTGACACCAGCCTTAGGGTTAGGTCTAGAGAAATCTAGAATATGTCGGCAGCCCATCTAATCTGCCCAATTCTATGGATACTTTCCCTGGATTTATCTTTTATTTAGGATAGCCTTATGCCTATCCCATGCCTGCTTAAACTCAATCACTGTTTAACCTCTACCACTTCAACTGGAAGACTGTTCCATGTATCCACCACCCTCTCAGTAAAATAATGCTTCCTGATGTTACTTTTAAACCTTTGCCCCTCTAACCTAAGACTATGTCCTCTTGTTTTGCTACTTTGTTTCCTTTTAAGTATACTCCCTTCCTCTACCTTGTTGATCCCTCTTGGAGTTAGGATTATGGTTACATCTAGGGTTACTTTTAGGCTTACTGGTTCCATTTGTGGTTACTGTTGGGTTTACAGTTACTGTTTCTTAGGGTTAGTATTTCTGTCAGCAAAATGATCCGAAAACATTTTAACTTTTCCATTCTTTTCGACTTCACGGTGATTCGGAATTTCGGGTTGTCCCGATTGGCCGAAAAGCCAATATTTTATCCGAAAATTCATTGGAACAAAACGAAATAAAATACACATGGGCCCGATTACATTCTTCACGCATACGTTTGCGCCCGCGCAAAAACGCATTAATGCAAGAGGCAAAACCCTTTGCGCTGAACGTCGTATTACAATGTCAGCACAACAAACGCGCGTATATGTCTACCGCGGGTGAACCTGCGCGAGCTTACTGTACTTCGCGCGTCCTATACTTAACATCGTGAGCGCAAATGCGTTTGTGCGCTGGTACGCGGATGGTATTACAATCTATGCGCAGTTTGTAACGCACAGTCTTTGCGCGCATAATTTTAGCAACTCCTAAAAGCTGGTGTTAATGGCAAATTCTATCAACCTGACCGAAACCAAATACACCAGCCCAAAAAAAAATACGCAGCAAAGTATAGTTACACATTCTACAAATACCCAAACAATAAATTTGTGAAGTTGTGCTTGCTTTTTTTATTGATGCAGCATATATGCGCAGATTGACTTTGACAGGCGCAAAAACTTAACGTGAGACAATTGTGGTTCTAAATTCTGATTGGCTGAATCGCGTGAAAAAAACAGTCCGCACACTGATTTCTACTCTCAATGTCGCTGCGCGCGCGTCCGTTTTACGCGCGTTATTTTTTGACGGATTAAAAAAATGCGCGAGGATTGTAATACCAGCGTTGATTTACGCGCGTTAACGTTTAATGCTGCGCGCAAAAATTCATGCGTTCTGCGTGCGTTTTTGCATGAAGAATGCAATAGGGCCCTTAGATGGCAATCTTTCAAGCGTAGAATTATGTTACATAATTTCTTACCATCGTTATGTGTTGACTACAAATCCCCAGGATGTGACAGCATTTTATACAAGCTTTGCCCTACAAGGAATCGGCTGATCCTTCACAGCCGATCCCGCGCTTAACAACACCATATTGTCGAAGCCCTTAAATAAAATCTGTTTTAATTTCTAGCCTTTTTTTAAAATGTACTTTTTTCGTAATATATACATAAAATGCACAGCTGCCTTGATTTTGAGCCTGAGTTCTTTTTTATAACCCCCTTTCTAGATCGCTATATCGTACATTTTCATTCTGTGCATAGAGGGTTAAACTGCAGGAATTCCTAATGCAGGCATGTGGTAAGGAAAGCATCTCTGCCGACATCTCCCAGGACCCGTATTTTCTGTTCTTCGAATTTGCTGTTATTTGTGCGCGCAGCGAGGGGGGAAATAGTTACATATTAAAAGCTAGAATTCCATGGAAAATATCGAGAAAGCAAAACCTTGTTATTCTTTCCTAGCTAGCAGACACGAAAAAAATGATCAAGACATGGAGGATGGTAAAATGCTGAGAATTTTCTTTCCGCTGCTCTTGTTTCTCTCGTATGACTTACTCTAAAAGCTAAACATTGGGTTTTGCGGCTTGTGGTGTTTGTTCTGGAATCCAAAATTACAGTTTTTCGGTTAAAAGAACTAGCGATGCTGGCAGTTTTAATACAGATGTGTTGAATCAAACCATTGTATTACAACTGCAAAAAAACGTTAGCTTTACTTGTCGCCTAAAAACCTACGCTCCTCTTCTGTCACTTAGGCCCCTATTACATTCTTTGCGCAATTTCTTTCGCGCAGCGCAATTTTTTTTGCGCGCATTGTCCAAAGTTATCGCGTGAAAAGTAACGGTGGTATTACGGTCCGAACGCATTTTCTCATCCGTCCGAAAATAACGTTCATAATAACAAAGAGTAATACTCGCGCAGTAACGTAGCGCACGTAAATCAGTGTGCGGACTGTTTTTTTTCCGCGGGATTCAGCCAATCAGAATTAAGAAACTTAAGTCAATTAAGGTAAATTGATGTCAATTAAGTATACATGCTGCAGCAATAAAAAAACACGCACGAATTCACAATTTTATCGTTTGGGTATGAGTAGAATGTGTAACTATACTGTGCTGTATTTTATTTTTTTTCGTGCCAGTGTTTTTCGTTTCGGCCAGAATGTTCTGATTTGCAGCTACCACCAGCTTTTCAAAGACGTTAAAACTTTGCACGCAAACGTCGTCTGTAAAAAGATGCGCATCGATTGGAATACCATCCGCGTACCAGCGCACAAACGCATTTGCGCTCACAATGTTAAGTATAGGACGCGCACAGTTCATCACGCTCACGCAGGTCCATTCGCGTTAAACGATAACGCGCATCGTTTGCGCGAATGTTGTAATACGACAAAAGCCCCTCGTGCAAATGTGCATTTGCGCACACAAAACCAAATGCGCAAGGAATGTAACAGGGGCCCCAGTTTGGTAAATTTCTTTGTCTCCAAACCGAACTAATCTTGGCACCAGATCACTGGGCAGATCCATAGTAGTCAGTGGGCTAGATCCACTAGAGCTTCCTGCTAGATCTAGAATTGAGATCCAATGTTAATTTTGACAGCAAATTTAAATTTAAGGGGTTATTCAAAGAGCACCGGAATTTGGCATTCACCGTAGGGTCCCCGAAGTGCAGGGAAAATCCGCTGAATCGAAAATAAAAACCGTGACCTCATTGGATCCGATCCGATAAGCTGCCGGAAACCGATAATAGATTATCTATTATTAGATGAATAGATTAACCATTACCTCTCTATAGGACAATTTCACTGCTGCCGAATTGCGGTGATCTGTCGCGAACTGCACCATCAATATTTTTGGCGTATTGACAGCTTTCTGAATAGCCAAACTGCCACGAAATTGCACCGTGTGATGAAATTCACTGTTCGGTGGCAAGTTCGGCTCTTCTTGAATAACTCTTATACAGGTCTATTCAAAGAAAGGTGAAACTCCGAAGAATGACTGGAGAAGTGAAATTTCTAGATCAAAATAGCCAAAGAAGAAAAATTCTCCATTTGATCTAGATTGTTCTTTTCTCCTGTCAATTCTCCTGATTTTCACCTTTCTTTGAATAGACCTGATCGTCTTTGACGAAAGTTATTAGTTGACAAAATTTAACACTGACATGTCATAGGGTTTAGGGATCTATCCAACGTTAAAACATTAGGGAATCAATCCCTTGGTGATTTGGCTCTCACCATAAAGAAAGGACTCTGGGGGAATACAGCATTTGATGATATTAACTTTTTAAAGGCTGATAGATCCCCATGGGATCTCACCACTCATTTTTAGATCTAGCAGGGGACTCTCGTGGTTCAGGCCCAATGGGTGGTGACGGCAATCAGGCCATCTCGGCTCTCCTGACTGTATCAAAGCGTTGCCTGGGTTACCTGATCTTGACATACTCTTTTCCCATTCCATAAACGATAACGCAGGGTTTATGGAATGGCTTGATGTAGCGTTTGTGCGATAGAGCTAGGTTGATTCAGGATTTATCAGTTGGGAATTTTGGTCGTGGACTTCCCACTAGGCTTTGAAATGGAGGACACTTACAGACATATGAAATATTGTCGTCGACAGGTGGGGGTGTGGTTGAAGCTGTTGCCGTTGTTGGGACGCGCTCTTTGATAATGACGTTATCCTCCTTCTTTTTGTTCTTCCTGTCCAGATCTCCTTTGTCGTTGGCGTCGTCGTCATCGTCATCTTCCTCCTCTTCTTCCTCCTTCAACTTTTCTCTAACTTGTGACACCGTAAGTATAGTGATGTTTAGAGTTTGGGTTGAATCCATTTTGGGAATTACGAGAGGATTTAAGATTATCTAGAGAAAACACACGTTTAATGAATTTCTTAAAATATCCTTTACGATATGGGTACTTTTATTCTCCCACGTCCATTCCCTTCTCTTCCATCATTTAATATCAACGTTCCGCTACCTTTCCAAGTTGTTTGCCTATTTCTGACTGTCTTGCCGATGTAAATTTCCAACTTGTGGTCCCTCTTTCTTAATTTCTCCCCTGCCTTCTCTTCAGTTAAAACAAACGCCCAACTCTTCTCTCGCCGTCACACTTTACCAACCTTCTCTTTACCTCGATAAACCCTCCTCACTGGTTGCTCATGCGCGTAAGCACGAGTTCAAGATGGCAGAACCTTCAAGTCTCCTGGAGTCTACATGGATATTCATACGAATGTGGAATGTGTTGCTACAGACTGCTGGGATATGGCAAAGGAAAAGCTCAGTAGGCTTCTGCCATTTGCCACATTTTGACAAATACGGAAGCCTCCACGTGACAAATTTATCTCCTCTTGTTCTCATATGTGACTTTCATTGGGGGTTCTATCATGTATCAATATGGGAACCTCAAAAAATCTGCATGGTAGGTTTTCTAGCTATAAGGCATTGCAGAGCATAATGTAACAAACTAGATACTCCAGTATACCGCTAGATTTTGGTGACAAAAATTACCCTTAAATTGTAGGGGTCGCATTATATTCAAGACATCTGCATTGCGTGTAGAAAACAAAAAACTTGCCCAGCTCTGGATCCCAAGTCTCCCGGAAGTTCCGGTAGTCTCACTGAAGTGAATGCGGGTCCCTTGATGCTTGCAAACACTTCAGGAACTCCCGGATCAGGGAAAGGTGGGATCCAGCCCGGCCAGAGGGCACGCTCGGTTTAAGCTAATCATTCACCTCACCTGCCTACGCCGGCCATATAATCGCTAGTAAAGACGGGTGGCCGGCAGCTTCATACTTAGTAACAACTGCAATCATTCTAGACCAGAACACCCTGGGCTGAGGGGGAGCCTGACTGTGTTAAGAGAACCTGAAAAGATTTTATTTGTTTACTGGTACAGTATAATTTTGTTCCTCGCGTTATATTCGAGTCTTGAATATTCTTTCATATCCATAATAAATCTCTATCCATCGCGTTATATTCGGGTCATGCTATAGTATCTACGGTAGTTACTGCCCTTACGCCCGTGCCCTTACGCCTACCAGCGTCCGTCGCAGCGCTGTGACATTGCGACGGGGCCAGTCACACGCTGTAGCGCACACACGAATTGCGAGTGCTACAAGCATCCGTGAACAAAGCCTCCCCATCGAAACGCTAGACGTACATCGACGCGGCTGCAATGCGCGATGCTCCATAGGAGGATGACGCCTTGCAGCTCTGAGCGCACTAATTGTGCTCAGCGAGGTGGCCAGACGGGCGTCGAGTGGAAGGAACGTCCACTCACGGATGTTCCTTCCGCTATCCATAGACGATCATCTGACCCCGGCCTTACCCTTCATGACTTAACAATTGGGGGGAATTCATTCACTATAGAGTGCAAACTAAACCATAAACACCAGCGATATTACAATTCTCGTAACACACCGTGTATATGTCTTCTAAGAAATCTGGGGTGGAATTGTTCTCTTCCGTCTCTGCCCCCCCACCCCCCAGTTCCTACCCTCATGGTTCTATCTCTCTGAAGAACTCAAAAGTGACAACGTTGATTTATTCAGTTATGAAAGTCTACTTCTTGCTTACTTTCTTCAGTCGTCCCTCTTCTTTAACAACAACAACATAGTTTTAAAAAAATGGTAAAGAAAGAAAAAGAACCTAAAGAAATAAATCAATGGCCGCAAAGGTAACTTTCCTTAAAAGATCTCACCTTTTCAAAGTCCTCATCGTCTTTCTCGGGTTCAAAATGGACTCCTATCCCAGACTTAACTTTCTCTTCGCTGTCTTCTCGCTCCGAGTGACTGATGTGGATTTGGCTGACGTACAATAGCAGTAGGAAAATCCCTCCAGAAGACATTTTTCTCAGGAAGAAACTTGTTATTCGTTTAAAATGAATAAACGTACAACGCCTCCGATGCAGATATCCAGGTCTCTGCTCTATGAGGTCTTGGGTTCCTCTGAAATGCTGCTTCTTTGTTCCTTCTCTAGAATTCCTCACATGAGGTCTGTCTTAAACACAGGAAACGTCAAGGGTTTTTTTTTTTCTTCTTTCCTCCCAAGCGTCTGCTGTCCCATAGCCAAAGGGGGACTCGTGGACTAATACTTCCAGCATTGGCAGAACAAGAGGAACGCGTAAAGTTGGAGACGTTGAGTTCTATGGGTGGCGTCAAGTTCCAAAATAAACAGCTGTCACTCGCACTGTGAATAATGGTGATTTTTGCCTTAAGGAAATGTAATAAAATGCTTAAAATAGAATATAATCCGCTCGGACACAGAGGAGCGTTCAGTTAAAATCTCTGCAATATGGTGAAACACCAGGCTATATATACACTTATTTGGAAATCGCACATGAATGGCAAAGTTTGAGCTTAAATTTCCAATTTATGCAATTGGATGAATCAGATAATGTTATATAAGAAAAAGAAGGATAAGCTGGAAAATAATCGTATCTTATCATAAGGTCGAGTGTATAGAAGTATAGTACAAGCTTTATTAATCTCACAAAAAGAAAAAATACACAGGGTTATTCAAAGAGAATCGAAAAGTCACCGCACGTTCGGTGACTTTTTGTTCTCTTCAATTCGGCTTGATTCGGCGATCCCGTTTCTGCGACCCTGCGGTGTATTCAGCAAGAACCACAGGGCCGTCGTAGTGCAGGGAAAAGCCGCTGAAAACCTGCCGAACACTCACCCCAAAACCCAGGCGAATGCACACCGAAACCCGCAAAAACATCTGGATGTCTGAAATTTACATATAAGATCCAATGAATGATAATAAAAAGGGCTGTTACTGAAAAAAGAAAAAAAACTTTAAAAAAAAAACTGATTTGTTTTTGCAAAAGAAACCCGAAAAATGCTTAAAAGATCCTAAAAAATCTATAAATAAAGAGACTTTTTACTGCAGAATAAAATAATAAACGGTTTATTAGATATTGCATTAAAACAGGAATATTTTTAACATTGAAACCTATGGGATTCGCCTGAATAAACCTGTCGAATGAAACCACCGAATGGCAGGGCATTTCGGGAACCTTTCACTGCTGGTTTGTGTTCTCTGAATAGCCGAAGCATTGCTTCTCTATGGGGATTTCACTGCCCTCGAACAGGCACCGAACCGGCACCGTATGTGCAGGCAATTCGCCAGGATTTGGCGAACTGCCTGCTCTCTGGATAGTCGAATGGCCAGGAAAGGTAACCGAACGCTGAATTTCAGCATTTGGTTACCTTTTGTCAGCAATTCGGATCTCTTTGAATAACTCTGATATTTAAAAATGTAATATTTTACATCAACAATATACACGTATGCACGGCCGGATTTGCATCTCAGGAGCCTGTAGGCACAGAAATGTGGAGCGCCCCTAACCCCCCGTTCCCCCACCAAAAAAAAAAAAGAAACATGCCAAAATTACTTTTTAATTTTTCGTTTTGAGGAAAATTATTATTTTATTTTAAAAAAAAAAACTTTTCTCTGTGCGCTCAAACCAAAAGAAGGGGCAGAATGTGTTGCCTTAGTTGAGTTAGTGCATTGGCATTGACAATTCCTTTGCAACATATGCCTTTTATATGCATTCACACAGGGTGACGCTGGGTGTAGGTGGAGGAAACTCCTCTACTTCACTGAGAGATTTCACCTGATCAGAGCTGGAGGGAGCGGCGGGGGACTCCACTCCACACAACCTTTACATATCCTTTATCTTTTTAGAGTGTCTCTTTAAGGGGTATGAATACTTTTTCTGCCTACTACCATCTACTGTATATAACAATGGAGATATCTATTAAATACATTTAAAGGGACACTAGCACTTACATAAGCTGTAACTAGATTACTCGAGCATTACAAATAAACACACATTATAAAACACCTTACAAAACACATGCTGCTGTTTTTTTCTTTGTTTGAAATAATTGCATGTATGACGGAAAAAATACGTAAGGTTTTTATCTCTTGTTTCCATTTTGTGTATTTTCCCATGATGCAACATTTACCAAAATCTTTGCTGTTTATTCTACATTATTTAACCGTTAATGAAGTAGAGGAGGGGATGTTTAGATAGGGTGGCAGGAGGATATTGTTCTCCAGGCTAACTGAGATAAGAACTGGCAGCTGAATGAGATATGACAGGGAGCTAAAAAGACTTCTAGTCTACCCCTTGGTGATGTTCTTTGAATACATCCCACACAATACAATGATGTGAGTCCATTGATCGACTCATAAACTCCATTCTATGACCAAAGCCACACAGCGAGGAGCAAGTGATGTAAAGATACTGTGGGAGGGCAGTTTACAACACAAAATATCACACAATGGATGCACCCAGTGAGAAATATAGAGGGAAATATCACACAATGGATGCACCCAGTGACACATATAGAGGAAAATATCACACAATGGATGCACCCAGTGACACATATAGAGGAAAATATCACACAATGGATGCACCCAGTGACACATATAGAGGAAAATATCACACAATGGATGCGCCCAGTGACACATATAGAGAAAATATCACACAATGGATGCACCAGTGACACATATAGAGGAAAATTTCACACAATGGATGCACCCAGTGACACATATAGAGGAAAATTTCACACAATGGATGCACCCAGTGACTCATATAGAGGAAAATATCACACAATGGATGCACCCAGTGACACATATAGAGGAAAATTTCACACAATGGATGCGCCCAGTGACACATATAGAGGAAAATATCACACAATGGATGCACCCAGTGACACATATAGAGGAAATTATCACACAATGGATGCACCCAGTGACACATATAGGAGGAAAATATTTTCTTAACTAAACATACAAGAGAAAAACAAAGCACATGTAAGAGATCAGAAGCATATTAAAAAAAAAATAATTAAAAAATTGTTTTTTTTAAAAAAAAATAGTTTGGGGGGGTTTAATAAAATAGGACTTAAGCTGGCATTTAAACATGATGAGCATAAATCGGTCAAAATGAGCTCAGTGCACAGAGGTGAAATGGCTCATCAGTGAAGGGGTTAAAAAGCAAAAATATGTAAAAATTGGGTATTTCTAATCCCAGGACAACATTTTGGAGATTTTGGTGATTAAATTTTGAAAAAGTGTGTTTTTTCCGTTTTTTTCATACTATTTAATATTTTTGTTTATAGTAAATTATAGGATATGATGGAAATGATGGTATCTTTAGAAAGTCCATTTAATGGTGAGAAATATGGTATATAATATGTGTTGGTTGCATAAACGAGTAAGAGGAAAATTTGAACTAAACACAAACAGCGCAGAAATGTAAAACCAGCAGCGGGCACTTTCGGACAGACTTTCATAAAACCGCCCGGTCACTGTGGGGTTAAACAATACGTAGACAACTGAATACAGTATAAGTGTAGAGTCCTGAACCCTAACCTGCCAGCGCCCCCGGAAATGGCAGAGTGAGAACATAAAATAATTGTTGAAGAATGTTTGTCTTCCAGAATATAATAAAAACCTTGGCTGATTCAGAGCGTGCCAACATATACAAGCTGTTTTTTTTCCAACACACATTACTACGGAGGACATTGATTCTGAAGCCATGTGTTACGATAAGACTCAATGTGTGGTCGTAATCTCCGATGGATGTTGTGTGACAGCCCTGCTCGCCCGCATATGTCTTTTTTCCGTTGAATGTGGGAATCTTGAGAGAAGGTGTCTGTGATTTGCTTCTGGGCTGCGAAGAGAGCATAATATTGGCAGACACTCGTAGACTTTATGAGTTTTTCCGGAAAACTAGGAGATATATCGAGCACGATAATGGCCTTTTCTGTTCAAAAATTGATACAGAGAAGTGCGAGGATAAAGAAACCTAAAAAACTGGGCCGGTGAAGTCATTTCTTTAAAGGTTAAAAATGATTTATAATACGTTACGATATATAGATCATCTGCAACGTTCCTGTTCACTTTCTGTGCGATATCCCTTCATAAAGGTCCACGTGATATCTCGTCTTTTGATGAGATTGCAAAACCTCAACTCTCCTTGGCCAAACAATGGATACTGACATAGCGCATCGTGGTGGGCATTTCTTTATGGAGGCCAAACACACAAGGGTTACACAACTGGCCCTACATTGTACCCTTAACCCACACACTAATTTGGCATTACATTGACAGTCAATAGCCTTCCTTGATGAGCAGAAGAAGCACATGCAGTAGAACTGTCGCTATCGACAGATGGTCTACATTGACTTTTTTGGCAACAAAAGTGATTGATAGATCTGGGGAAGTGCAGCAAATTTTTACGGAATCAAAAATGTGTATTTTACTCAACTCACGGAGAACCTTTGTCGCCAATGAACTTAATCTAGAAAACAACACTTCTTCAGGTCATAAAATAAAATGGCATTTGAGGAAGCAATTAAAAGAAACCAAAGCCTCTAATTGTGTTTTGTTTCGCACGGTGTAATAGGATTAAGCGCAGATGACATTTTTCTTCATGTTATGTTTTATACATGTTGCTGGGCTGGATACAATTTGGTGGTTGCAGCCGCCCCATCAGGGAATAGGCGCGACCCCGCTCCTCCTGTACTTTTGCATTTCCTATGACACCTCACTTGACCTTGTGGGGAAAATAGAATGGAGATAAATGTCCCTAAAGGATGCTCACCTTTCCTCCCACTGACGGACCAGCTTGTATTTTAGATGACTAGGGCGTAATTATGTATTGTGTCATCAGCACTACATTTCTTTCTGGCATGGAAAATGAGTAGGTGAGTTATTGCAGTAGCATTGTTTGCTTTATCAGTAAAAGCTGACAATGCCGCTGCTTTATAACAAAAAAAGGAAATTTTGTATATATTTTTTAACCCTTTTTTTTTTTTTTACATAATTGCATTATCATGTTTGATATAGTTGGAAATTATTCTGGCCAATCCAGTGACACCTCACTTGACCTTGTGTCATGTATTGAATGGCGATACGTGGGTCAAAAGGACCCATGCCACTCCTCCCACCTGGCTATGACCAGTGCACAAGCCAATTATGCATTTTGCCATCAGCTCAAAACTTGCTCTCGGTATGGGAAATGACAAGGTGAGTTATTACAGCCTTAAAACCGCTTTAGGCATCCAACAGATGCCAGGATTTAACCCTGAAACTAAAAGAAAGTGTTTACAAACATGATGCTATATATCTAGGTATACAGTTTGATTTCACTCAATTGATGCTTTCATCTGCACATTTAAAAAGCCTGGATATATTTAAAAGACTGATTTTTTTTGTCCTCTATGTCGTATGAGAAGGATCTGCTCTACATTGTCGCAGCTGAAATATACAAGCTTCTTGTAGAAGGACAGACATGACCCATGTTACTGTAATGTAGCCATAAAATTGCTCGTCCCACCAAAAAAATCCAGGGGTGGTGAGAAACCTCAAACATTTCTGACATAACAGTGCCACCTCTAGGTCAAAACCCCAATGGTCCTCCACGGTGAGCCAAGTTACAGTACATGTCGAAATAATCGAGATTTACTTATTTATGCAGCAAAATCAGTTTATTCTTACGAAGATGATTGTCGCAGCTGTTAATAAACGAAGCAGCAGAATGCTCACGAACGCTGAAATAAGAAAATATTTTCATGCTCAAACTCATCTCAGAAAATGTGGAGGAGGGCGAGCCAACTGCTTGTAACTTTTCACTGATTATTCACATTATGTTCCTTAGCTCGGTCGGCGTACCACCTGGATCTCTCCTGCAACAGGTGCACCAACGCATCCTAAATAAGTCTCAGTTCTCAAAATTAAGAACTGTAATATTCAAGTATGCCCATTAATTTATTGTTCTATTACCATGGACATACAGGAGTGTAAAATCATATGCATAGTGATACCACTACCCTGCTCACATATATAAATCATTTTCCACTTGGGTTTCTCCTGGATCCCCATGAGCGATGGAACCAAAAATACTGACTTCTGGTGCACTGTCGTTTTTCCAAGCTCCTGAGTGTCTGCTCCCAAACACAAACCACCCATTGCGAAACTTTCCTATGATTGCCCATCATAACCTAGAAGTCACGATAAGAGGTTGGTCAAGCCTTACGCCGGCCGTCCACTGGGTCCGTATTTGTGCGATGGTGCGATCATCCGATATCGTCTGAAGTCGTCCGACCGATCCCACAACATGCAGGTGAATCAGCCCTCTTCCACTGCGTCCGACCACCATCAGACGACTTCAGATGATTTTTTTGCGATTACAACACATTAGCGATCCTGCCAATTTTCAGGGGATTTGATCAGATGAAATCGGACGATCCGGTACAATTTAAATGTAGATGAATTGTATAGTTAAACAGCCGTGCCGTGGCAGCGAAATTGCCCCGTAGAGAAGTGATTCAGTGCGAAGCCCATAGGATTCAATGTAAAAAATATTTTCGTTTTTATTCATTTTTTTATTTAGGTATTTTACTGGATTTGTTTGGCAAAAGTTTGGGTTTCAAATTATTTTTAAAAAGACAAGGCTTTTTTTATTTTTATATTTTTTCCTTCAGGCCGGCTGCATTCACCATTGCTGTCCCTGGTGCTGAAAGCTACTTAGGGGTTTATCCCCCTCTGCAAGTTTTTTTTTCCCGGCTTTGGCTGCGCTATTGGTTCCCAGTCTTCTATTTCACAAGGGGAGAGGAAGTGGTGGATCGGGCAGCCCTCTACACCGTGGGATCGGAGATAAATTTGGGGTTTTACGGGGGAGGGGGCTATGTATTTTAACCCCTTCACACCAAAAGTAAGGTTATCTCGATTTGCTTTGTAATATATTGAAAAGCAATCATTAGCATATCAAACCCCATTTTCACACCTTTTTAAAGCTAGTTTAATGTGTCTGCTGCAGAGAAACACATTTCAGTGTCTTATATCTCTTCAGGCACCCTGCAGAGAGATAAAACAAGCTGCATATAGCAGCACCGGTCCTCACTGTAACAAAAAGTTCAGACACATTACTGTTACAGTACAACAGTCAGGGAGAGGGCAGAATACAGGGAGTGCTCTGGGGTCAGTCATTGCTGTACAGGAATAAGATTCAGGGGGTTATACTGACTGGAAATCCCTGTACAGTACAGATACAAGGTGTTACTGTAATTACCATACACAGGCTTTATGCAGCACATACAGATACAAGGTGTTGCTGTAATTCCCATACACAAGCAATATGCAGCACATACAGATACAAGGTGTTGCTGTAATTCCCATACACAGGCATTATGCAGCACACAGATACAAGGTGTTGCTGTAATTACCATACCCAGGCATTATGCAGCACATACAGATACAAGGTGTTGCTGTAATTGCCATACACAAGTAATATGCAGCACATACAGATACAAGGTGTTGCTGTAATTGCCTTACACAGGCATTATGCAGCACATACATATACAAGGTGTTGCTGTAATTGCCATACACAAGCATTATGCAGCACATACAGATACAAGGTGTTGCTGTAATTACCATACACAAGCAATATGCAGCACATACAGATACAAGGTGTTGCTGTAATTGCCATACACAGGCATTATGCAGCACACAGATACAAGGTGTTGCTGTAATTACCATACACAAGCATTATGCAGCACATACAGATACAAGGTGTTGCTGTAATTGCCATACACAGGCATTAGGCAGCACACAGATACAAGGTGTTGCTGTAATTACCATACACAGGCATTATGCAGCACACACAGATACAAGGTGTTGCTGTAATTACCATACACAAGCATTAAGCAGTACATACAGATACAAGGTGTTGCTGTAATTGCCATACACAGGCATTATGCAGCACATACAGATACAAGGTGTTGCTGTAATTACCATACACAGGCATTATGCAGCACATACAGATACAAGGTGTTGCTGTAATTACCATACACAAGCATTATGCAGCACATACAGATACAAGGTGTTACTGTAATTTCCATACACAGGCATTATGCAGCACATACAGATACAAGGTGTTGCTGTAATTGCCATACACAGGCATTATGCAGCACATACAGATAAAAGGGGTTGCTGTAATTACCATACACAGGCATTATGCAGCACATACAGATATTGGTATTTTTTGGAAGCTGCATTGATTATTATCTCATTATGATCACTACAAATTCCCATAGGCAGGAGAGCTCATCTTTAATTATCGTTATCACAGTTACAGTATTTGACACAAAGGCCATATCTGCCTGTATTCTGATAATGCCGGCCCTCCGTTTGTCAGTGTTCAAGATAAGGGACACCATCTTGAGTTCAGAACCCTTCATTCAAACACTATCTCTGTAATGGATAAACAAATACATGAAAAATGAATAAATATACATTATTTACATTTTTTTGCATCTCAGAACAACAATATATGCACAGAATTTCTATGTCGGTGACATTTCGGTGCTCTCTGAATAACCCCTTTAGTGCGTCTATAATATCTAATGGTAAAGTTAGTGGCGTGCGTTACAGATCCTGCTCGTGTTGGCTAACAGCTGTTGCTTTATACTCTTCACAGATACTGGGCTTGGGGAGAATTTGCCGATGTGTTATTCTTGTACTTGAAAAGGAAATATAAAAGAATTCAAAACATTACGAAGGGAATGGAATTTAATACTTATTTTATAATTGCTGTTTTCTTAATTCGAGTCGTTTCCTTCTTGGACCCACACCTGGAGGTGAACGCGACAAAACCCATTCTCGGATTCTTTCTCGACGTGCAAACTTTTGCACGTATGGTTTTTTTCTTTCATCAATGTTGGAAAATTCTCTTTAGTACATAAAAAGGTTCAATTTAAATGCAGTTTTCCTCTAAATGGGTTTCGTATAATGAGGGCAAATGGAAAAGCAACAGTATATAATAGATAATTTCAGCTCCATCTGGATTATTATGACTCTTGCCGTTAGAGTGTTACAAATTGCTTCTTGAGAATCCACTAAATGACTGTTCGTTTCTTCCCGTCGCTATCTTAAACCTTTTGTGGATATCTGGAAATATTTATTTTTTATCTTTTTTATATATAAAAATTTATTTTTCTACCAGTTGGACAACTTTTAGCCCTAATTGTATTGTTTTTTTTAAATTCTGTGTTTTTTATTCATGTTTTTTTAGCATAATACATGGCAATATGATGAAACAGCGATCATATGCAAGGTAAAACAGAGAAAACTGAGATACATATTAAGAGAAGCACAAGTAAGGAAAGGATGGGCAATCAACTGGCGTTAGACGTGTGAGCCAAAGATACTATTAGACAGAATAGTTCCCAATATACGAGAGGCAAAAAGAGGACAGAGTGAAAGAGAAAAGAGGCGAGAACGGGGAATAAAAAATAAAATAAAAAAACCTCGGTGGGGAGGGGGTGATAGGGGACAGGGGAAGTGAATTCCACTATGGATAGAATAGGTCGCTAATCCAGGAGCCCAAGGTTTGCAGGTAAATATGAGGAGTCTCGTCTAATTGTGAGTTGAGTTGCTCCATAGCGCGAACTTAAGGCTGGGGTCAGACTAACGCATTTTTAACGTGCGTTTAGGCGCACTTAATCACGGCCGCAGTAGCAGCAAATGACGGGCAATGACGGCCAATATACGAAGTACGGCCGCACGAAAGTCCGGCCGCGCAACGCAAGTGGAAAATGAACGCATTTTTTCGAGAACGCAGAACCGCTAGTACTGACGTACAGAGTGCGCTACGCCGCATAGCGGTGTGTGTGAGTGATTAGGAGATGTCAGAAACTGCTAATGTCCAGCCTTCATAACGTCCTGACGCAAAAAGTGTTTTATTGACGATCCGTAAAAAATTACGCACGTAAATGCGCATCGTATGACCGTCTTTGCGCATTCCGTGAAAAAATACGTCAATGCGTTCAGACGCACCTTTTGACGGTCGCTGCAAATAATGCATTCGTTTGACCCTAGCCTCAGTGAGAATGTGACGAAGTTCCAGGAGAGAGGGAAGAGTCGATTGGTTCCAATGTCTCGCTAGTGCTCTGCAGGCCACCGAGGAAACACGATCAATGAGCTTATTTTCATGTCTTCGGGGTCCTTCAAGTGGACGAGAGAGGAGGAATGTCCAGGGATTAACCTCGACAGGTTGCTGTAGCGCTTGTCCGAGCCAGCCAGCTATTGGACCAGTACGAGTGAAGAGAAGGACATAACCACCATTGATGAAAGTAGGAGCCTGGTTTGACCGCAGCCTCGCCAGCATAAATTCGTCGGGAGAATTCGCATATAGTGGAGTCTAACCGGGGTGGGGTACCAGCGGAACATTGTTTTCAGACCTTGTTCAGCGTGTGTTACGCAGGTAGACGTGGATTCCCAGATTTCCTCCCAATCCTCGTAATCAAGATCTTCACCAATGTCCACTTGACACTTGAACATGTAGGGAAGTTCTTTTTCTGCGTATAAAACTACTCTTTATACTTAAAAACATCCCCCAAAAATCGGGGGTCGTCTTATACGTGGGGTATACAATACGAACCTTTAGTTCGTTTGGGCCAAGCTGGCTCAGGATGTCCCTGGTCTGACGGCCCGCTGGATGTGCAGCACTACTGTGTGTGCGGTGGCTTCAGCTGCATACAGTGTGCCGCGCTGGGCCGGTCACGGCAAGCGATGTATTCTATTGGTGAATACAAAGCCTTCTCGGATTGGCAGAGGTTGCGACATCATTAGCCCACCAATCCGAGCAGGCTTTCAATTCATTGGTGAAGTGCTTGGCTCAGTGCGGTGTATGCACTGTATGTGGCCGAGGCTGCGTCATGCTGTTGCCGCATGTCCTGCCGGGTGATATATTGGGGACATTTTGAGGCAGTTCGACCCAAAAGAAATAAAGCTTCACATTGGAAAGGATTTTAAATGATTTTAAGTATAGGTAAATCCCTCTAGATTGTAAACTCCTATAAGCAGGGCCCTCTACACCACTTGTTTCCATCATACGGTTTATCTTGTTCCCTTCGGATATTGTTAAGCGCTGCGAAAACGTTGGCACTATATAAATGATGACGATAATAATAAAAAACATTTTATGGTCTTATGTTTTTAAATGGTGTTGCCTCGGAAGGGGGGTAGTCTTATACGGCGAGTATAGCCCAAAAAAACACCTATGTTTTAACTGGAAAATTAGGGGGTCGTTTTATACACCCGAAAATACGGTATATATTCACGTTATTTATATTGCTCTACCTGGTATTGAAAGCCTCCTTCAAGTCCATGGATATCAATATCACCTCCTGGGAAACCCTGGCACAAGATCGACCGACATGGCGCACACTGATCCTCCAAGGCTGCCAGATATTTGAGGACAGACGAACAACTACAGCACAAGAGAAGCGAGCACTTCGGAAAGCCGGAGCTGCAAATGTTGCTACAGGGGTACCTACACATGTCTGCTCGACATGCGGCAGAACATTTCGTTCATGTATAGGCCTTACCAGCCATCTGTGGACACACCATGGACAACCCACAACCTGTTCGATGTCAAGTTCCTCTTCGAATACGATGGATGATCACCTGGTATTGAAATGTATGCGGTTACTTAATCACAATTAGAGCAGGCTCTAAAGCCAGATATCTAGTCTAGTTTCCAGTTTTTATAAAAAACCTCCATTAGACACGTGCACAGGAAGACACAAAAAAACCAAAAGCACAAAAGTATGTTAGTGCAACAATGTGGATATGACATGCAAAAAGGATTAGGTTGTATCTCACCTTGAGGAATCCTTCGACCCCTTCCAAGCCTTGGTGATGGTATAGTATGAGGTACATACAGCTCAATAGCACAAGCGGGCGATAGACCAAAAAGAGAGGATGGTTCCGGGGTAGGGTATAAAATATACTTTAAACTATCCCAATATATTTGGTTCGGAATATTTTGGATTCCGTCGGGAAATTGCACTCGTAACACCGAATAAAGTACCGTTGTGCACAGAAATCAGTGAGCGCAATGTCATTTTTAGCGCGAGTCCATCAGACGAACGCATCTTTGCAGACTGCGCACAACAGACGTATGTTCTGACGGAAGACAAGGTAGTGGCCGTCATTTTTGACGGATCTAGTAAAAAAAAAACGTGCGCATCGACGTTCTCTGTTATGAATCCGCAGTTTGGTACGGCCAGGTTGTTACAATTTGCCGTTACCACCAGCTTTTCAAAGACGTTAAAATTATGCGCGCAAACGTCCGTTAAATTTTGCGCTAAGATTGTAATACCATGCGCGCACCAGCACACAAACGCATTTGCGCTCACAATGTTAAGTATAGGATGCGCGCACTAAATTGCACTCACAAAGGGTTCGCACAGGGTCACTCGCGTTAGACGTTAACGCGCATTTTGTGCGTGAACGTCGTAATACGACGTTCAGCGCAAAGAGTTTTGCCCCTCGCGTTAATGCGTTTTTGCTCGCGCACAATTATGCGCGAAGAATGTAATAGTGTGTCAACCCCCTCTCCTCTTAGATTGTGAGCTCTCGAGGGTCCTCCCTCCTATCGTTCTCTTTGTTTAACTTGCATGTATTTTTGGCGCCTGCAACATGGAGCCCTGGGTTAAACGTCTTTGCCATCGTGCCACCACCAAGGATTTCCTGGCGGGACCACACCAGAACCGGAGCCTGATCAACTTCGTAACCTCACAGGTAAGATACCTTTTGATATCTTATCGGTGACATGTTCTGGTTTGTGATCCTACCCCGGTAAACCCCAGTGTGACACTTGGGAAAGGCATCAAAAGTGGGGTTTTATTTAACTTTGCCCAGGTGCCCGTTATACTGACCCACGAATCGCATGCCAGTTGTCTGATTGTTTGTACGTCTGTTCCCGGTTCTTTGAATTGACGGCATATTTTCTGATAAAGCATTGTGATTTGGTTGTTAGTCAGAGAGATTATTGCGATCCTGTGGTAACAAGTGGGGTGTACCTGGTTAGCTATCTCCAGATGGTAACAGGTGATGTGATGTAATAGACGCATACCTGGTAGTAGGACTTTCCTAACATTAACAGGTGAACACAAGCTTGGTAGTAGCACGCGATATATCTCTGATTGAAGTATAGTTTCATTGACAGTCAGAGGGGTTTTTGTGGGTACCGGTATATAGATGATGCATTAGGCATATCTAGTAGTAACTCACAAGAATATATATATCTAGTAGGAACAGGTGACGCGGTAAAGGAAGCACCTGTAGGATATATATGCTGCGATAGAGAGCTGCTAGCGACACCTCCTAGCAGGGTTCTATACTTGGAATATAGGAGAGGATGAGACGCTTTATTGTTGTGGTTAAAATAGGACACGATAGATATAGGTCTATCCTCACTTCTGACTGTTGATAAACTACGTGAATTGTTTTAAAAATTGAACGGGAAAAAGAGCTAACAATCGAGAATGGGAAATGAACAGAGTAGCCATGCTGTCGCCATGCAAGTTAGTTGAGGAAGGACTTTATTGTCCACTTCAATTTGCATGTATTTTTGTTCCTCTGTCTCAGCACTACGGAACTTGTTGACGCTTTATAAATACTTGTAACTGTAACTGAGCATATGCTCCAAAATACCATGCACATAATGACGAATAGGCATCAACAAAGCTGTGGAGCATTCCTGTTGTGAAATTTTTATTTTAAAAAGGTAAACATCAGCCGATAGCGTGAGACGTCGAGTAGCGAGTGACGACACAAACGCACAGTGATGGGTATAAAGAAGGATAAACAGAAAGATAAACATTAAAACATTATAGAACTAAACACTGCAAAACAGAAAGACTCAGCATAGGTAAGGATCAGCAAGAGCAACATTTACCCATCCGGATATGCACAGCACATGGTATAGCCATGTGCTCTTCTGTCCAAGCCAAATCACAAAAGGGCTGATCCCTTCCTGGAACTCCTGGTTGAAGGAATAGAAGGTTGGACTAGAGTCTTGTCTCCCCCCCCACCAGAGTGGCATGCCTCCCACCAACAATATGTATCACCTTTATTCCCAGTGGGAGTCACCATATGAGGTAACCACTCTAGAGTAGGCTGGCTTAATGATGTCACAGCTAGCCACACAGGGCAAAAAGCCACACACTGCCCCTAGTGTTCCCTCTTTGGTATAACAATCAATATATAATTAAATATGATGATTTATGACACAATTAATCCATGATCACTACAATTCCGAATTAATCCGAATATGGTCGATTATAATCGGATCTGTTTGGATCAGTTTGAGATTTTTTATTCGGAGAGCAATTTGATTCGGATGTCAGCAATTCTGAATTTGGATCAGGCCGAATCGCTGTTTATTCAGCTGACTTTCGGAGCCGAATCACACATGTCTACTTTCCAGTTTCACCCCCATGATCCTCATCACAAAACCTAACTGCAAAGTAACTTGCCATAAATAAGTCCATTAAAAATGTCAATGTGTTGTGTTTTGAAAGGACCTGGACGAATAGGAGGATTCACTTTCCTACTGAACCCTGTGGTTGTACCTTGGACCTCTTGGCATCACATATATTTGCTAACCAGTCCCACGCCAACGTTTAGTTTAGGATCAAGGATGGTCAGTTGCATCAGACCTCCTTTAGGCTCTAGATGTCTCGTTTGCCTTGGAAGACGAGTGTGGTGAGGAAATGTAGTGAATTTGCTGGCCGAGTTGCTGTATCCCCGCTTCACAAGTAGGGATGAGCTGTTCGGTTCGATCAGTTCGGAGTTCAATTCGAACTTTGGCCGTTCGCAAGTTCGCGAACTTAGAACTTTTTAGCGTGTTCGGTTCAAGTGCGAAAAAAAAAATTAAAATTAAAAAAGTATAAAAAATGCTTACAAAATACGAAAAAATCTAGAAATAAAGAGACTCTTTACTGCAGAATATTATAAGCAACGGTTTATTAGATATTGAATTAAAAACTAATGTCTAGGTGCAAAGATTCTCACCTCTAAATGACCTGTGCTCTCAAACGGTGTAAACAACAGGTGTTTAATTAGTGTTTGGAAATAACATGTGCTTCTAATTAGTTCAGTCTCATGAATTTGATACATTGTATGCAGACTGGAAGTGCCAGGTGTCGTGTGTGGGTCTGTGATGGCGATGTTTCCATACATCCTACAAATCCGCCACTTCACGGGCAGGTTATGGGGACCTCCTAGGCATGATAATTGAAGGAATTTTTCATTTTTATTTTTAACCCTTATTTCATGAAATGTTCCTTTAACCCTTTCACTGCTGAGGCATTTCACCGCTGTGTGTTGAGCTAATTTTTACCACTTTCGCTCATCATGTTTAAACGCGATTTGAAGCCATATTTTATTCTACGACCCAGACATATTATATATCGTTCTTTCCGGCAGACTCGGCAGATTCATAGTATATAATTTTTATATGTATACGTCATGTTCTGCCTGTATATTATAACAAAAAATGCAATAAAACTTGAATTTTTAATCATCTGCAGCGTGTAAAGTGGTTTTTTTCACCTTTTATCACTTGAACATTTGCGGTTATATTTTCTATGGGGTGCGCTTGTAAAAAAATTAGAAATGGGGACTTATTAAATTTTTTGGGGGGGAATTATTTGATTTTTAGCAAACGCACACCATAGAAAAAAATCATTAGTGCAGCATCATTGTTCACATTATAATTGAAATGTGAACAATATTGCTGCATTAATAAAAATAACACAAAAAAAATACATGTTTTTTTATTTTTATTCTTTTACTTTATACCTGGTCATGTTGGGTATCATTCGAAAGGCCATGGTCAGACCTTTCGATTGACACCCTCCATGACCCCCTAGCTGCCACGGTTCTGGAGATATCGGGGTTCAAATGAACCCCCTATCTCCACCAGGGGATTCCGGGCAGCTAGGGGTTCCCCGGCTATCTGACGTCATCACGCTATGCGTGAGGACGTCAGGCAGTGAGGGGGGACCCGGGGGTGGAGCCGCCATCCAAGATGGCAGCCCCCACTGGAGCTAGGCCGCATTCGGCGCCGCAAGGTGCCGAAGTGTGACCCGGTGCCTAAGGGGTAAGGCTAGGGTCAGACTTACACATTTTTCGTGTTGTCCGTGAAAAAGTGCATTCGAACGAATGGACGCATTTTTTCACAGAATACGCGATAGCTGTCATACGATGCGCATTTTTGTCCGTGATTTTGTACGGTTATCAATAAAACACTTTTTGTGTCTGGACGTTATGTTGGCCGGACATGAGCAGCGTCTGACGTCTCCAAATCACGCACACACGCCGCTAGCGGACGCAGCGCACTCTGTACGTCAGTACTAGCGGTTTGACGTTCTCGAAAAAATGCAATATGTGATCATTTGATTGGTCGCAAGTAGCCAGACCATTGCAAGATTTCAATTTATCCTCAATATTCATAATACGATGCACGTGGAGCACCTGCTGTCTAGATCTCGTGTTAAGGTTTTCTAGGAAATCACCTGTAATAATGTATTCTAACCGTGTCTGGAGCAGCTGAGCGGATTCTCCTCTGGTAAGAATAAATAACCATGATAATGTCGTACGCCTTGACTTTCAACGTACCAGTAGCAGAGGTCCGCAGGGATGTCGGGGAACTTGACCAAGCGCAGTAGTCATTATACAGTTCAGCTCAGTAGGACATCTTTTTCCGAAGCGTTTGATCTGCATTTTGCGGTTTTGAACCAGGCAGGGATGTAAGAGAAGTACAGAAGATCCACCTCCCTGCTGAGCTCCCAGGTTGGTCTCATTGGGTTATTAAATATTATCAGCCGTGAAAGCGGTGCTATTCATTAATATGTATTATTTTCCGAGGTCAATTCTGTCATGTTGTAACGGTTTCAGATTGCCTTTTTATGGCGTGATTATCGGCCCGGGAATTGTACATCGATGTAACACTGCATGAAAACAAAGTACGACACAAAAATCCTCTTTAAACAATGTTAATTGCCAATCATTTCAATATCCCCCAGCTGACTGTATTAGGTAGCTATGTGAATTGCAATGCTGGCTCCTCCTCAAAAAATGAAAAAAAAAATTGGATATATGCACGTGTAGACTAACAGTGCCCAAAAATTAAAAAATATGTATATACACACATGAGGAGTAACACTGGTGCCCCCAAAATAAATTTAAAAAATTCTTCTAATATATATATATATACACAGAGCAATGCTGGTGCCCCCCTCCCTGAAGAAAAGTTAACATTGGGAGAGCAATCATTAATTAGCAATTCGATAAGTAAGTTATTACAAAGTGCTGGCGCTAATTACCGAAGGGACGCGCAAGGCAAAATTTTAGCCACATCTAAAAGCTGGTGCTAAAGGATTCTGCTTTTGCAAAATCATTTAACACCCCTAAACCACACCCCCAATAATCATTTAACACCCCCCTAAACCCCACCCCCAATAATCATTTAACACACTCCTAAACCCCACCCCCAATAATCATTTAACACCCCTAAACCACACCCCATAATCATTTAACACCCCTAAACCACACCCCCAATAATCATTTAACACCCCCCTAAACCCCACCCCAATAATCATTTAACACACTCCTAAACCCCACCCCAATAATCATTTAACACCCCTAAACCACACCCCCAATAATCATTTAGCACACTCCTAAACCCCACCCCCAATAATCATTTAACACCCCTAAACCACACCCCCAATAATCATTTAACACCCCTAAACCACACCCCAATAATCATTTAACACCCCTAAACCCCACCCCAATAATCATTTAACACCCCTAAACCACAACCCCAATAATCATTTAACACCCCCCTAAACCCCACCCCCAATAATCATTTAACACCCCTAAACCCCACCCCCAATAATCATTTAACACCCCTAAACCACACCCCAATAATCATTTAACACCCACAATAATCATTTAACACCCCTAAACCACACCCCAATAATCATTTAACACCCTCCTAAACCCCACCCCAATAATCATTTAACACCCCCCTAAACCCCACCTCCAAAAATCATTTAACACCCCTAAACCCCACCCCAATAATCATTTAACACCCCTAAACCCCACCCCAATAATCATTTAAAACCGCCCATAACCCCACCCCAATAATCATTTAACACCCCCTAAACCCCACCCCAATAATCATTTAAAACCGCCCATAAACCCCACCCCCAATAATCATTTAACACCCCTAAACCCCACCCCCAATAATCATTTAACACCCCCAAACCCCACCCCAATAATCATTTAAAACCGCCCCTAAACCCCACCCCAATAATCATTTAACACCCCCTAAACCCCACCCCAATAATCATTTAACACCCCCTAAACCCCAACCCCATACTTACCTCTCTTCCCACGGTGAGAACAGCGGCCCGATCCGCTGCTTCTTGTCGGCACGAGCAGAGTGATACTGGGAAGAAATAGTTCCCAGTCTCCCTCTGCGGCGCTGTGCGATCTCGCAAGAGAAGTACAAACGGAAGCACAAACTTTCATGGAGTCCTATGGATTCCAGGAGGTGATACTCGCAGTGGCGCTTAGGCGCTACCACTGGTGTATTTTGGCCTAGGCCAACTAGGCCCAGGCCTAGGGCGGCACTTTCCAGGGGGCGGCGGCCCGCACTGGGTGGCCCCACTCCTAAAAAAAAAAAAACCCCGTGGCCTGCTGTTTTCAAAAGAACTACTGAACGAAAATGTCTGGAATTTACATATAAGATCCTATGATTGATAATAAAAAGTTCTGTTACAGAAAAAAGAAAAACTGCTATTAAAAAAAAGGGGGGGGGGAAATTTTGCCCAAAAAAATCTGAAAAATGACTAAAAGGTACTAAAAAAAATCAGTAAGTAAAGACTTTTTACTGCAGATTAAAATAATAAATGATTTATTAGATATTGCATAAAAACGGGAATATTTTTAACATTGAAACCTATGGGGTTCGCCTGAATAAACCTGCTGATTGAAACCACCGAACATCAGGGCATTTCACTGCCATTTCTCTGAGTCTCAGTACCACATGACTGGCTGAACCACGTGAAACGCACGCGCGCAGCTGCCCGCCCTTTCGTTAACACAGACTCTATTCTGGACTGAACACCCACCGGGAAGGGAATCAAAGCTACAGTGCACCCTCTGGCAGTGGCACCCCACTGCTGACAAGATGGCTCCACAGCATAATTGCTGTGTGCTCATATACACTCGGTTTGCTGGGAGTTTTACTGCAGTGGATTCTGATGCACTCATACACACCGCACATTGCATTGCTGGGAGTTTTATTGCTGTGGATTCTGATACGCTGACACACACCACACATTGCATTGCTGGGAGTTTTATTGCTGTGGATTCTGTGATACACACTGCATATTACTGTGAGTTTTATTGCCCTGAAGCTCTGGGATACGCTCCTACACACTGCACATTACTGTGAGTTTTATTGCTGTGCAGTTCTGTGATATGCTCATACACACTGCACATTTCTATGGGTTTTATTGCTGTGCAGCTCTGATATGCTCATACACAGTGCCCATTTCTGTGGGTTTTATTGCTGTGCAGCTCTGTGATACGCTCATATGCAGTTTCTGTGGATTTTGTTGTTCAACCAATTAGAGCGGCTGTGATCCCGTTTACTTGACATGCGTGGCTGTTCTTTGTAAAAATGCTTGAATTTAAACATTTCATAATTTTATTTATCTCAATAGATACATTTGAAATGGAATACAAAACATACAAGTAGGCACTTGGTATCCACTTTTAATATAAAGAGAGGAAAAGGCGGAGCTCTAAGAGGAAAAGGTGGAGCTTAAAGAGGAAGGGTGGGGATTAACCAGGAAGAGGTGTGCCCTTGACAGGAAGGGGTGCGTCAAATTTAAATTAGGGGGTGCACGAGTTTAGTCAGGCCTAGGGCAGCACAAAACCTAAATACACCACTGGGCGCTACCACAAGTATACCAGCGGTTAGCACTGCGTTCTGGGGAAAGGTGCTGAGACAGCGCCAGTCCAAGGAATATTGAAATAAAATAGGGACGCTACGGGGCTACTTGCAGGAGCAGAATTTTTCCATTGGCGTTCCCATTTTAGCGCCAAGAAGAGAATAGGGCACCACGTGTCATTCGTTTTTCATCTGCCGTACTCAGGTGGTGTCAGGTCACGTAGCTGAGCGTCGGGAGATGAAAATATTGAAATTTGACCAATCAGAGCGCACGTATGAATCAACATTATGGCACAAAATATGCACTGATCATACAAGCGAGTTATCGGTTGAAGTTGAATTAACTCCACCAACCCGCTCTTCTCCTCGTCTCTCACACCACGTCTCTCACACTTCGCCCCGCTCTGCATCGCAGCGCTCAGCTTAAATAGTGGAGTGAATTAACACCAGTTTTGGCAAGAAAAATATTCTGTTTAGCCATTTGGCCTAAATCAGGCATCTCAAATTCTGGATTCCCCCGATGTTTCTGAACTACAGCTCCCATGATTCCCTGGCCATCTATTGCATTCGAAGAATTCTGGGAATTGTAGGCAATGAACATCTGCGGGGCCGGAGTTTGACAGCCCTGGCCTATATACTGGACAACTTCATGTGTGCTAAAGACTTTTTATTTTCTCCTTCCGTTGCCCTTATGTGCCTGTCGTTGAGACTTTTATTAACTCGTTTTAAAGTATCAGACCCACGGTGACCTCATCAAGAACGTCTGGGACCACAGTGAGCCGGACGCAAACAGTATAAAAATTGGGACAAGGGTGGGGTGAACTTCCACAAAGGAACATGTCATATGCAAGCGTGACTGTCAGCCCTGACAGCATATGGAGAGCAGAGTGGAAAAAAAGAAAACCTTGGACATTGTGGCTTGGCCCAAAATGTGGGGTTATCCTGTCAAAACAAGGACAGCTCGGATGTTTGGCTTTATTGGTCCTTTAACTCGAAGACAACGAATTGTGTCTTGGAAAATATATCAGGGTTTGTACTTTTTTTTCCCTAAATAAAATCAAAACAAGTAAACAGATGCTCATACGGGTAGAAAATCTGTAGAGAGAAATAAAATAAATTCCGATAATACAGAATAATACAATAATATAAAACCAGTAGATTCATAGAAAAAAAAAACAATGGAAGCAAAACAAAGAAATGGAACTGAAAAATTGTACGTTGGACCATATTTAAAGGACATTGTTGCCATGCTTTAATGTATAATGCACGTTACAGTTTTGAAGTGGTCAGAACGTGAGGAGTGCCCCCCTTCTGCCCCCCCACCGCTCCACCGATCTGGCAAAATCAAGGGGGAAAGTGGAGGAGTTTCCTCCACCTCACCCAGTGTCACCAGCAGCCGGAATGTTTAAATTTCCCAGCTGACGGTTACTAGATTGGTCACAAGTGATGTCATCACCCTCTGAGACTGCCCACTGGAGCAAGCAGTCTCAGAGAGGCAGCCGGTGGATCGGATCTGCTCGATCCATCGTTCTGCACATGTAAAGTGCACAAGTCCTGTATCGCTGCTCATTTTGCAAATCCACGCTACGCAAGTTGCATAAGAACGCAAACTGCATTGAAAAGTTTCAGGGACTTCCGGGTTCGGGAGTCCCTGAGCTGAAGAGGAGGAGCAGCGCTCGTCGAAGGAAGACTAGCAAGGTTATTCAAAGAGAATCGAAAAGTCACCGCACATTCGGGGACTTTTTGTTCTCTTCAATTCGGTACGATTTGGCGATACCATTTCGGCAACCCTGTGGTGTATTCATCTAAGCACCACAGGGCCGTCATAGTGCAGGGAAAACCCGCCGAAAACTCACCGTAAAACCCAGGCGAATGCACACCGAAACTTGCAAAAACATCTGGATTAACCCCCCCGAAGACGCCGGAGAAACCCGAGCAGGAGCCGAAGCTCCTGTTCTGGGTGGGTTTAAGAAGCCCCTGCACACAGAGGACTGAATCAAAGCCCATTGTGTGCAGCTACATGAACTTACTCATTGTTACCATTCCTGCTGGAGACATTGGTGAGGGGGCAATCTCAGGGGCCCTAACGAGAACATTTTTGGGGCCCATTGCCATGCTTTCAATGCCACCCCTCTGTCACGTCCGGTGCCCAGCATCCGACCCGGCACCCAGCAGCACCGTCCTCGCTGCTCGCTGGCCGGGCGCTGAGTGTTGTACAAAATGCGGCGGTTACATGGTTGGTCAGGGGGCAGGGCACGGCATGATGACGCGACGCTGCTGGGATTAAAGTCAGTCTACTTAAGCAGACTCATCGCCCTGACTTGGTTTTGATTCCCTCAGTGCTTTATACTATTTTTGATTCACGTGCATGACTCTGGCTATTGATAACGAACCCGCTCTGTGTATGACCCCGGCTATTCCTGACAACCCTGCTTTGTGTACTGACCCGGCTATTCTTGACAACCCTGCTCTGAGTATTACACTTGGTATAAGGCTGACCATCTTTACAGGTGATAAGACCTCTGCTACCCTGAATAAGTGGGTCCTCCTACTCTGGGGCCTGTTAACCCTTGCTGGGTGCTTCACTATCTGTTTCCAGAAGATAGTTAGCATTACCGACCATCCAAGGATCGGAGGGGTAGATAGTATACTGTGTACAGGGACCAGTATCTTAGGCCCAAGAGGGATCCGTGACACCCTCCTTATATGCCACCATTTTTTTTTAAACATAGATATACTGGCCCCCTCCAATCTTCCCATCTCCCCCCAGATAGACACCCTGACCCCTCTTGCTCCCAAATAGACATCCCCCAGACAGAGAGGTGGCGGTTGTTGACACTTTTAATCACATGGAGGGTGTCAGCAGTGGTGCGACGGCTCCCTAAGTGTGGGGCCCAGGATGTGCTCCCTGCTTGCCCATCTAAAGGGCAGGTCTGGCAGGGGATGGCTAACACAGGCCAGAACCCCAAATGAATCCCACGTATTAGGCTTGTGCACCGATTTTTTTTTTCGGTTCGATTCAGTTCGGTTCGTTCGGATTTTGTAAATTTTCGTTTCGACTCGTTTCGGCTGATTTTCGTCTCGGTTCGGTTCGTTTCATTTTTTTTTTCGTATCGACTTTTTTTTCATGATTTTGGAAATTTTCGTGTTTTTCGGAACGTCTGTTCTCCTCAAAGTGTCTATTCGTTTTGACATAAACTAATGGTTTTTCGGATACGATAATTATACGATACGATAATTCTGCCGATACGATAATTCTGCCATTGAGATTTCTCATGTTTTACAAGAAGGATACATTGAGATTTCTCTGGTTTTCCAGGAAGGAAACATTGAGAAACAATGATACAAAATTTAATTACAGAATCAGCGATATAAATACGATGTCCGAAATTACTGAAATGGAACCGAAATCAGGAAAGGAGCCGAAATCACGAATGGAACGAAAATGAATTTCGATTTTACACATTTCTAGTCCATTTGAAAATTCCGAAAAGTTTTCGTTTCGGCACGAAAATTTGTTCGGATCTGCTGTTTTCGGATCTGAAAATTTTCGGAAAATCGGCCGAATCGGCCGAATCCGAATGCACGAATGGGGAAATTTCGTGAAAATTCCGAAACCCGAAACGCACATCCCTACCACATATCACCCATTAAATATTGGTTAGTAATATTAGGCATGAGTCCACGGCTGTCAGGGGACTTGGAGGCTGTGTAGGTGCCCATCAGTCAGGGTGGACTCTATATTGCAGAGCAAGTGTTTCCAATGCTACTTGTTGGTGGAAGCTACCCAGCCCTCATGAACTGATTTTCTTAAGGCTGATGTTTTTTTACATTTTTGGTCATTTATTTGACGGCTATATATCTCAGGGTTAAGCAGGACCTGGCCCTGTGGCTGCTGGGGATTTGCCGATTCACTGTTAGATACAGCGTTCCTTGTTTTCCCTCGGTTTTGAGCATTCGCCGTGGGTAGAGTATCGGAAGCTGCATCTGTGTTTACATGCTTCGGGCTAATCATGTTGCAGGTAAATTTCTTAGGTCTGCAAAAACATCTGCATTCAGTCAATTAATCCGAGCAATTTGTCGCCGTCTATTGCGGCAAACAGACTTTTATGCTTTATAAGCGTGATTATTTCGGATTGCTGGCTCTTCCAACCCGTACCATAGAGCTCTTTCTACATAGAACCACCGCACTCACATCCGCCGCCAGGGAATCATGAGTACCTCCACCAGACCGCTCTCTGCATCAAAACAGAGAAGCAGGGCCTAGTTACGGGGTTTTAAACCATGTCTGCCATTCAGACGTGGGTTGGATGGTTTCTTTACCAATTCAGGCCCCTGTGAGCGTTTTTTATAAATGTCACCTCTTGATGGCAGCTCTGCATCCGCTCTGTAAATTTGTGATATACCTACCTGGACCCTGACCATTGGGCATACTGTACAAATACACAGTGGACCATTATGGACTGGAGCTGGTGATTGTTCCACACTCTAGAAGGGAAGTTCTTTTTCTACCAACCTTACCTATGCTACAGTATGACCTCATGCCTGAGATGTCACACGCTACAAGTGGAGATAACTCCATCATCAGAACAAGATAATCATAGGTCACAAAATATATCGCACACACACCCGTCCTACTAAAAACAACCTTAGTTTGCCATATTTTCTTACTGGGCAAAGAGACTTTCAATGTCCACAAAAGCAAATATCATGACACTTCTTATTCAGGTTCGTTCCTGCCAAAGCAGGTTATAGGTATTGATTAGATTTGTGCCATTCGGTTTGGACCAAATTCAAATTTAACCATATATCCTCGATTATGTTACTGGGAAGCATCCATATTGTGAATCCCTTCAACTGAAATGATCCAATATACTTTTTTTCCAAAATCAGATTCATTTGAATGACTCGAAAAAAAAATGGCACTCACTGCACAGTGCAAAATCCATAACCCTAACCCTAACCCTAATTGTGAAAGAAACAGAGAAGGTAACCTTTAATCCTAACCATAACCCTAATTCTAACCCAAACCCATAAAATTAACCCTAATTGGAATCTTTACCTTACCCTAAACGTAAACCTAACTCTAATACTAAAACTAACCCTAATCCTTAAACTAACCCTAAACCTAATCTTTAAAGTAACCCTAAACCTAATTCTTAAAGTAACCCTAAACCTAAGCCTTAAAGTAACCCTAAACCTAATTCTTAAAGTAACCCTAAACCTAATCCTTAAAGTAACCCTAAACCTAATTCTTAAAGTAACCCTAAACCTAATCCTTAAAGTAACCCTAAACCTAATCCTTAAACTAACCCTAAACCTAATCCTTAAACTAACCCTAAACCTAATCCTTAAAGTAACCCCAAACCTAATCCTTAAACTAACCCTAACCATAATCCTTAAACTAACCCTAAACCTAATCCTTAAACTAACCCTAAACCTAATCCTTAAAGTAACCCCAAACCTAATCCTTAAACTAACCCTATCCATAATCCTTAAACTAACCCTAAACCTAATCCTTAAAGTAACCCCAAACCTAATCCTTAAACTAACCCTAACCATAATCCTTAAACTAACCCTAAACCTAATCCTTAAACTAACCCTAAACCTAATCTTTAAAGTAACCCCAAACCTAATCCTTAAACTAACCCTAACCATAATCCTTAAACTAACCCTAAACCTAATCCTTAAACTAACCCTAAACCTAATCCTTAAACTAACCCTAAACCTAATCCTTAAAGTAACCCCAAACCTAATCCTTAAAGTAACCCTAAACCTAATTCTTAAAGTAACCCTAAACCTAATCCTTAAAGTAACCCTAAACCTAATTCTTAAAGTAACCCTAAACCTAATCCTTAAAGTAACCCTAAACCTAATTCTTAAAGTAACCCTAAACCTAATCCTTAAAGTAACCCTAAACCTAATTCTTAAAGTAACCCTAAACCTAATCCTTAAAGTAACCCTAAACCTAATTCTTAAAGTAACCCTAAACCTAATCCTTAAAGTAACCCTAAACCTAATTCTTAAAGTAACCCTAAACCTAATCCTTAAAGTAACCCTAAACCTAATTCTTAAAGTAACCCTAAACCTAATCCTTAAAGTAACCCTAAATCTAATTATTAAACTAACCCTAAACCTAATTCTTAAAGTAACCCTAAACCTAAACCTTAAAGTAACCCTAAACCTAATCCTTAAAGTAACCCTACACCTAATCCTTAAAGTAACCCTAATCCTTAAAGTAACCCTAAACCTAATCCTTAAACTAACCCTAAACCTAATCCTTAAACTAACCCTAACCCTAATCCTTAAAGTAACTCTATCCTTAAAAGTAACCCTACACATAACTGACTTCCCAACTTCTGCTATTGGGGTATGGAGGTAGAAAGGAGAATAAGGTAGAAAACAAAGGTGAAGAATGGAAGGAAATGTGGGTATGTGGGTAGGGGGGGGGGAATATGTGCACCTCTTTATTTTCCGATCCGATATCACATCACTCTGATGTTTTCAGATTGGAAGAAAAGAAAAGTCCAGATTGTAAAATCTCCATTTCTGAAATTTACGAACTAGATATGAACCAAACATTTTGGCTGTGCACATGTTTATTAGAGATATCACAGGAATATTTTGTATCAGCAAATTACATCAGCTGTGCATCTATACCCAAAGAGACTTGATCGAGTTGTCTCTGTCTCGCGTATCGTCGTTGACATGGTGGCCTTTAGGAC
This sequence comes from Leptobrachium leishanense, assembly GCA_009667805.1. Classification (NCBI taxonomy): domain Eukaryota; kingdom Metazoa; phylum Chordata; class Amphibia; order Anura; family Megophryidae; genus Leptobrachium; species Leptobrachium leishanense. The sequence goes on from CM019073.1 coordinate 99,083,761, forward strand.
TGGACAAGGCCAATGTGACACATTACTTCAAATAAGTGATTAGGCTTCCTGAAAATTCCTCGCGATTCTCCAATAATTCGCCTCTTATTGGAAAATTTACATTGTGTTTTTTTTTATTTTTTATTCTTAATCGGTTTTGCCCTAATGATGTTTAGGTTTGATGGATGTTTCTTATTCCATTTCTGGTATGATTCGCACTAATCTTCAAGGTCTTCGCAAAACCTGATTCGCTTAATTCATCAGAAAATGTAGCGATGCCGCGTCTTATGAACACGTAACATTATGAAGGGCAGACTAGATGGGTTTTATCAGGTTTTGTAGGATTTTATCCCTTTATAAACCCAAGCCGTGCTCAATAATGACAAATCATTAGTATGCGAGGAAATTAGATGATCTCATTTAGTCTAAAAAGGTTTCCAAGGCCGCTTCCATGTATCAAGATTGCTTTTTCAATATATCCGCGCACGATGGAATTGGTGACTTGTCTGTTAATTTATGAGCATTGTAAGAGTCGCATAATACCCAGCATCATGCTGACACACATAATATCTTCATCTCGTGTACCCAATTCCATTTTCAGGATGCACATGAAATTCTTTAGACATTTTTTAATATATTCCCCCCCCCCCCTCGAGCCTCGGGAGATGTGATCTGTGTTTGCACAGCAGCAGCACAGGACCGATGGTTGTTATCATTTTTTTTCTCTTTTTTTTTGGTCTTTAGGCCGTTCTATCAGTGAACAATTTACAGAGTCTTTGCTGCAGTATTCTTCCATTTAACGAACAGCTGCTGATCTTCTAATGCCTGTATCCTCATAACGCAGGGACACATCTGCACACGCGGTCCCTTCAATGAATGTGGCAGGAGGACAGCAAAATGAGCATGCTGTCACTTGCAATTACATGACCACGCTGAAACGCTTGCGTCTCCAAAGCGCTTATTTAAATTGTCCCAAGTGGGTAAAGGATGAAGCTAATTCTACAGAAACCTCTTCCAGGCTTTGGCCAGCGTGTGCTGCTCTCCGATCATGGTGGTCTTCATCGTCCAGTGACAGTGGTCTATGATGAAAAGAGTTGGAGAGACACACTGCAGGATAAAGAATTAGAACATGGTTCAGCAACCTTGGCTCTCCTGGTATTTTGGAACTACATTTCCCATGAGGCTCAGCTAATCTAATGAGTGACTGAGCATCATGGGAGATAAGAGGGTGTGGTTTCTGTGTGGCGCCACTAATGGCTCTGTTGTCAAGTGGAAGGAATCGATATATCAATTTTGATTGGTATTAAAAAGTTTGAATCAATTTAGGATACCGGACAAGGTTATAATGTAAAAACAATTAATAAATGTGTTGAATAAATGGATATAGGTATAAGTTAGGCTTGTGCACCGATTTTTTTTTTCGGTTGGGTTCGTTCGGATTTTGTAAATTTTCGCTTCGACTCGTTTCGACCGATTTCCGTTTCGATTCGGTTCGTTTCGGTTCGTTTTTCGTATCGACTTTTTTTTCGTGATTTCGGAAATTTTCGTGTTTTTCGGAACGTCTGTTCTCCTCATTTCAAAGTGTCTATTCGTTTTGACGTAAACTAATGGTTTTTCGGATACGATAATTATACGATAATTATGCGATACGATAATTCTGCCGATATGATAATTCTGCCATTGAGATTTCTCATGTTTTACAAGAAGGATACATTGAGATTTCTCATGTTTTACAAGAAGGATACATTGAGAATTCTCTGGATTTCCAGTAAGGATACATTGAGATTTCTCTGGTTTTACAAGAAGGATACATTGAGATTTCTCTGGTTTCCCGGGAAGGATACATTGAGATTTCTCATGTTTTACAAGAAGGATAGATTGAGATTTCTCATGTTTTACAAGAAGGATACATTGAGATTTCTCTGGATTTCCAGGAAGGATACATTGAGAGTTCTCATGTTTTACAAGAAGGATACATTGAGATTTCTCTGGTTTTCCAGGAAGGATACATTGAGATTTCTCTGGTTTCTATCTCAAGGAAGGATACAAAATTTAATTACAGAATCAGCGATATAAATACGATGTCCGAAATTACTGAAATGGAACCGAAATCAGGAATGGAGCCGAAATCACGAATTGAACGAAAATGAATTTCGATTTTACACATTTCTACTCCATTCGAAAATTCCGAAAAGTTTTCGTTTTGGGTCGAATTTTTTTTCGGATCTGCCGTTTTCGGATCTGAAAATTTTCGGAAAATCGGTTGAATTCCAATGCACGAATCTGGAAATTTCGTGAAAATTCCAAAATTCCAAAACTCGAAACGCACATCCCTAGTATAAGTCCCCAGGATAAACACAATAATATGATATAATTGGTATCAAAAACTTATACTATTAAGTGCATAAAAGTTTAGATCTTATAGTTAAAGTGCATAAGTATTACTAAAGTGCTATGCAGATTGATGTCAAAAAACATATATCCCAACAAAAAAAGTGCCTATGTGCCTATAGTCAATATTAATATATGTGCAATATCACGTTACAGTAATTGAATAAAATCTGAGATAATATTAAGGTCCTCTGATGGTGAGAACACTCCAGTATCAAAAGTGCAATAGTGCAAATACAAAACTTGCATGAATAGTGTTAATTTTGTCCATAAAAAAATGGTAAAAAGACAATCTGTGTGCAATTTACCAGCATCATAACAGAAAATGTATATGATTATAAAAAAGTCCACAAAAGTCCAGATAACGGCTTAATATAAAGAAAACAATTGTGTATGTATACTGGCCAGATTCACAAGTGCAGCTGCCTCTAGTGCCAGGAAAAATGGCAAATCCTCAAGTCCCTTAAATAAAGGATGAAAGTCAAAGAGCTGGTATCAGGCGCTAGTACTCATTTCCAACGGCTCCAGTAGAAATAAGAGCTGGTATATCTTGATACAAGTCCCAGAATAAGGCCCGTGGTTGTGGCTTTGGCAGACAGTCCTTTGTATTTCAAAATCACCAACTTGTAACTGAGTCCTCAGTTACAAGTTGGTGATTTTGAAATACAAAGAACTGTCTGCCAGAGCCACCAACCAAGGGCCTTATTCTGGGACTCGTATCAAGATATACAAGCTCTCTGCTCCTAGCCTGCAAAAATCATGGCCCCGCGTGCTGTCTCCCCTTCATAAGGACATGTGACCGCAGAGAGGAAGTGAGGCCTCGCGATGCGGTTGGCTCCTCCCCTCCTCTTCACTATGCAGTTCCCCTTCTCTCGCCGGGTCCCTCCCAGCTGGGTATGTGATGTGAGACACTCTGCTGTGCTGGGTATGTGATGTGAAACACATGCTGTGCTGGGTATGTGATGTGAAACACATGCTGTGCTGGGTATGTGATGTGAGACACTCTGCTGTGCTGGGTATGTGATGTGAAACACATGCTGTGCTGGGTATGTGATGTGAAACACATGCTGTGCTGGGTATGTGATGTGAAACACATGCTGTGCTGGGTATGTGATGTGAAACACTCTGCTGTGCTGGGTATGTGATGTGAAACACATGCTGTGCTGGGTATGTGATGTGAAACACATGCTGTGCTGGGTAGGTGATGTGAAACACATGCTGTGCTGGGTATGTGATGTGAAACATTCTGCTGTGCTGGGTATGTGATGTGAAACACTCTGCTGTGCTGGGTATGTGATGTGAAACACATGCTGTGCTGGGTATGTGATGTGAAACACTCTGCTCTGCTGGGTATGTGATGGGAAACACATGCTGTGCTGGGTATGTGATGTGAAACACATGCTGTGCTGGGTATGTGTCGTGATGTGAGACACTCTGCTGTGCTGGGTATGTGATGTGAGACACTCTGCTGTGCTGGGTATGTGATGTGAAACACATGCTGTGCTGGGTATGTGATGTGAGACACTCTGCTGTGCTGGGTATGTGATGTGAAACACATGCTGTGCTGGGTATGTGATGTGAAACACATGCTGTGCTGGGTATGTGATGTGAAACACATGCTGTGCTGGGTATGTGATGTGAAACACTCTGCTGTGCTGGGTAGGTGATGTGAAACACTCTGCTGTGCTGGGTATGTGATGTGAAACACTCTGCTGTGCTGGGTATGTGATGTGAAACACATGCTGTGCTGGGTATGTGATGTGAAACACATGCTGTGCTGGGTATGTGATGTGAAACACATGCTGTGCTGGGTATGTGATGTGAAACACTCTGCTGTGCTGGGTATGTGATGTGAAACACATGCTGTGCTGGGTAGGTGATGTGAAACACATGCTGTGCTGGGTATGTGATGTGAAACACATGCTGTGCTGGGTAGGTGATGTGAAACACATGCTGTGCTGGGTATGTGATGTGAAACATTCTGCTGTGCTGGGTATGTGATGTGAAACACTCTGCTGTGCTGGGTATGTGATGTGAAACACATGCTGTGCTGGGTATGTGATGTGAAACACTCTGCTCTGCTGGGTATGTGATGGGAAACACTCTGCTGTGCTGGGTATGTGATGTGAAACACATGCTGTGCTGGGTATGTGATGTGAAACACTCTGCTGTGCTGGGTATGTGATGTGAAACACTCTGCTGTGCTGGGTAGGTGATGTGAAACACTCTGCTGTGCTGGGTAGGTGATGTGAAACACTCTGCTGTGCTGGGTATGTGATGTGACACACTCTGCTGTGCTCAGAGGGGTTACGTTGTGAAGGCTATAGCTGGCACCAAAGGCCCAATATTTGGGTGCACTGCCACTGACGCGTGTACCAGATTCATATAATTTTAATATTTGACAGCAGGGTCCACCCCTGCACTCTTCAACAATACCTCAGAGGGGTTACGGTGTGAAGGCACTTGCTGGCACCAAAGGCCCAATATTTGGGTGCACTGATGCATGTACCAGATTCATATCATTGTAATATTTGATGGCAGGGTCCACCCCTGCTCTCTTCCACAATACCTCAGAGGGGTTACGGTGTGAAGGCACTAGCTGGCACCAAAGGTCCAATTTTAATGCACCTGTTGCTACTTTCATCCAAAGCCTGCATAAGTTTCACCATAATTTAGCCAAAAAATCACTAAACTTGTTCTGCGTGTCCTAAAATGTCTCCTCTTTTCATACAGGCTGCCGCCCCAAGCAGTTGTTTATCAATAGATTAAAGGAAAACCATTTACCGTCATTTGAAATGTCATTTTTTTGTTTTTAAATGTTTCTATACATCCTACAAATTCGCCACTTCATGGACAGGTTATGGGGACCTCCTAGGCACGATATTTTAAGGAATTTTTCATTTTTTATTCTTAACCTTTATGTCATGGAAAACTCACTGTTCTTTTAAAAACGTTTTTTTTTAAACTTTGTTTCCTTGTTTCCTGTTCCCCAGGGCACTTCCCGGACCCCCATACACCTTTTATGGCAAATATCTTGCATATATGCCCTCTTGGAGGGCACTCTAAAATTCGAACGTTGGAGTCCCATTGACTTGCATTGAGTTCGAATCGTGTTCGCGTTCGAATTCGAACTTTTTCAAATGTTCGTGTTCGAATGCGAACCGAACACGGGGGTGTTCGGCCCATCACTACCCACATGCACTCCACTATTTCATGTTCTCTATTTACCCTCACCTAGTGTGTCACCCATCTCCTCTTAGATCGTAAGCTCTTGAGCAGGGTCTTCCCTCCTACCGTGTTTACCTTGTATGTATATTTGTTATTCTGCCTCCCATTGTACAGCGCTATAGAACTTGCTAGCGCTTTATAAAAACTTGTGACTGTAGCTACACATTGTGTGGTGTAGAAATGGAGACACCTTGTGGGATAATGAAACAGGAGAGATTGTCATGAGAGGGTGCTGGGTGCACATTGATGGTTTAGGCATGGTCTTTAGTTTTTGGATGTCAGCCCTGCCAGCTGCATTTATACCGTATTAATACTGATTTCGTATAAAGGAGGCTGAAATTCCTCCAATGTGCCTGAAAGAGGCTTCACGTCCAGTTACAAGGAGAAAAATCTGAATATAGGCAGTGGCCACCAGAGTGAATTGAATAGCAGCCCAGCTTGATTCCCATCCATTTATCTCTAAACATTTTTTAAGTTAAGGAACACGGCATAATTCAAATAAAGTACGAGAACCCAGTGGGATCCAGAGGATTAACATCCCGTATAATGTAATTAGATTCACCATAGAAAAGGTTGCTAGGCATGGAATTAGAAGGTCTTAATGTGGGGGAATAAATAATCTTCTGCAATGTGCAAATATCACATATTGTTTATTTTTTTTTCTTTTTTTTATTGCAAATGTCACTTATAGAAGATTTTAACCAAAATATGCTTGTACGACGTGCATTAGCCTGATAGACCTTGTGACGGAAGCCTCCGCCACCTTTTCAGTGACTTAAATTCCAGGTGTATGGGACTGTCTGGAGTGGGCACTCACAGCATCGCCCGCATTACATATAGACTGGGTTCCCCTTGGAGAGGCACGGATGCCAGCCTCGTGCCTGCAGACTATGGGTAATTATGACAGAGAATGTTAATATGGCATGGCCATTGCCATACTCTTTGTAATTTGGTTTAAAGTATTTCTGTGTTGAGCCAGAATAATGTAATTAGACTTGTGTAAACTGGATTATGTAATAGTACTGCCTCACTATCTATTGTCTGTGTGTCACTGTTATCTGGGTATTTGAATAGGTTGTAATCTAGTTGTCCATCACGGTCACCCATTGTCTTACTTCATTAAGAAATGTTAAGTACTGTTTACTGTAATCTGTTATCATAATCGCGGTCCTCAAGTACCCCCAACAGTTCAGGCTTTCCAGATATCTGAAGCACCGCACAGGTGATATGAGTTGCTGCTCAGTGATTGCAGGAGTCAGTCTGCTTTTCCCCAAGGCGATCCTTAAGGCTGGGGTCAGACCAGCGCACTTTTAACGTGCGTTCTGGCGCACATAATTACGGCCGCACTAGCAGCAGATGACGGGCAATGACGGCCAATATACGAAGTACGGTCGCACGAAAGTCCGGCCGCGCAACGCAAGTGGAAAACGAACGCATTTTTTCGAGAACGCCGAACCGCTAGTACTGACGTACAGAGTGCGCAGCTGCGGCATAGCGGCGTGTTTGCGTGATTAGGAGACGTCAGACACTGCTAATGTCCAGCCTACATAACGTCCAGACGCAAAAAGAGTTTTATTGACGATCTGAAAAAATCCCGCACGAAAAATGCGCATCGTATGACCGTTTTCGCGCACTCCGTGAAAAAATACGTCAATTCGTTCGGACGCACTTTTTTACGTTCGCGTGTAAAAATGCTTTCGTTTGACCCTAGCCTAAAACCTGACCTGTTAGGGGTACTTAAGGACCGCGGTTGGGAACCACTGGTTTGGTATCTGAGATGGTACCAAATGTTACATTTGCTGCAGTATATGTTTATTTTTATAGTTCAGTGTTCCGCAAACCCTGGTCCTCAGGTCCCCCTAACAGGCCAGGTTTGCAGGATATGTGAAGCTCCGCACAGGTGATTATTTACTGCTCGGTGATTGCAGGATTCAGTCTTAATATCCCCAAGGCTATCCTTGGGGGTGGGGGAAATACAGACTGAATCCTGCAATCAATGAGAAGCAAATTATCACCTGTGCTGTGCTTCACATATCCTGCAAACCTGGCCTGTTAGGGGGACTTGAGGACCAGCGTTTAAGGGAAATACTGTTGCAAATCATCAAAATCTGGGCAGCCATAGTTTGAATCCTGGCACTGAGCATCAAAACAGACAATCTCTGTAGGCGTTTGAGTATTGATAAGCGTTGCGTTTATTTTTTAAGCTTTTATTTTTAATTATAGCTATTTTGATAGTCACATTGTAGTTTTTATTTGGTAAACATGCCAGATGTTGCACACAGTTTCGATGCTAAATTCATAGATATAATCCAGATAAGCCCAGGATCAGTGAGACACATTTCATTCATTGTGACTCTTGTGTTCTGTTATGATTATTCTGGGGTTTCTTTTCTTTCTTTAATACCATATTAAAACACTCTATGCCTGTGGTCGTGGTCTTTGCGACCAAAGGTGAGGTCTTCTTAGAAAACAGTCAACTGGAACACCAGGCAGAAATACTGGTAAGGGTATATAGAGAAAAATCTTTATTAAATAAAAAACATAGGGCACTATTACAATCCTCACGCTAAGGCTAGGCTCAGACTAACGCATTTTTCATCACGTCTACCGTCAAAAAGTGCGTCCAGACGCATGGACGCACTTTTTGACGGAAGACGCGACAGTGGTCACAGGGTGCGCAATTACGGCCGTGATTTTTGACTGAGCGTTAAAAAACAAATGGACGTGATGTTGGCCGGACATGTGCAGCGTCTGACGTCTCCTAATCACTCACACACGCCGCTATGCTGACGCAGCGCACTCTGTGCGTCAGTAGTAGCGGTTCGACGTTGTTGCAAAAATGCATTTGTTTGCCGCTACCGTTGTGCAGCCGTACTTTGTATGTTGGCCATCATTGGACGTCATTTGCTGCTACCACGGCCGTAATAAAGTGCGGCTAAACGCACGTTCACACTGCGTTCGTCTGACCCCAGCCTAAAACGGAGACGCTATGGAGAAAAACCTGCGCCTGCAGGTTTCTGCTTAGCATCCCCGTTTTAGTCTGATATTACGGTGCAGGCGCTAAACCAGTAGACTGCATCGTAACGTGGCACTTAGCCTCAGGAGCGCCGCCGCGAGCATCCCCTCAGTGGAGTCCATAGGGCTCTGTGGAGGCTTCCACTGCCGGTCACATGACCTGCAGGATCTCGCCTCTTGCGAGATCCTGCAGGTCAACGGAGTGATTCGGGGAGGAAGACTGGGGACTTTCTTCCCCAGTCTCTCTCTGCTCCCGGCAGCAAGAAGAGGCGGATGGAGCCACCGTTCTCACCGCGGGATGGGAGGGGAGTATGTGATTTTTTTTTGGGGGGTTTCGTCTGGTGCTGACTGATACTGCAGAAGTGGAATCCATTAGCACCTGGTCCTAGCTGGGGTTCACTTTTCAGTAACCGCAGCGGGACGGTAATTAGCGTCAGGACTTTGTAATCCTAACGCTAATTAACACTTTGCGCTCCTCATGTTACGCATAGGGAGCACAAAGTACAGTAACCTCGCGCTGAAAAGCGCAAGATCCGAATCGCTAACGCTAGGGCAACCACAGCTAACGTTAACGGTTACACAGGTAAGCGCAAACGTTAGCGTTATGAAGGTAATAGTGCCCATACAGTAAACACGGTTGTGAAATAACGAAAAAACGTGATGAGCATGGAACGAAGTGGCCTGGGTTCATAGGAGTCAGACATAAGAACTAGGTGGTACAGGAGAAGTAGATTAGCTGAGACCCTGTATCAAACCTCGGCGGTTTGAGCCGCCTACTGTACACCACTGTCATAAACCATGAGGCATAGAGGGAAAGAGGTAGATAAAAAAACATCCGAAATGGATCAGGAATTAGTTAACAGCCAACAAAACTACCTGCAGTGCATAATCACCGTAACGTATATTGAATATAAATAAGCCCAAGTCACACCAGTATGGAAGCAGTTAAAAACAAGAAGCCAACGTGACTCGACGCGTTTCGCCGCTGTCAAGCAGCTTTTTCAAGAGTGTGGACTGCTCGGTGCTTGTACCTGTATTTATAGGACAGACGAAATTGGAATAATCGGACAATCACAAACCACTGTGATGGACACTTCCAGGTATGCGCAAGCAGCCAGTGACGTCATCATCCTGGGAGCGTCATGTATCAATTGCGCATGATGGTTTTTCTTGGTCTTTGCACCTGGGGTTACGTCCCCACTACTGGTAAATCTATGTTCCTGCTTGTTACAAGCACCTTGTAACCTCTATATATCGCGTTCTTAGCACCAGATCCAGTTGTCCAGGTATCCAGTCCACGTCACGTTATAGTGACTTCCAGCTTCAGGTGTGGGGTGGACCTGAGCCTCCTATATAATGGCACGTCACCCAAAATGAGAATTCAGAACTCCTTCTCCTTCACTGATGCCCTCAGTGCCTGTGATCCTGCGTGCTCAGCACATCCCTTACCAGGCCGGCATCTCGAACCCGTTACCTACCCACACCCCTCTATTGGATTCCATTGTGTATGACCCTTTGGCTTTGGACTATCAGATACCCTCTTACTTGCTGCTCGCCTCGATCTATTCCTGGACTTTTGACCCTGATATTGGAAGACCCCTTTGGATACCGCGCTTGGTGAACCCCCTTTAATCAGGAACCCCATAGACTTGTCTTTTGTTTCTGGACCCCTGCCTTGGATTACAAACCACTAAACCCCAGGACGCTCTTCACCTACAGCCATACCAGCATCTTTGAACCCTGTTTCTGTTCTCTTCTGTCTGCTGTGAGTGTTCTCTTAGTTAACCCCTTGTTTGCCTCCATAGTCTGTTCTGTTTCTGTAGTGTCCCTCTGGTTCTTAGTTCTCTGTTCTATACTTCAGTCAGCTTTCTTCATGCCCTGCCCCTCTGTGACTGCTTAAGTATTCTATCAGTGTTAAGCCCAGTTCCTGTCCTGTCCACCTCTCTTGTCCTGTCTGATTAATCAGTCCTACATTCTTCTTGGCCCATTCCTGTGTTATCCACTTACCTGTTATTAGTTATTCATTGTGCAGAGTCCCCTTTTGGTTTTACTCATACTGCTGTGATTCCCCTGTGTAGAAATAAACCTGTTCTGTTTAAACCGTGAATATCTGCCTCTCTCCACATCTGTCATCACACCTGGGCTAGACCCCGCAACCCCGGTACACCCCGGTCATAAAAGACTACTAATACTAAGAAAGGTAATTACTGTTACCAGGTAGAAATAAAAATAATGGATTTGAAAAAAATGCAGTAATTGCCGAATTCACTAATATACGAGTTTAAAACAGATACATTCAGGGTAATTCAAAGAGATTCGAAATGTCACCGCACGTTCGGTGACTTTTCGTTCTCTTCAATTCGGTTCATTTTGCCGATCCCATTTCGGTGACCCTGCGGTGTATTCAGCAAGCACCACAGGGTCCCCGAATTGCAGGGAAAAGCTGCCGAAAACCTGACGAAAACTAAGCGCAAAACCCGCCGAATGCACGCCGAAAACCCGCAAAAACATCTGGATTAACCTGCCGAAAACCACAGAAAAACCCAAGCAGGAGCCGATCGCAGCCTCCGGAAAAAGCCGACACCGCAGAAGAAGGCAGTGAATAAATTAGGAAAACAGTTTGCTTGAATGTTTGAAAAGTGAAACGCTGTTTGCAAAGAAACTACTGAGCGAAAATGTCTGAAATTTACATATGAGGTCCAGGGAATGATAATAAAGAGGGCTGTTACAGAAAAAAATAAGTAAACTTAAATTTTTTTTTTTAAAAATCGGACTTTTAAAAAAAAATAATTCAGAAAAATACTTAAAATATCCTAAAAAATCTATAATTAAATAGACTTTTTACTGCAGAATTTTATAATGAACGGTTTATTAGATATTGAATTAAAACCGGAATATTTTTAAGGATTCTCCTGAATAAACCTGCCGAATGAAAGCACCGAATGGCAGGGCATTAGGGGAACCTTTCACTGCTGGTTGGTGTTCTCTGAATAGCCGAAGCAGTGCTTTTTTATGGGGGATTTCACTGCCCTTGAACAGGCACCGAACAGGCACCGAATGTGCAGGCAATTCGCCAGGATTTGGCGAATTGGCTGGTCTCTGAATAGCCGAATGGCCAAGAAAGGTAACCGAACGTTACCTTTCTCTAGCAATTCGGATCTCTTTGAATTACCCTGATTGTATCCAGTCTCCACATCATATGAAATGTATTATGTTGATATATCTCTATTTTCTGCGTGAATCTATGAAAAACACGATAAAATTTTTTTATCTGTCGTTTTTTTTTTAAGTCACCTTCCAGACGGCTTCATAGCTCACATTCCTAAACAGCAAATGAAATTCCATTGCTAAAACAAATGAACACTAGAGAGAGCTGTACTTAGTCCATGTGGAGAGAGGGATGTGAGAACAAAGCCAGAGGAGATGGGAATGAGCATTCAAGGGATTAAGACACAGAGCAGGTTTGGAGAGCAGCCTCCTGTATCCAGCCAGAGAGGAGGAGGAGGAGAGGAGGACCATGCATTGATGCTCAGTGGGGAGGACAGCATGCTTGGGCTGGATGCAGGACTCATGTCTGCTAGAAACCAGAGAAAATAATTGTACAATCAATGAGATGATTTTAAGACCGTGAGAGCACAAAGCCAGGACTGTATCTGTAAAACATTGATCAAGAGGAGAGGGGGGAGAAAAAAAGAAAAATCTGGTGCAAGATCTGACCATGCTTATTTGCAGGATTGATGTTGGGTGCAGGAAGCCAGGAGACTGCCAGACCTTCTGAGTGGGAGGACTACGGTTTCTAAGCTCATCCTGCTGAGAGCAGCCTCAGTGTGAGGGGGTTGCAGTGGTTCACAGTCAGGAGTAGAAGACTATCTTGGGTTTCTTGGCTCCTGCTGAAAGTGAAGAGACTCTGAGATTGCCTTTGGGGAAAGTAGAGCTGCAGATCTTTCCAGGAAAGGCACCAGATGGAGATCTCAAGCCCAAGTCAGGTTGCACACTGATTACCTTGGCAGCTTTGGACCAGCATCTCCTGTCTGCCTTCAGCCAGCGACTCAGCAGGTAGGAACCAACCTCACCTTCTTCTAACCTCCACTCCATCATACCATCACTAAAATGCAAGTATCACCCATACCTGAGCATCCTGTGCACCAACATGTAGCTAATTGATGAAAATATCTCACTTAATAACCTTTATCAACGATTAAATGACCTCACTTGGTCCAGCCTCATGTTCTCCACTGGTTAACCACATTGAGGGATGAAGAGAGTGCAGCTCGGTGCCTCTGTTGCCTGGAGATTTTGGTCTCTCTGTTGCCTGGTGATATTGATACATGCAAGTGCTAATATGCACTTTATCCTGTTGGTGTTACATGTTCCATCTGCAGGTGGATACAGTTGTCAGGGCCAGGGATACAGTGATAAGTACATAAGTGTGTCAGCGCATCTTTTGGGACACCCTCAGTCCATCCAGTGCCAAAGAGGTGGGCACAAAGGGGTGATGCACAGCTGTATCTGTGCCAGCGGATACAATGTAGCTCAGCCATTGTAATTCACAGACAAATGAGAAGGTTACTCATCATTGATCTGTGCCTCTTCTTCTACAGCATGCGGGGACGGAGACGGTATTGAGTTGAATGACAATTGTGTCATCTGCCTGGGCTCAGCTGTGGCACCGTGTGTATGTGAGTGTAATACACATTGATATCTTGGCTTTGCATATCTGCCAATTCCGTCCCTGTGTGACACAGATTCCAGCCTGTCCTATCCATGGTGGCTTGATGCGAGAAGAGATTCATCCTGACACAGAGGGGTCAGCGTGGCTGTGGTGTGAGCTTTTCAAACTGTGACAGCAGACTGGAAGAATTTGAAACTTCACCCCCTCCTCCCTATGGCAGCCTCACATTCCTTATTATCGCGCTGCCCAAGGTAACGCGTTTCGCTTATTCGCCGTCGACTTGATACGAAGTCACGATTTACTTTAATCTCTTTGGAATCATTTTTTGTCATTAAAAAGAAAAAAGCAGCTAAGGGTCACTTTCGATAAGAGGTGGAATCAAAAGAGATCAAATCAGGGGCTGTTTAAGGTAACATTTGCCTGAGCCGTTGAGTTAATGGGATTGATGCCTGGCTGAGCTGTCCTTGGTCCTGAAATGTGTCTGAGAGATTAATCAGATTGCACACAGTGAAAGGTCTCTGGTCCTCCAGGTATTTCTTGCTATTTTGGGTCTATTTATACTACACATGTTTTTTTATATATATATCTATGGGACAACAGGAAGATTTACGTAGATCTCCTGTATCCGTGCTTTCTATTGGTTACAATTTTTTTGTGACTCTGGTTTTGGTCAATGTATCTGGCTGCCTCGAGGGAACAAATACTCAGGGGGTGTCTGTGATCCACACTGTAACTCTGTAGCGGCTTTGTCAAATCTGTAATGCAAGAGAAACACTGTAACCCTCTAAAAAGGTGTGAAAGAAACTGGTTACTGTTATTAAAAAATAATAATATATGTTGCAGTGTGATCTTTACCCGGCTCGGCCGCTGGACTTAATGTCACGTTTGTTCACTCTGGTTCTGGTTTTTTTCTTGATAAATGATGAGATAAATTGCTCACTCGTTGGGGCAAATGTTGATAAATGGCGACCTACTGTGATTGGTTAAAATGATCATGTCCATAACTCTGTGAAGTGTAATGCATAAAATAGTGTTATGCTGTGGCTTAGACACTAGAGGTTATTCAGAGAGGTCCGAAATGTTGCCGAAATGTAACCGGACACTGAAATTTAGCGTACGGTGACATTTCGGGCCATTCGGCTATGGCAGTCGGCCAAATTTTGGCGAATTGCCTGCACGTACGGTGCCTGTTCGAGGGCAGTGAAATCCCCCAGAGAGAAGCAATGGTTAATCTATTCAGAGACACCGAACAGCAGTGAAAAGTTGTCGAAATGCCCTGATGTTCGGTGTTTTCATTCGGCAGGTTTATTCAGGCGAATCTCATAGGCTTCAAGGTTAAAAATATTCAATATCTAATAAACCGTTTCTTATTTTAATCTGCAGTGAAAAAGTCTCTTTATTTATTGATAGTTTAGGATCTTTTAGTCTTTTTTTGGGATTTTTTCAGCAAAATATTTTTTCAATTTTTTTTTAAAGCATTTTTTTTTAACAGACCTTTTTATTATCATTCATAGGAACTTACATGTAAATCCCAGGCATCTTCGTTCAGTAGTTTTTTTGCAAACAGCGTTTGAATTTTGACACTTTTTTTTTTCACCCCGTTCGTCAGCTTGCCTACTTTTTCCGGCAGCTGCTCTGCGCTCTTTTCGACGGGTCGTTGGCATTTTTCGAACATGTTCGGTGTGTTTTTTTGCGGTGGTTTGAGTGATCCGATACTTCGGATCATATCGGTTGCGGTTTTTTTGGGCGGTTTTTCCCTGCACTCTGAGGACCCTGCGGTGAATGATGAATACACAGCAGGGTCGGTAAATTTGATTCCCTGAAGTGCAGGGAACGAGAATCTCTGAATAACCCCTATAGTCTTGATAAAGGCTCAAAAGGGGCTGAAACGTTGATGCATTTACAATAAAGACTGGACTTTTATGAGAAGACACGTGAATGTCCTGTTTGTTGAAATTGCAAGGTGGGGAACTTTGATTCCCCAAAGTGCAGGGAACGAGAGAGCATCGAAATGTTGGCGACATTTTGGTGCTCTCTGAATAACCCCTACCGTGTCCAAGTCAGCCTTACTAAGGGCTACATTACCTTTTCCGCGCTAAAATGGGGACGCAAAGGAGAAAAACCTGCGCCTGCAGGTTTGTCCTTTGCACCCCAGTTTTAGCACGGAATTACAATGCAGGCGCTTAAAAATCTGCCTGCATTGTTAACGGGCGCTAAGCCCCGGGATGCGTGCGGCAGTCCATAGGACTCCATTGAGGCAGACCCATGGCGGTCACATGACCTGCCGGATCTCGCCACGCAGTCCTCGCCGCAGGATGGAAGGTGAGTATCTTATTGGTGGGGTTACTGCTGGTGCTGATGGAATCTGCAACAGCGGAATCCGTTAGCACCAAGTCCAAGCTGTGGTTAATTTTTTGTTAACCGCAGCCGGACATTAATCAGCAATAGGACTTTGTAATCCTAACACTGATTAACACTTTGCGCTCCCTATACGTAACACGGGGTGCGCAAAGTACAGTAACCTCGCGCTGAAACGCGCAAGGTACCAAATAGTAACGGGTTACTTAACCCGTTAGCATTTGGATTGTAATACGCGGTGCAGGGACGTGCAGTCAGGGGTGGCAGGGGAGGCAGAGCTAGTAAATTAATGTGGTCATTGTGCTGTAATGACATGTGTGTATATTTAAACTGTAAATAAAATGTTATTTATTGAAAAAAGTTCTCATACTCACCTCTCCACGCTCCCTCGCTGTGCTTCCGTCCTCCGCTTCCCCCCCCCTGCACTCTCAGTTTGCTGGCTGCTGTGTGTGTGTGTGATTTACTACACAGACAGCAGGGGCAGCACTGAGCCAGCCTAGCCTACGCAATTTGCACAGCTGAATGCTACACTAATTGTGTAGCTCAAGCTGACTTCCTGGTTCTACGCTTTTCAGTGCCTCCAGAGGCAATGAGAGCAATTGAAAGCTTGAGCCAATGGGAAAGCTCCATTGGTCTCAAGCACTTCTTTTTTTTAAAAAAAAAAACCCCCCATGGGAGGCAGAGCTCCCCATGGATTGATTGACGCATTGCGGTGGTCACTAGGGCTAACGTTAACGCTCACTCAGGTGAGCGCTAACGTTAGCACCAACAATGTAATGTAGCCCTAAATGTTGCTAATCCCATTGGATGTTTGGATTGTAAACTCATTTGACCAGAGTCCGCTATACCGTTCATTTCTGCCATCTTTTATGTCCCGTTGATCCTTTTTTTTCTTGTTTTAAAGCATTTTTGTATCTCGATTTCCCTCGCATTATAGTGTAAATCGCTGCAGACAATATCAGTGCCGTATAAAATCGTAAGAATAATGACTTCGCTTTGACCATCGATTCTCAGACAACCGCTGGAAGTCAGTTTTGTAGAAGGCTTCACTCTTTAGGAACTCCGGGACTCGATCTCTTCATATTCAATGTACTGCATTACCAGTGTGTGAATTATATCAGGGGTTAAAATACGTAACTCTATATGGATCATTGAATAAATATTTTAAAATAACCAGAAAATAATGGAAATGTTCAAATCATCTTGCGCTAGACCAGTTCATACTATATTATACATATTGAGCCATAGAATCACAGCGATGGATTATGATAATGGTTCTTCTGATTCCTACAGGTGTAAGATAGTGACTGTTTCACTGTGACTAAGGGCTCAGGAGGAGGTATGAGGACATCTTTGTAGTGTTTTGAGACCTTTTATGATATTATTCAGGCTGTAAATGTTAGCTTATGCAAATGTCAACTCTGAAACGTGAAGAACGAGCCACGACGGAAGGAACGGTTGTTAAAGACACAGTCCCAGTAATAAGTATGGCTGTAACAAATAGCAGCCTTACTGGTAAGAGCGTCTTTACACTTCGAATATGGTCTTAAACCGGTCCATTGAAGACATACTGTAGGGCAAACCTTGGCCATCCATGTTCCATGTTGTTCAGCCACTCATTAGGTTGATTGAGCAACAAGGGAAATGTAGTTGCCAAACCTCTGGGGGGGGGGGTAAGGTTAGTGGCCTCTGCTGTAGGGTCTGGATCATACCTGGGGTGGTTTGTTAATGAGTCAGTGGTTCAATCTCCAGGCTTGAAGAAAGTCAGGTCTTGTCGATCTTCAAGAACGTGAAAAACAAAAAGCTTGACTGTAAAAATTAAAGCCTATTGAAAACCAACAGGATTCCAAAATTTAACTGACCTATACAACACCGCTCCCTGGGTTTAGAATTATCCTGGGCAGAGCATAAACCAATAAGACATTTGTCTAAATTCTCAGAGAACTTCATGCAGGAATGGTGGACCTCGATATCTCTTTGTAGACTCTTCTCAACCATAAACGACCTTCTGTGGCTTGCCGGGAAACATCAAAAGAGCTGCTAGGAAGACCATTTTATTATATATAGACACTAGTAGAGAATAGAAGTATCTGTGTTAATAATTTGAGGTCAACACGCATAGTAGGCCACCGAATGAGGTATAGAGAAACCCGTCTTATGTTTAGCTGAACAGGCCCGATTCACTATTATTGGTGAATGGTAAAAAAAAAAAGAGTCACCGAAAAGGAATCAAAGCTCGATATTTACCAAGATTCATGACTGAGTCTAAAAGCTCCAACTTTCTCACCGTTTTAACGCTATAAGTCAGGTGCTTGTTCAAACATCAATCAAACTACAACTAATCCACCACTGGCGTGCACAGCCTCTTACATTAGGGTGTGCACCGTGGAACATTTATTACCTGTGAAAACTTATGTTTAGAAGATGTTTCACAAAAGGCATATTTTTCATTTCATCAGAGATACGGTCAGTTTTTATGCTATTCATCAGGAACATCTAAAATGCCAATGTGAGAGATGAAAGAAGACCTCTTCACCCAATATTAGGTTGTAGCGGGGCACACCTGGCACACCCCCTGTTTGACCAATGCAACTATTAAACCATCAGAAAATTGTAAACTCAGGATTCCTGCAAAAGTATCACTGCCAAGGCTCACACGTTAGCCCTGGTGTGCCACAAATCGACATATCTTCACAATGACATAGACTGGCAAAATATATTTTGCCAATTGCCATCTGTGACTCCACCAGCAGACTATTAAGGCACAACTCTCCGACGGTGATGTCTAGTGAATCTACAGGGTGATTCTTCTAGAGCCAAACCCAAATTTTTGTTATAGATCTTGAAAGAATGGAAATTAATGAGTTTCAGAAAAGGTACCTCCTCTTAGGTTTTGCACATGCCAACACAACAGGTGCTGGAAATATACACTGTTTTCTGTTAGACACTATGTCGATGTGGCACTGCATGTTGTTGCTAATGAGTCTTAGTATAGTATCAGTGTTTTGGATCTCATTCCTAATGTTATCCTCTAAGACAGTGGTTCCCATTCCCAACCGCAGTCCTCAAGTACCCCCAATAGGTCAGGTTTTAAGGATTGCCTTGGGGAAATGCAGACTGAATCCTGCAATCACTGAGCAGCGAATCATATCACCTGTGCTGTGCTTCACATATCCTGCAAACCTGGCCTGATGGGGGTACTTGAGAACCGCGGTTGGGAACCACTGTGCTAAGGCGTCAGTTGTGTGAGGCTTGTTACAAACAGAAGTGTGAGCTGGTGAGATCTAGAGACCAGGGTGGCCACAAATTTTTAGAAATGACGCGGTCCTCAAAGAAAACAAACTGGCCACGTGATGTGTCACATGTTGTGCATCTTGCTGGAACTAACACTGTGCTCTTCAAAAAGTAAGCTATTTCATTGTGTGGGAGTGCTATTCTAGTTGTGGCTCTGCTGTTGTCATGGATGTGCTGTTGTCGTGGCTGTGTTGCCACCTAGTGGCTGTTTCTATGACTATGCTTTGTTGTGCTCAATATAAGAGGAGGTACCTTTCCTGAAACTCACATTAATTCAGTTTCCGATCGATAGGAAGCGCCTTGTAGAACACTGTTTCATTTTCAGAACGCTATTGGAATATTTGGACTATTATTGTAGAATGTCCTGAGTACTCTTAATTTATTAGATGATTGGGTCACATGCTGCGTATTGACGTTTATTTCTTAATCAAATACATAGAAACAATGAAAAGGTTCACAAACACACATTTTACCAGCGACGTGGAGTTCAGAAAAAGCAAAATTAAAAAGCTTAAAAGGCAGGGAGAAAGAAAGGAAGAAAAAAAAGAATGGTGTTGCAGAACTGGGCATAGGGTGGTTTGCCTCTCTACATGGCCTTACGAGTACGCTCCCAAACATTAGAGGTGTGCATTCATTTCGTAACAAATCTCAGTTAGTTTGAAAATTCGTTACTACGTATTTTGGAAGTATTTCCTATAACGAATTAATTTCATCCGAATTGAAAAGAAAACGAAACGAAACATTATATAACGAAATTCATTTGTTATACTGTTTCACAAGAGAACTATTGAAAGAATGATTCCTCTACGCACACTGCAGCGAAACGTTAATTTAACCCTAGCGTGCCTTTTAACCTTCATGTTTAACCCTAATCTAACAGTAATTGAGCAGGATTTTTTTTTTTTTTAGTGATCCTAAAATTCGAAGCGATCCTAAGTCACAAATGAAATTATGAAAGCGAATCGGTTTTGTTTTACGGTTTTACAAAACACCCCGTCCCTGTCAATTGACTGAATACAACAGATTCAGCACCACAGGCCAAAAGACAACTCAATATTTAACCCTAACTTTCCTTTTATCCATCATGTTTAACTCTAATATAACAGTAAATGAGCAGGATTTGATTTGTTGGTTTTTTTTGTGATTAGATAATTCGAATCGAATCAAAATGAAATATTGAAATAACGAAACGAAATTCCGATTTTTTTTTTTATTTTCAAACGAAACAAAACAAATTTTTCAGCTGTGCACACCTCTACCAAACAAGTGGGAAGCCTATGCGATCCATTACTAGAAGAATACCATTTGTCCGTGATGTTCATTTATTCCAGTTTAGGATAAGTGACAAGTAAATTGAATCGGGATCATCAAGGGACCCGACAAAGGTGATCTGTGAATTGGGAAAGTTAAATCTACTTTTGGAGCAATTCCTCAATGCGTTGGTTCTTTTCTTCTATTTATTTTTTTAATGACAATTAACATTATCAGCAGAAATCCATGTTAACGAAATAAATCAATAAAGCAATTGTCATAGAGAAGCCGGCTTCCACCTTTAAAATGTGTGTAACCCGGGACGACATTGTTGCTCGTGTGTCGCTTATAGGTTTAATCTTGCTTTACGCACTCAGTATATGCTCGGAAATTGCTTATATCGGGTGGTTTTATGTCCGAAGCCACTTAATTGAATTGTAGATGTTAAAATTAGAAACTAATCTACTCTAGAAAATCTCTTACCCGCCTTACTGCGTCTTCCGATGCGAAGGCTAGATAACGAACAATGATGATCAGGACGAGTGTGACACACATTATGTTTTCTGCACATTACCGGCCATAATTGTTCTGGTTAAGCGTCTTGAAGTAATTTTATGTGTTCTATTTTCTTGCTGCCTAATTATTCAATTAAGTGCCCTGAGCTCACTTCCACGTTCGTTTCTCCCTCTAGGGCTGCTAGAACCTATTGGCGTCTGTCAAAAATGTCTGAATTAACCTACCAGAGGAATTACAAGGTGCTCTAAACTTTGACCATTTCAGAAGGTGACAGGTCCAATTTTAAAAAACATGGACACTACTTGCAGCTTAAGTTGTTCTTCTCAAAAAATGCATTTGAAATGTGGTAGGAAGATGTGGACAGTAATACATGGAGAGATGGTTGGTAGGAGTGGTTGGGGTTGGTCATATATGGAGAGATTCCAAGTAGGAGAGGTTGGGGTCAGGATAGGAATACTTGGAGTTATACTAGTAGGAATGCATGGAGTCAGTGATACATGGAGAAATGGTAGGTAGGAGAGGTTGGTCATATATGGTGAGAGGATAGGTAGGTGTGGATGGGATTAGGGATACATGGAGAAATTGTAAGAAGATGAGGCAATTATACATGGAGAATTGATCGTTCGGAATGAAAGAGGTTGATAATAGATGCTAGGAGTGGATGGGGTCGGTGAAACATGAATAACGGGACGTAGAAGTGGATGGGGTCAGCAGTACGTGGAGAGATGGTAAGTAGTAGTGAATGAGGTCAGTGATACATGGAATGATGGCAGATAGGAGTGGATAGGGTCAATGACCCTTGGGTAAGAGGTACGTAGGAGTGGATGGGGTCAGTGACGCTTGGATATAGGGTACGTAGGAGTGGAAGGGGCCAGTGACATAAGGATAAAAAGGTAAGTAAAGGTTGGTAACACATGGATAGAGTTTAGGTAGGAGCGGATAGGGCCAGTGTCACATGGATAGAGGGTACGTAGGAGTGGATGAGGTCAGTGATATATTGAATGATGGCAGATAGGAGTGGATAGGGTCAGTGACGCTTGGATATAAGGTATGTAGGAGTGGATGGGCCCTGTGACACATGGATAAAGGCTAGATAGGTGTGGACGGGGTCAGTGGCGCTTGGATATAGGGTACGTAGGAATGGATGGGGTCAATGACACATGGATAGAGGGTATTTAGGATTGGATAAGGTAGTGATACATCGAGAGATGGTTGATAGGAGTGGATGGGACCAGTGACATAAGGATAAAAAGGTAAGTAGAGGTTGGTGACACATGGATAGAGTTTTGGTAGGAAAGGATAGGGCCAGTGTTACATGGATAGAGGGTACGTAGGAGTGGATGAGGTCAGTGATATGTGGAGAGATGAGATAGGTTGGAGTGGATGGGATTGGTGACACATGGACAGAGGCTACATAGGAGTCACCAAGGGGACAAGTGAAATGAGTGGAGAGGATGTCAGTGTTATGTGGAAGAAGAACTAATACAGCACGAGCAAGGATTTGAGTTAAAAATGGGGCAAAGAAAGTGATCCGAGAGAATGGGACACATTAGTGATCAGATGTAAGTGAGAAATAGTAAGCTTTGAAAAACTGAAAGAAAACTGCTATATGTTGATAAACGCACAAAGTGAGTAAGGGGAATGGAAAGGCAGCTCCCAAAACGTATAGTTTTGGTTTTCTATCTACATAGCGACGTTTCATCCTCTGCGATTCACTCTGCTGGAGAAAGATATTATCTATTCAACTAAATATTCAGCGTTACGTGGGCTGGTATTAATAAACCGTACTGTGCTTTCACTGCACTTGCTTGATAATGATACAACTTGATATGGAGAATGCACTCATCAAAATCATATACTGCAATGTCTGGGACACAATATTATACATTGAAATTTTTATGTAAATTCCACATATTATAATATATACACTGCCGGGACAAAAGATATGTCATGCCATCCAATATTTGGTCGGATCGCTTTTGCTGTGATTGTGGCACGCATTCGCCGTTGCATCGTTTCGATGAGCTCATGCAATGTCACAGGATTTGTTCCCGTCCAGAGTGGCATTAATTTGTGGCCAAGATCTTGTGTTGATGATGGGAGAGTCGCGGCGCTGCGAAAAAGTCTTCTCCAACACATTATCCCAAAGATTAACCTCAATGGGGTTAAGGTCTGGACTGTGCGGCGGCCAATCCATGTGTGAAAATGATGTCTCATGCTCCCTGTATATTGGCGAATTGCCAACAAAATACGATGCTGTTCGACAGTGGTGAAATCCTCCATAGAGTAGCAATGGTTAATCTATTCACCGAACAGCAGCGAAAAGTCAATGAAATGCCCTGATGTTCGGTGTTTTCATTCGGCAGGTTTAATCAGGCAAATCCCATAGGCTACAATGTTAAAAATATTCCTGTTTTTATCTAATATCTATTAAAACCGTTTATTCTTTTCAATTGCAGCAAAAAGACACATATTTTTTTAGGATTTTTTAGGCATTTTTCAGGATTTTTTCGGCCAAATTTTTTTTAAATACAGTTTTTTTTTCTCCTGTAACAGACCTTTTTATTATTATTCATAGGACCTTATATGTTAATTTCAGGCGTTTCCGTCCTGTAGTCTCTGAAAAATTTTATAGTTGCAATCGTTTTTTTTTTCTTACTCCGTTCGTCGGCTTGTTGGCTTTTTCCGACGTCCGGTCGGCGCTGTGTTCGGCGGATTGGCTTTTTTCGGACGCCAGCAGGTTAACGGCGGCTTATCGGATCCGATACAAATTTTGTGGGGGGATTTTCCCTGCACTTAGGGGACTCTGCGGTGAATGCTGAATTCACAGCGGGGTCGGGGAATTTGATTCCCGGCAGTGTGTGGGAACTAGAATCTCTGAATAACCCCTATAGTCTTGATAAAGGCTCAAAAGGGGCTGAAACGTTGACTAATTTACAATAAAGACTGGACTTTTACGGGAAGACTCGTGAGTGCCCTCAATTTGTTGAAATATACATATTTATTTGACCAGATCTTCATTATTTGCTATAAGCCTTTACCTGCCGCCCTATATAGAATTTATTATCACCCTTATAACCCTGGCGAACACCTTGATGACACGATCCCTCGCAGTTCTTTGCTCGGAGACAAATCAAGCTGCATGTTTATTTGCGTGTGTATATTCCAATTAGGAAGGATTACGCTCTCAATATGAATTCATTTATCAAAAAAATGTGCGAGCAGCGTATTATACAATGAACTCTGAATTTCTCATTAGGCGAGCATAAAAGCCCTGCGCTCTGATATCATAATCCTGCAGTGCGGTATCGCTTTTAACACTTGGAGCGCAAACGCATGATCCGCAGCGGCAAAATGATGCAGAATAAAATAACTTAAGCTTCTGTGACACTTTTTTTTGTCTTTCGTAGCACGAGGGCAGGGGGTCGGCAACCTTGGCCCTCCAGGTCTCGTGGAACTGCATTTCCCATGAGGCTCATGCAATACAGTGAGTAGCCGGGCATCATGGAAGAGGTTGTCCGAAACCCCTGTTGGGCGTCACAGCAAACAGGTCTATTCACTAAAAGGGTGACGTCAGGAGAAGTGAAAATTCTAGGTCGAAATAGCCAAACCAGAAAAATTCTCCCATTTATCTCAATTTCCAAATCGGATATTTGGTCTAGATTGTTCTCATCTCCTGACAATTCTCATGAGTTTCACCCTTTAGGCCGGAGTCAGATGAGCGCACTATCAGGGTTATTCAGAGAAAGGTGAAAGCCAGGAGAACTGGCAGGAGAAGAGAACAATCTAGACCAAATAGCCAATTTGGAAAGTGCGATAAATGGGAGAATTTTTCTAGTTTGGCTATTTTGACCTTGAAATTTTCACTTCTCCAGTCATTCTCCTGATGTTCACCTTTCTTTGAATAGACCTGTATCTACGCCCGTACTGACCTTCCTCCCGGTGTCTGTCGCAGCGTTGTGGCGCTTCAATGGGGCCGGCCGCACGCTGTGGCACACGCACGAATTGCGCTTACTACAGCGGACGTGCTGCAGCTGTGCTGAAAGCCTCCCCGTCGAAGCGCTATAACGTGTGCTCGACGGGGTTGCAAAGCGAGATCATAGGAGAATCGAGCCTTGCAGCCTAGGGTTGCCAGGTCGGCCATGTTTTCCTGGACACATATTACTATTTCATAAAGAGGGAAGCACAGGGAAAAGTGCTGCCCTGCAACATGTATAAATTCATATGATGCACCAAGGAAATCAAGGCGATTCATCTTGGAATCCTTACCTGCAGCATATGGCTTATACATACTGCGGGCTGGAATTTTTCATGCGCTACCCATCAGCATGAATAAATTATATGCGTCCAGGAAAACATGGCCGACCTGGCAACCCTACTTGCAGCGCTGAGTGCACTCAGGGAGGTGGCCAGACGGGTGTCAGAGTGGAAGGATTGTCCACTCTCACGGACGTTCCTTGCGCTCTCAAAACCACTCGCCTGACCCCGGCTTTAGCATCTTTAATTACCGGGTAGTTCAGGACCTACTGAAACCCCATATACAGTGGTCTAATGGAGGGAGAGGGTGGTCTCTCATTGCACCCTTTTTCTGGGGGTTATGTCACCCCACCCAAGTTTACAAGTTAATATAACAGGGTGGAGGGGCAGAATAGGGTGGAACCTGCATGTTTTGTGTTTGTACCAGTGATGCCTTGCAACTGAACAAGGGGGCATGTCACTGTCACCAACGGTAACAGGTAGGGTCGCCAGGTCGGCCATGTTTTGCTGGACACATAATTTATTCATGCTGATAGACCGTGCATGAAAAATACAAACCAGCAGCATGTAGAAACCATACGCTGCAGGTAAGAAATCTCATTTGACCCGTCTTGCTTTCCTTCCTGCAGCATATGAATTCTACATGTTGCAGGGCAGCACTTCTCCCTGTGCTCCCCTCTGCATGACATGGCAATAGATGTTCAAGAAAACATGGCCCATCTAGTAACCCTAGCTGCAGGGGCAGAAGAGGGCAGACCCTGCAGCTTATGGATTGTACATGCTGCGGGGTTGCATTTTTCCATGTACTGCCTATCTGTATGAATAAATTATGTGTCCAGGAAGACATGGCCGATCTGGCAACCCTAGTACCTGCATGTGTTGTGTTGCTTCCACGGTATCAGTGATACAAAAGTGGCGGCTAAGGCATGTCACCGACTCTACCAGTTTAGGATCCATGGCTGCACATGCTCTGTCCTTGGACAAAAAGGGTTTTCGGGAGGCATTGCTCTGTTTCCTTGATTTTAAGATCCAAACCCAAATGGGAAAGGGACCTTACCTCCAAATCCAACCTTGTCTTTTTTGAGGTGTGTACAGTTGTGTTCAAAATTATTCAACCCCCACTGAAATTGAGTGTTTTGGCCAGTTTGACATTGATTTTGATCATTCAGTCATCTTGCTTACAATTAAATCAAAGAGGCACGTGTAGGTCAGACAAATATAACATAACATTTATAATGAAATAACCACAAATGTCTTTTCTGTGCTCACATCATTATCAGTTTCATTCAACCCCCAAGTGACATTCAATCTTAGTACTTAGTACAACATCCTTTTACAGTTATAACAGCTTTTAAACGTGAAGCATAGCTTGACACAAGTGTCTTGCAGCGATCTACGGGTATCTTCGCCCATTCGTCATGGGCAAAAGCCTCCAGTTCAGTCACATTCTTAGGCTTGCGCACTGCAACTGCTTTCTTTAAGTCCCACCAGAGGTTCTCAATCGGATTTAAGTCAGGTGACTGCGATGGCCACTCCAAAATGTTCCAGCCTTTAATATGCAACCATGCTCTAGTGGACTTGGAGGTATGCTTGGGATCATTGTCCTGTTGAAAGGTCCAACGTCTCCCAAGCCTCAGGTTTGTGACGGACTGCATCACATTGTCATCCAATATCTCCTGGTACTGAAGAGAATTTATGGTACCTTGCACACGCTGAAGCTTCCCTGTACCTGCAGAAGCAAAACAGCCCAAAGCATGATTGACCCCCCGCCATGCTTCACAGTAGGCAAGGTGTTCTTTTCTTCATAGGCCTTGTTCTTCCTCCTCCAAACATAGCGTTGATCCATGGCCCAAACAGTTCTAATTTTGTTTCATCAGTCCACAGAACACTATCCCAAAACTTCTGTGGTTTGTCCACATGACTTTTGGCATACTGCAGTCGACTCTTCTTATTCTTTGGAGACAGCAAGGGGGTGCGCCTGGGAGTTCTGGCATGGAGGCCTTCATTACGCAGTGTGCGCCATATTGTCTGAGCTGAAACTTCAGTACCCACATCTGACAAATCTTTTCTCAGTTCCTCAGCAGTCACACGGGGACTTTTCTCCACTCTACGCTTCAGGTAGCGCACAGCAGTCGAAGTCAGCATCTTCTTTCTGCCACGACCAGGTAGCATTTCAACAGTGCCCTTTGCCTTGAATTTGCGAATGATGCTTCCTATGGTCTCTTGGTATGTTTAACATCCTTGTAATCTTCTTATAGCCATTGACCTTCCTGTGAAGAGTAATCACCTCTTCTCTTGTCTTCTTGGACCATTCTCTTGACTTCACCATGTTTGTAACCACACCAGTAAATGTCTAGAAGGAGCTGAGTATCACAGTCATTTTAAAGCTGCCTAATTGGTGCTTATTATGCCTTATTGCTGCTCCGTGACATCCACAGGTGTTTTCAATACCTGAATGAAAACACTTGAATGAACCTCTGTTCTTCAGAGTGGTAGTCATTAAGGGGTTGAATAATTGTGTCAATGAAGAATTCACAAAATAAACATTTACTACTGTATTACAAAACCAATTGATGTCATTTTAGTTGCATATGGTTCTTTAAAAAGTCCTTGTAGGATTTCATTCTGAATACAATTACAAATGTACACTAAATTCCCTAAAACCCTTTACAGCATTGGGGGTTGAATAATTTTGAACACAACTGTACGTGTGTGGGAGGGTACGAACTTCAGACCGGTTAATCAAATGTCATTAATGAAACAGAATTGTTGAATAAAGCAGTGACGTGTGGTGAGGTCAGTGGCTGGTGACGCACTGGCTAGTATCAGAGTCACATATACACAGGGTTACGCAGTCGCAATTTATTACTGACTAGTAGAGGGCGCTATTAAACACATGCTGACTGCTGAGCTCTGCCTGCCCGCCCCCCCCCCACGACTGAAGAGTACAGTCGCAAGATTTCCGGTGGGCGCTTCACCCCCTTCCCTCTCTCTGAGCTTTCCCATTGGCTCAAGCTTTCAATTGCTCTCAGTGCCTCTGGAGGCACTGAAGAGCGTAGAACCAGGAAGTCAGCTTGAGCTACGCAATTAGCGTAGCGTTCAGCTGCGCAAATTGCGTAGGCTATGCTGGCTCAGTGCTGCCCCCAGCTGTCTGTGTAGTGAATCACACACACACACATACAGCAGCCAGCAAACTGAAAGTACAGGGGAAAAAATAGCGGAGGACAGAGAACCACAGGGAGGGAGTGTGGAGAGGTGAGTATGAGAACTTTTTTCAATGAATAACATTTTATTTACAGATTAAATATACATACATGTCATTACAGCACAATGAGCACATTCATTTACTGGAATGGCAGGGGAGGCCCTGCCACTGACTGCATGTCCCTGGAATAAAGCCACCCCGCAGCATGTAGAATCCATACGCTGCAAGTATGAACTCAAAAAGGAATCCCAGGTGACCTGCCTTAACTTCCTTCATGCAGCATATGAATTATACATGTTGCAGGGCAGTACATTTCCTTGTGTGCCCTATTGCATGAAATGGTAATATGTGTCCACATGAAAACATGACTGATATGGCAACCTTAATGGGTGGCACTAAAGGGTGTCCTAGTCACACTTGGAAGCTTATTCAGTCTGCCCCACATTCTGTAATCGTGTCGGCCGACATCACCTTCATCAAACATTTACTGTAATTAGCAAATGTTATGGATAAAAATACTCCATGATTTCAGGCTAATTAAGGCTACTGAAAGCTAAAGGCAATTCATTAGTAAGTCTGCTTGTGCTGGATGCCCCCCCTTTAATTTGCTGTTAGGTAGAACATAATCTGTTACAAGATTATGTAACTTTAAACTCAAATATTTCATGAAATTCCGTCATAAAAACAACCCTAAAATCACATTCAAATGAGCAGTGACGCTTTAGAGCGGAGTGATTAGCAGCTTCCCTTGTGCGGGTGTGATTCTGTTTACTGAATCCTTTTTAAATGAAACATTTTTTTATTGCTGTGCAGCTCTGTGGCACGCTCATACACACCACACATTACTGTGAGTTTTATTACTGTGGAGCTCTGATACACTCATACACACTGCACAATACTGTGAGTATTATTGCTGTGGAGCTCTGTGATGCACTCATACACACTGCACATTACTATGAGTTTTATTGCTGTGGAGCTCTGATATGCTCATACACACCGCACATTACTGTGAGTATTATTGCTGTGGAGCTCTGTGATACGCTCCTACATAAACGGCACATTACTGTGTTTTATTGCTGTAGAATTCTGTGACACGCTTATACACACTGCACATTGATGTGAGTTTTATTGCTTTGGAACTCTGATACGCTCATACACACCGCACATTACGGTTTTATTTCTGTGGCGCTCTGTGATACGCTCATACATAAATTGCACATTACTGTGTTTTATTGCTGTAGAATACTGTGACACGCTTATACACACTGCACATTTCTGTCAGTTTTATTGCTTTGAAATTCTGTGATACACTCATATACACTGCACATTGCTGTGAGTTTTACTGCTGTGCAACTCTGTGATACACTCATACACACTGCACATTACTGTGGGCTTTATTGCTGTGGAGCGCTGTAATACACTCCTACACACTGCACATTACTGTGAGTTTTATTGCTTAGCAGATCTGTGACACACTCATACACACTGCACATTAGTGTGGGCTTTATTGCTGTGGAGCTTGTGATACGGACATATACATCACACAATACTGGAGTGCTATTTCTGTGGATTTCTGTGATAAACTCATACACGCCTCACATTATTGTGATTTTTGGTTCTGCCACTCTATATAACATGCACATTTCTAAGAAAAAGCTCAACATCGTCATATATACTGATTTAACCTCTCTTTCAACTACTTTGATACTTTGGTGCAAATTATGCAGCTTTTACAAAGTATCTGAAGTGCTGTTACCTGCTCTGCATCCATCATTATATTTAAAATGCACTTATTCTCAAACGTAAAGAAAACAAATGTGTTTTTTTTTCAGCTAAGATGCTTAAAATAGTGTAGAGTTAGAGATAAAAGTCCATTCTGCACCCTGTATAGTGAGTGTCACCCTTTAGATATGCTACTTAATAATTAAGTCCTTACTATAAGCTTTGGAAGTCATAAGGACGCGTGTGAGACGGACTTTAATCTGGCTCTAGGAATTTTCTTACATTTTATTACATCAGCATTTTTTTAATCATCATGT
The DNA here is from genome assembly GCA_009667805.1 of Leptobrachium leishanense. Lineage (NCBI taxonomy): Eukaryota > Metazoa > Chordata > Amphibia > Anura > Megophryidae > Leptobrachium > Leptobrachium leishanense. Next base: position 99,113,966 of record CM019073.1, read on the forward strand.
CCCACCTCTAAAGGACAAGGATGTGAGGCCGTGTTCGAGGTGGTCTTTCATCTGTTTTGACGTGAAAGGTTTTCTTTGAACACGATTGCAAGCCGGCAATGTTTTTCATATGTTCACGAGACGAGAGAAGGATATCATGGCGTCTGTGATTAACTTGCCGCGTGGCCCGGGCAGTCTGCACTCCAACCCTCGTGGTGCATCATGGCTGACAGATGATCATACGTTACCTGGATCAGTGAACTACAGATATTTCTGAACTACAGTTCCCATGAATCTCAGTCAGCCTTACTGCTGGTAGAGCATCATGGGACGTGTAGTTCAGAAATATTTGGAGTGGTGAGCTTCACATCGCTGACCTAGATTTTGTTTTTTTTACTAATCGCCATTGTTTACGGGTGAATCTGAGGATCTGTCCATTAACCCTTTGCCATTTCACAATCAGAGTCTGCCCCTGTGTTCTCTTGGCCTGACAACCTGTCCTTTCGACCTGAAAATCTATCACTTCACCCTGTGAACCCGTCTATCCACCCAGTAAATTATCTCTTCCTTCTGAAAACCCGTCCGTTCATCCTGAAGAATACGTCCATTCGCCGCAGTGACCTGACATTACAACGCAAGGCCCAGTATACGGGATCTGCCCCAAGCATGTCCAGGTTGACAGAGCTGCCTTTGGAATTCTTGGGGCCCGTTACTAATCCATTGGTCGGGGCCCCCCTTTCGTCAGTAAACTGATTATAAATTAAACTATTTTGGCTTCTCTTCCCCTTCAGTAAGGGGAAAAAAGTGTTCCCTGGGGAGAGAGCCTTCGCTCTGCACCTCCACCTGGAGCAGACCACACTAATCGCTCCCTAAGGGATGAGTCATAAGTGCTCTCCCGGCCTCAGATGCCACAGCCCACCGGGAAATTTGTTGATCTCTTGGTGGGTGTCACGTTTCCACCAGTTCCAACCCTGCCCCCTGGTGGTGAGAGCGATCCAAGTCAGCTCTTCCTTTGTTAAGCCTAGCCAGTCCGTCCTGTGCCGCTTCTGGATTCCCCTGCAGCTGGTCTGGCCTGGGGTGAAATGGTCTGCCCTTCCCTATATATATATATATACAAGTAGCACGTAGGCTCCCGGCTTTTGCATGGGTTTCTGTTTCTGAGGGTCTCTTGTTCCTGAGAGTCAGTGCTTCCTGGTACTATATCTTTTCTTGGTAATCCTGTGTATGATCTTGGCCTGATTCTGACATTCCTTCTGTGTAATCCCTGTACTCTGTGTATTGCTATACTGTGTACCGATTCCAAACTGTTCTGACTTCCCTCTCTGATATCTGATCTTGACTTATCTGACATACTCTCTTGATCCTTTGGCTCTGGTTCTGCCAATTCGATTGTATGTTCCTTGTGTCCTGTATTCCTGTTCTGTCTGTTACCCAGCAGCATTATATTCAGTTAGTATTAGAGGCCAGAGCAAGGACCTCATCCAAGTTCAGGGTTTCGCTGTGTTACTGCTGGGTTTGAGTATATTGTCTTGTTCCTATATCCTGTTCTCTTATATTTCTGAGTGGTTCTTGTGAGGTTCCCTTTTCCCTAGACAGAAGGCCATACAAGGACCTTATTCTAGAGTTAGGGATCCCTTTAGTGTTGTTGTTTTCTCCTTGTTCTCCTGCCAATCCTGTTCCAGTTGTCTATCTTGTCTGGTATCTGTGTGCTGTTGTCTGTGTCCATGCAGCCAGCAGCTAACCTGCCTCAGGGGCTGAATATCCAGTATAGAGGGCTCACGCCAGGGGCCCCCATGACAGTGGGTCAATCCTAGGTGGCATGGGGTACCCCTACCTCTGTGGCACTTAGACAAACTACACAGGGTTTGGCCAAGGCCCACTTGAACCACTGGGCCCATGAACGTATCATGGGCTGTCATCCCCCCGATGGCTGCCCTGCAGGTTGGACTAAATCATGCCGGTTGCATCTTAGCGGTGTGTTTTCCCTCATTTATTTGGATTTTTCATTTCTGCTCATCAATTCCCATTTGTTAATGGGCTCATTAGCTTTGATGTTCTTGTTGGGATTAATATGGTTGCGGTTCATCTATTAAATCTTATAATGTCTTAAGACTCATCTCACGCAGATGTTCTGTTCCAGGCCCTAGATTTCTTAAAGGGATACTCTAGGCACCATAACGTCTTCGGCATAGTAGAGTAGTTGCAGTACAAGGAGTCAGTCCCTGAAGTCACTGTTAAAAAATAATAATAAATAGGAAAAAAGCATCAAAGCTTAATGCTGGAAAGTGTCACCGGGGGTGGATCCACTTAATTATCTTGCAGACGGATAAATATTATGTTTTAAACCTGTTGTTATTTAAAAAAAAAAAAAAACGCAACAAAAATAAAAAAGTAGGACTATACTTAATATATTATTTTAGTTTTGTTTTGAAAAAGAAAAAGAGAATATTTTTTGGAGTAAAAGGTCCCTTCAAAATGCACACGTCATGCCCAGAGAAATTTGGTCTCACCCTTTATATACACTGTCTGGCCAAAAATAAGGCCACACACGCTAATATTTAGTCGGACCGCCTTTTGCTGTGATTCGCCGTGGCATCATGTCGATAAGCTCATGCAATGTCACGACGTTTATTCGCGTCCAGAGTGGCATTAATTTGAGGCCAAGATCTTGTGTTGATGATGGGAGAGTCGTGGCGCTGCGTAAAGTCTTCTCCAGCACATTATCCCAAAGATTCTCAATGGGGTTAAGGTCTGGACTGTGCGGTGGCCTGGAAATGATGTCTCGTGCTCCCTGAACCACTCTTGCACAATTTGCGCCAGATGAATCCTGGCATTGCCATCTTGGAATATGCCCGCTGTGCCATCAGGGAAGAAAAAACCCATTGATGGAAAAACCTGCTCATTCAGTATATTCATGGAGTCACATGACCTCATTTTTTTCCGACTGAAACATTAATCATTGCATTAATTATCCAATGGAAGGCTCATACCTATGTGTTCAGTTAAATCCAGGTGGTGACATGTTTTTTGTCAGATAGTGTATATACAGGGTGAGCCCAACTTTATATTATTATTTTTCGTGCTAATACACATCTTGGAAAATATTAAGTAAATCACTATCACAGTTTCGCCACCACTCACGTATGTGGCATGCCGCAAGAGTTAGTGACAGATGTGAGGGGCAGAGCCATCCTACAGGACACACCTCTGCTCATTCCCGACACCCGATTGAGTGCCGACTCATCAGGCATCAACGCTGAGGGCCAATCGGGCAACAATGCGCGATGACTCTCACTGCGTGCCGCCCACGGAAGAGGAACATGGTGCCGTCCGGTGCCAGAAATCCTTTAGTAGCGGCTAGTGTGCTTTCATCAAGCGATGAGATATCAAGTTTACCCTTAACCCCTTCACTAACAAGGTCAACTTAAATTGATCTTCCAAAGTGACTGCAGGGGACCAAGACTGAGATAAATTAATCTGGTGATATTTTGGAGCAATGCAAATGAATTGTTTATTGCCAATTAAATTTGTTCGTGTACGGGCTCTAGAACGTGCTCTAGTACTTTGGATGCCACAGCCGATGTGCTAGAACAGGATGAACAGCTGGGAAAATAGCAATAAAAACCAACATCCAACACTAAGGACTTCTAGGATCCCGGGATATTTGCAGCACTGGTACCTGTGCTGCAAAAAGATGCGCACGCATTTCTGGATTTGTTTGTATTTTCTGTATTATCAATGGGGAGAATAAAATGAGATGTACAATAAGTCAGGCTTCTGGGTACCTTGGGTTGCAGCGATTTTTTTTTTCCCCCGACCCAGAAAGGCAGTGTTATAGAGATGAGCTGAATGCAAAATACTTATCTTTTTTTCTAACTCCGATGCCCCCGACTGGCAAACGTTACCCCATGGATTTGCGAATCGATGAATGGAGCCCGCGTACTGGCGGCAGGAGGGGCATTGCAGCAGCAAGAATGTCTTTGCGCTTGCTTTTAACTAGCGCGCTCCCTCCCTCCTCGCTGGCGTTTAAAGCCCCTTTGGGCTCCTCGTAGAGCGAGGATTCTACTATCTCATCGTTCAGCCGATTTCAGCACATTTGAAAGCCCTTTGATGTGTAAGAGACCGGGATTATTAGGGAAGGGAGAAGCGTAAGGTGGATTGAGATAAAACAACATCGGGGCAGTCAGAAGCTGGATGTTTCGGAAATTTTTTGCAAATCAGATTTGATCAGGCATTAACCCTAAAACTTTTGGGATTACGTACTGTAGTTCTCACCGTCGGGCACGTGTTAACTGATAATGGCTTCTTGAGAAGTGTTTGGGAAAAGCTTCTTTCAGTTCTGCATGCTGAAACAATCACCAGAAAATCTAGGGCCCTAATTAGGCTTCCACATCAGTGAACATGTACTCCATTCTGGAGAGGTCTCTAGAGCAGCTGGTGGTTTCCATCATCATCCAAGTCACTGACTGACAGCTTCTCTGTGACATGGCAAAGGTTAAATCAAAAGCTGACATGCCCACAAGTACACGAGGTAATACAAAGCCCATTCTGGCTCCTGACACAAAATATGACTGTCGCCCCTTATGTAACAGCCCCTATGGGAAACCCTTGTGCAGGGATCTCAAACTCTGGGCCCCCCATTCTAGCCCCCGACACATGCTATGACTGTCTTACCTTATGGTTACAGCCCTTAGGGTAAACCCTTATGCAAGGATCTCAAATTCTGGGCCCCCCATTCTGGCCCCTGACACAAGCTATGACTGTCACCCCTTATGGTAACAGCCCTTATGGTAAACCCTTATGCAGGGATATTATACTCTGCCCCCCCATTCTTACCTTTGACACTAGCTATGACTCACCCCTTATGGATCCCAAATTATGACCCACTCAGATATGTATTGCCTGCAATTTCCAGAATTCTTTGAATGCAATAAATGGGCAGATTATCATGGGAGTTGTAGTTTAGAAACATCTGGGGGAGGGGCAGAGTTTAAGATTCCTGCCCTTATGGTAACACCCCTTATGGTAATTGTGACGTGTGTCGCTTTGGACTTGGGGGCATGGACCTGGAAGTATAATTGTAGAGTGCAGGCCTGATGTTCTATATCATTTTCTTGCCCTCTCTTGTGTGCAGAATGTTTGTGTAATATGCGTTATGCAAGAATAATGTTATTGTCTATCTGTCTATTGTATTGTCCATGTGTATCTTATCTGCCGATAGGGTATGCTGGAAAGCTAAACCTGTCTCAGGAATGTGTTAATATCTGTTTAGATTTGAGTAGTTTGTCAATCTGCTTTGTCAGGCAAACACTGCCTCATTATCTGTGTGCCAATCACAATTGTATTGTACTGTCTGTCTAGGAATGTTGAGTGAATGTTTAATCTATCATAGGGGAGGTGTTTGTGTATGTAAATAACCCATGTTTGACCATATCACAGGTGTGCCTGTCCCCAATTAAAAGAGTTCCATTCTGACCCTGAAAAACTTCCACATACACAGCCTTGTCTTACTTTTGGGGGATGCTAGCAGGCTCTCTACGTGTCCCGGTCCTTAAACTTCATCTGAGTTCTGGAGAAAGGCACGAGAGTCTGCCTGGGGAGAACACAGGGGTCTGGCAAGGAAGCGGCATTGACAGATGTTATCCTGTCAGGGTACTGACATCTGTTACAGTAACCCTGTAAAACATTGGGGGCATGACTGGTCATCAGGTTATGGTTCCTATGTTTTATTTGGCATTGCAAGGGTCGGACAGGAGCGTTCCTGAGATGTGTTTGGCATTGGAACCCTTAGCTCACTGTTTCGCAACCTGAGTAAGATTCAGTAAAGCTCATCAGTGACTGTGAATTGTCTCCCTCCACTGGCGAGCGTCGCACAGTTTAGGATTGAGAGCCGCTGGATGGGTTGGAATGTCCATCCCCTCAGAGATCACGTGACATGCTGCGGCTGGCAGCAGGTTATATCCAGCAGGGCTCAGAGGGAGATCGGCGCTGGATATAGGTTCCCTTTTAAAAGAAACTGGAAGGTTAAAACAGGAGACGGGGTGCTGAGGTGGAGGGGGTGGTGAATATTAAATCCCTCTTTTCCCTCCCCTTCCTATTTTAACCCTAGAGAATCCAGTCAACAACTAACCACCTTTCAGTCAGTGGAAGGCTTGGAGGCAAATCATATAGGGTTGTTCCACTGATTTTTAATTCAGATTTTACTAAATCTGGCAAAATAAGCATTTTAGCAAACCAAATGATTTAATCAAGGGATAATCCTCAATTCAATCTCAATGGAGCATTATCTTTTCCGGAGTCACGGCCAGCGTCCTGCGATGAATCGGATTCAGATTATGTTGAGTTGGTTTTCTTTTTCTGAGGTAAACAATGAATATTTTCCACACATCAGTGACTCCTCTGTTCTATTGTTTTCACTACGTTCTTGTCTGACCTTGCCTCATCAAAGGTGAATTTAGCGCTAAACTCTGGTACTTCTAAACCTTTTATGATAATCTATGCATAAATAAACCTACTAGAGCAGATAAAGCTTCCTCTGAGCAGGGTGTAGTTTCCACAAGGTCAACCTGTCTACAAAGAACCATAAATTCCTCAAATATCATTCTTCTTTTTCTTGAGCTGGTGGATCTGATCATCCGGCTCATAGGTCGTGTGGTCAGACACGAGGCGATTCCCAGACTGTTTAGTTGAGATCCCGAATAAACATGTCACTTATAACAAGAGCGACATATCTTATTTACATCCTGGAGTGATTCTAATGACATTTATTATAGTTTACAGACTCATTGCTGGGAGTTTTAGTGCTTTGCGGCTCTGTTATACACCCGTACAACCCAAATAAATGGAGGACCCCCATAAAAACCACCAGCATCCCCAGAACATATGGAGGAGTTCCTAAAGAGACACCCACACCCTGAATATATGGAGAAGCCCCTAAAAAGACACCCGCACACCCTGAATATATGGAGGAGACCCTGAATATATGGAGGAGTTCCTAAAAAGACACCCACACACCCTGAATATATGGAGGAGACCCTAAAAAGACACCCACACACCCTGAATATATGGAGGAACCCTAAAAATACACCCACACACCCTGAATATATGGAGGAACCCTAAAAATACACCCACACACCCTGAATATATGAAGGAGACCCTAAAAAGACACCCATACAACCCAAATAAAAGGAGGACCCCCTAAAAAAACACCAGCATCCCCAGAATATATGGAGGAGCCCCTAAAAAACCACCAGCATCCCCAGAATATATGGAGGAGTTCCTAAAAAGACACCCACACCCTGAATATATGGAGAAGCCCCTAAAAAGACACCCGCACACCCTGAATATATGGAGGAGTTCCTAAAAAGACACCCACACACCCTGAATATATGGAGGAGCCCCTAAAAAGACACCCGCACACCCTGAATATATGGAGGAGTTCCTAAAAAGACACCCACACACCCTGAATATATGGAGGAGTTCCTAAAAAGACACCCGCATACCCTGTATATATGGAGGAGTTCCTAACAAGACACCCGCACACCCTGTATATATGGAGGAGTTCCTAAAAAGACACCAGCACACCCTGAATATATGGAGGAGCCCCTTAAAAGACACCCACACACCCTGAATATATGGGAGAGCCCCTAAAAAAACACATGCACACCCTGAATATATGGAGGATCCCCTAAAAAGGCACCCGCACACGCTGAATCTATGGAGGAGCCCCTAAAAACACACCCGCACACCCTGAATATATGGAGTAGCCCCTAAAAAGACACCAGCACACCCTGAATATATGGAGAAGGCCCTAAAAAGACACCCGCACACCCTGAATATATAGAGGAGCCCCTAAAAGAAGCCCCATACACCCTGAAAATATGGAGGAGCCCCTAAAAGGACACCCGCACACCCTGAATATATGGAGGAACCCCTAAAAAGACACCCGCACACCCTGAATATATGGAGGAGACCCGAAAAAGACACCCGCACACCCCGAATATATGGAGGAGCCCCTAAAAAGACACCTACACACCATGAATATATGGAGAAGGTCCTAAAAAGACACCCGCACACCTTGAATATATGGAGGAGCCCCTAAAAGGACACCCACACACCCTGAATATATGGAGGAGCCCCTAAAAAGACACCCGCACACCCTGAATATATGGAGGAGTTCCTAAAAAGACACCCACACACCCTGAATATATGGAGGAGTTCCTAAAAAGACACCCGCATACCCTGTATATATGGAGGAGTTCCTAACAAGACACCCGCACACCCTGTATATATGGAGGAGTTCCTAAAAAGACACCAGCACACCCTGAATATATGGAGGAGCCCCTTAAAAGACACCCACACACCCTGAATATATGGGAGAGCCCCTAAAAAAACACATGCACACCCTGAATATATGGAGGATCCCCTAAAAAGACACCCGCACACCCTGAATATATGGAGGAGCCCCTAAAAACACACCCGCACACCCTGAATATATGGAGTAGCCCCTAAAAAGACACCAGCACACCCTGAATATATGGAGAAGGCCCTAAAAAGACACCCGCACACCCTGAATATATAGAGGAGCCCCTAAAAGAAGCCCCATACACCCTGAAAATATGGAGGAGCCCCTAAAAGGACACCCGCACACCCTGAATATATGGAGGAACCCCTAAAAAGACACCCGCACACCCTGAATATATGGAGGAGACCCGAAAAAGACACCCGCACACCCCGAATATATGGAGGAGCCCCTAAAAAGACACCTACACACCATGAATATATGGAGAAGGTCCTAAAAAGACACCCGCACACCTTGAATATATGGAGGAGCCCCTAAAAGGACCCCAATACACCCTGAATATATGGAGGAGCCCCTAAAAGGACCCCCGTACACCCTGAATTGAGTATATTTTTTTGCAAACTCTGACATAAAAAAAATATAATTTGTTGTAGGAAATTGAAAATTACATTTTTTTAAAAATCCTACTAAGGGAAACAGAGCTCCTTTTGTCTCCGGACCATCAATCACCAATGCAGTGGCAAATAAGAAATGGTCCAATATAACAACTTCTGTTTGACCTTATGTTGGTGTTGTAAAGGGTCCCATTTCACATGTATGAGGTTTTTCTGGAAAATACCATGGAATCCATCTCATGCAAACTGGTTTCATGCTCTTCAAATCCCCCCCCCCCATGATGACCAAGACCTGTTTTAGGGAATGATATATGTAAGATGTACTTAATGCCTCTTTTAGCTCACGCAGCAGCCCTCTTGAGAAGGTCTCCTAATAGAAAGACTCTCCGCCAGTCGCGTTGAAAGGAGCTTAGGGTTTATTGGAAGGGATCATCAGCTGTTATTATTATCAAGCTCCCCTGATACATTCTTCAATCCCGGCTCTAAACGTAATAGGTACTTGAGATATTGTTTTCGCTGAAGCATTGCTCCAGTGGTACTTTGACGTGCACCTTCCATAGGTTACGCGTAGAAGACAAGAACCTTTCAGGCGAACCGTACGCTCTCCACGCGTCTCATTCTTTGATCGTGTAGTATTTCAAGCTATGTTTAGATTTCTAGACCCATGGTCCATGTTTGTTGCGTGAATAGGATATAATATTAATTTCCTGACCCATTTAGAGTATGTCAGGGATAATTCTTCAAGGCCCACATCTGCCATCAGTTTTCATTCCACCGGTTAATTTGAATCATGGGCTCAAATGGAGAAGGAAGGGGATTTAATGGCTCATGTAGCTTATCGCTATTGAATATTGGATAATATTTCCATGCGTTGATGAGCGATTCCCACCATCCCGTGCTTTCAGCAATCTCGTTTCCAGGACACTGAGTACATATTGATCAGTGGAAACCTTGGGATGCGACAGGCAATCTGTGCTAATAGATTGTAAGCTCTGATGAGCACAAATCCCTGGCTGTTGCAGTCAATTGATATTTCCCATATATCATGATTTTGTGCCTGCATTGGGCAGGTTGGAGAAACGTATTTCTATAATACCCTTCCTGTCAGAGGCTTGTGTAAAGCAAGATGTACAGTGCCTGCCTCATACGGATGTAACGGAGATAATTTTGTGTCACACTTACATGGGATTCTATTGATTTGCAGGACCGTACCAAAATAATTAAAGTGACATTAAGAACAAGCTGTGGATATGTGGACCGTTTAGAACAGAGGCCGCCATCTTGGATTTGTAATAATTAGTTTTATTGATGTCATGTGATGCCTGCAGCCGATCAAAACGTAAAATATTCACCCTTGAACCCAGAGACATAGGCAATACACTAACTCCTGGCATCCAAGGAGGAGAGAGGCCTTGATTTTTTTATGGATTAGATTGATTTTTACACCAAAAGGAAGCCTTGCTGGACTAGAAATATTGTATTCAGTTCTTAAACGGAGCAAAGAACATTTTTTATAACTCTTTCATATTATTATCATCAGTTCGTTCTAAATCTGTAGGCGATTTTAGTTCATGTCAACTGGAAGCTCTACGATTGTCTGTTTCGGAAAAAAATCCAAATGATTTGGCGAGCCAGGCTTGTTTCGAGCCTTCTTTTGTGCCGTATTGTCATTGGCTGATTTCCAAATAGCTATCCCATTGACTGCTGTTGGGTTTCATACCCCTGGATCGCTCTCATTGCGATGAGAAGATTACGGACCCTATTCCAAAGTTAGTGCTAATTTAACCAGAGCCATTATAGTCATTGGAGTTGTTAGATTAACAACAGCTCTGGTCAAGTTAGCACCAGGTTTGGAATATTGCCCAACATTATTCACGCACCTCAGTTTTCTCTTTTTGTATTTTGCGTCTGGTATTTATTTTATTTTTTTACTGTTTTTCTTTCTTTTTTTTGCTGTCTTTACATTTTATTTACCGGCCTGTTTCACGAAGGGTTCGAAGATAAGGCCAGCCAGTCTTGGGACAAATTGCCACCTGCTGCTCTAATCGTGGAAACATCACTGAAAGGACTAATAAGTGGCTGGGAAAGTTAGTTAGATGGTTATTTAGAGGCTTTATTGGGTGTAATTAGATTAGTTGATTGGAGACAGTTTATCAATGTACTTGTCCATGCAAGCCATAATTTTACTTGCATGGACCGGAATGGGGCGTTCTGTCAATATTCACAATGCAGTGTAAAGGACCTGTAAGAAGCCTGGGGTCTACATCGATCATCAGCAGCTTTCAGATTGCGATGGGCCAGAGCTTGCATATTTAGGGTGACTTTACAAGAATTTATGTCCCATAATATTGCTAAATATGTTTTAATATGGGCAAATATTAACTGCATGAAAATTACGTTTGGCTTGGCTGAACTTTGCAGTTTTCACTTCGGGCTTAAAACACTGACGGCTGATTTGCTGCTGAGATCCAATCCCTGTCACTAGAGCACGGTCATATTTAGAACGGCGAGGCAATCACGGCTTCACCGAGAAGCTGCAGACCTTGGTGACCATTGCATTTCCTGTATGTGAATCCGCGAGTCGATTCTACATAAACTATCGATTGACATCAAATCTTGACCAACGACAACAAACACTCTGAAATACTAGAAACTACAGAGATTATTCAAAGAGAGCCGAATTTGCCACCGAATTGCACCGTACGGTGAATTTTCCTATACGGTGCAATTTCGTTGCCATTCGGCTATTCAAAAGGCTGGCGATTCACCAACTATTGGCAAATTGCCAGCAAAATTCAGTGCAATTTGGCGTCAGTGAATTCCCCATAGAAAAGTAATAGTTATTCTATTCAGCCAAAAATGCCAAAATGCCAAAAAAATTAGAAAAAAAAATACAAATATGTACAGGTGACAAGATCACATGGGAGAGAGGGACCAGGCTATGGGTTACTGCTCCTAAAGGCATTGCCTAACAAAGCTCAAATGTTACGCCAGCCATGAATGGAGCTTTCTTGAATGAAAAGTAGAGGGGTTATTCACAAAGAGTTGAATTGATGGAGAAATGCAAAAATGATGGGGAATTGCAATTCTTGGAAAAAATAGTTAAATTTGAAAATGTTTCCAAAGTCTATCTTCCTTCGGGTTGACCATGTTGTCCTACGATTTGCAATTCTCCAGCAACTCACTACTGTAAATGTTAAAAGTGAACCACTTTGCTCAAAGTGCCTACTGGGGTGTCAGCTATACACTTATGATGAGGCCCTAAAAGGCCAAAGCGATCGTTGGGGGTTGCTGAGTCACCACGGTGCCAAACAAAATCCCTACAGCCAGGTTTCCTAATGCCAACATCCCGCCGGCCAACTTCCAGACAGAACAAGTGCCGGACATACCGAGTTCCCTACACGGCCAACTTCCAGACATCCATAATCCCAGCGGCTAACCCTAATACTAACACCCTAACCCTTAGGGAGTTAGGGTTAGGGCTAGGTTTAGGGGGGTTAGGGCTAGGTTTAGTGGGGTTAGGGTTAGGGCTAGGTTTAGGGGGTTAGGACTAGGTTTAAGAGGGTTAGGGCTAGATTTAAGGGGGTTAGGGCTAGGTTTAGGGGGTTAGGGTTAGGGCTAGGTTTAGGGGGGTTAGGTTTAGGGGGTTAGGGATAGGTTTAGGGGGTGAGGATTAAGGCTAGGTTTAGGGGGTTAGGGTTAGGGCTAGGTTTAGGGGGTTAGGGCTAGGTTTAGGGGGGTTAGGTTTAGGGGGTTAGGGCTAGGTTTAGGGGGTTAGGGTTAGGGCTAGGTTTAGGGGGTTAGGGCTAGGTTTAGGGGTTAGGGCTAGGTTTAGGGGGTTAGGGTTAAGGCTAGGTTTAGGGGGTTAGGTTTAGGGCTAGGTTTAGGGGTTAGGGCTAGGTTTAAGGGGGTTAGGGCTAGGTTTAGGGGGGTTAGGTTTAGGGGTTAGGGCTAGGTTTAGGGGGTTAGGGTTAGGGCTAGGTTTAGGGGGTTAGGGAGCAGGGTTAGTGTTAGCCGCTGGGATTTTGGATGTCTGGAAGATGGCCGTCAGGGAGTTGTCTGTGTAGGGAAGTTGGCCGTGTAGGGAAGTTGGCCGTCAGGGAGTTGTCTGTGTAGGGAAGTTGGCCGTCGGGATTTTGGCATTAGGGAATCTGCATGGTTGTAGGTATTTCGACCCAAACCCCTGAGTCACACATGCAGAGGAGACGTCCTAGGGCATTTCAGTTCTGTCCACCCTCTTTAGGTGATAGCAGGTTGAATTGCATATTATATGATCTGTAATGGTGCATTGCGCTAAAACGGGCAACTCAAACTCTTGCCCGTCCGACCTCAAGACCTTCATAAACCCTGATCTTTCTCACTCTTATATCATAGGTTACATGTCATGCCAAGGAGAGGACATTGTGCCGTTATGTCTATTCATCCACCCCGTAGATCCTGTAAAACTAACAAACATAGACAATAATTACAGAATACTAAAATCATGAGAAAGTGTATTGTATGATGGTAATTTCCGAAAAACCAAACATGTTTCCCTTGACGTGAGGGAGCGCTAAGCATAGAACTGTATCTTGCTCGTTGAAGATTCGATTGAACTGACTCATATGGGCTGGACGGGCCGGGAGAATCTGGGACGTCTTGTTACATTTTATTAAAACGATTACTCACTGGGATGACAAGCGCCGAGTGACCTACGCCATGCCGGTTTAGAAGCCTCGGAGCAACTCTTCAGCTCTCGCCCATGTTAACATCTGCAGAATGCTTGGTCTCTGCATGGCTCTGGTCTCTTTCAAAAGCACAGCCCGATCCAGGGCATGCCCTCATTCCCTTCCTGGGTTATTGCTATCATTCTTCATCGTAATGGCAGCATCAGGACAAGTGGTTGCATGCCGAAGCTTCACCGAGAGAGACAGGTCCCTAAAATGTTTCCGAGGTACTGTAGATTATTGCTGAATTAGGTTACGGCAGAGTCTCTCGTGTACTGTCCCAGATTTCTTATATTAAATCAAAGGGTTGTACAATAAGAGCTCTGGTCTGGTTTCCCTGTGCAGCTGCTTTATTGCAAATACACAGAGGCCGTTTGGTTCAAAACAGGCAACTGCAAACAGGCAACTGCAAACAGGCAACTGCCAAGGGCAAAAAAAAGGAAAATGTAAAAAAATTTTTATTAAAAATAAAACATATAACTAGATATATATGATCGAAACGCGTTTCCATTTCAAAGAGGGTTGTGTCAGACGGACTCTGTGTATGTGCCGAAAGTCAAAATAAAAAAAGGACCCAACGTTTACCTTTCTAGACTTATTTTTCGTGTATCAATTATTGACTGGGTCTACAAGAAAACACAATAAAAAGAAAAAAAAAGAAAAGGAAAACAACCCAACAAGTAAATCCAGAAACAACGTGAATCATTTATAACAGATTACAGTCTACCGCTGGTTGCAAAGATAGTGCAGCAGACAAAATTAACCCCTTCACTACCAAGCACTGATTGTTATGAAAAATATTATCATAAAATTTACTTGAAATGTGAAGGTAACACTTAAATTTAGGCTAAATCAGTAAATTTGCATAGAGATTGCTGCTCTGGGATGGTTAGGTAACCCCTTCACATTTTCACACCTTTTTAAAGACAGATTAGTGTGCCCCCTGTGGAGAAACAAAATCCTTTGTTTTATGGCTCTCCAAGCACCCTGGAGAGACATAAAACCAGTTGCAAATAGCAACCCCAATCCTCACTGTTACGAAAAGTTCAAATCGATAACTGCTGCATTACAGCTGCCAGGGAGAGGGCGGAATACAGGGAGAGCTGTGGGGTCACTCACTGCTTTACAGGGATAAGATTCATGGGGTTTTAATGACTGAAAATGCCTGTACAGTACAGATACAAGGTGTTGCTGTAATCTCCATATACAAGCATACATGCAGCACATATAGATATTATTTTTAGGTTCTATTGGTATTTTCTGGAAGCTGCATTACTAATAATCTCATTATGATCACTACAAATTCCCATAAGCAGGAGATCTCACCATTTTTATTTGTCTTTATCACAGTTACTGTATCTAACACAAAGGCCATTTCTGCCTGTATGATAATAATGCAGACCCCGTTTGAAATTGTGTAAGGTAAGGGACACCATCTAGAATCTTACATTTCAACAATATTTCTGTAAAGGATAAACGGATACATGAAAAATTTCAAAATGAGGAAATAAACATTATTTAAATTCTCTCAGAATAACAATTTCTGTGCAGAACATCTATTTTACCATAAATTTAATTGTTAGCTTTACATACCGTGTTTCAAATAAATGTTATGATAAAAACAATTTCAACAAAACTCGCTTGGCAGTGATGGGGTTAAAAGATTAAAACAAAATGTAAATTTGCTTATTTTCATCTGTCAATTATTCGTTCGTGTTGTCCAGGAATATTAATTTAATGAAACGTTTTACAAACGACATAGTTACATTGGCTGAAAAAACCCGTTTGTCTATCGAGTTCAGCCTTTCACACATCACCTGCTGCTGTTGATCCAAAAGAAGGCAAAAATCCCAGTATGAAGCGCTCGCCAATATGCAACATACTGGGAAAAAAAAACCTTCTTGACCCCAGATGGCGTCAGATTTCACCTTGGATCAAGCAGCTTTTACCCACATATTAATGTTTTAACCCTTAATATTATCAGGGTTATTCAAAGAGATCCGAATGGCTGCCGAAAGGGTATTGAAAGCTGAAAATCAGCGTTCGGTTACCTTTCTTGGCCATTCGGCTATTCAGAGAGCAGGCAATTCGCCAAATCCTGGCGAATTGCCTGCACATACGGTGCCTGTTCGGTGCCTGTTCGAGGGCAGTGAAAACCCCATAGAGAAGCAATACTTCGGCTATTCAGAGAACAAAAACCAGCAGTGAAAAATTGCCGAATTGCCCTGCCATTCAGTGGTTTCATTCGGCAGATTTATTCAGGCGAATCCCATAGGCTTCAATGTTAAAAATATTCCCGTTTTAAACCAATCTCTAATAAACCGTTTATTATAATATTCTGCAGTAAAAAGTCTCTTTATCTATAGATTTTTTTGGGAATATTTGAAGCAATTTTTTTTTTTTTAATTTTTTTTTTTTTAACAATTGCTCTTTTTATTATCATTCCTTCGACCTCATATGTAAATTTCAGACATTTTCGCTCAGTAGTTTCTTTGCAAACAGCATTTCACTTTTCAAACATTCAAGCAAACAGTTTTTTATTTTCTCTCCATTCGTCTGCGGTGTCGGGTTTTTCCGGCGGCTGCGCTGCGTGTGATTGGCTCCTGCTCGGGTTTTTCCGGCGTTTTCGGCGGGGTTAATCCAGATGCTTTTGCGGGTTTTCGGTGTGCCTTTGTCAGGTTTTGCGGTGAGTTTTCGGCGGGTTTGCGGCAACTTTTCCCTGCATTACGACGGCCCTGTGGTGCTTGCTGAATACACCACAGGGTCGCCGAATGGGATCGCCAAATCGAACCAAATTGAAGAGAACGAAAAGTCACCGAACGTGCGGTGACTTTTCGATTCTCTTTGAATAACCCTGTATGTGTCTGCAGGAAGTCATCCAGCCGGTGTTTAAAAGTCTCTACAGTCTCTGACCCAACCACTTCAACAGGCAGAGAATTCCACAGCTTTATTGTTCTCAGCGTAAAGTAACCCTTCCTATGCTTTAGGCTGAATTTCCTTTCGTCCAGTCTATGACATGGTGTCCCTTATTTTATAACATCTCAAGTGGGGTCTGCATTACTATCATACCGGTAGAAATGTTTGTGTCAGTGTTAGGCAATGTGATAAGGACTAGACCTGCGTGGTTTGGTTCGGACCAAATAAAAATATGTCCGAATATCAGCGATTTTGAAACATCTGAAATTCCGAATCGCTGAGCTGTCGTACTGGATCGCATCCAAAATAAATTTATCAAATTGAACCAAAATAATCTGAATATAAAGTAATGTAAAATCCCTAACTCTAATTGTGAAGCTAGCAAAAATAGTAACCCTAACCCTAAAAGTAATCCTAACCCTAATGGTAACTCTAAATATAACCCTAATCTTAACCCTAATAGTAACCCTAGCCATCTACCTGGAACTAATCTTAACCCTAAAACGACCCCTAATTGTAATCTTACCCCTAGACCTAAAAGTTACCCTAGTGCTAATTGTGAAAGTAACCCTAGCCTCAGTCATAACTCTAAACTTAAACCTAATCTTTACTGTAAAAGTAACCCTACCCCTCATCCTAACCTTAACCCTAAAAGTAACCCTAGTCTTATACCAGAATCTGATCTTGACAAAGTATCCCTAATTCTAGCCCTAACCTTAAACCTGACCCTAATCTTAACTTTAAAAGTAACCCTAACCCTAATCTTAAAACTAACCCTAACAATAACCCTAGCCATATATTTGAATCTTATCTTGACCATAAAAGTATCCCTAACTCTAATCTTAACCCTAATCTTAACTAGGGATGAGCCGAACACCCTCGTGTTCGGTTCGACTTCGAACTCGAACAATTTCAGAAGTTCGAGTTCGAACTCGAACACGATCCGAACTCAATGTAAGTCAATGGGACCCCAATGTTCGATTTTTAGAGTGCCCTCCAAAAGGGCATATATGCTAGATATTTGCCAAAAAAGGTGTATGGGGGTCCGGGTAGTGCCCTGGGGGACAGGAAACAAGGACAAAAAGTTTAAAAAAAACATTTTTAAAGGAACAGTGAGCTTTCCATGAAATAAAGGTTAAGAATAAAAACGAAAAAGTCCTTCAAATATCGTGCCTAGGAGGTCCCCATAACCTGCCTGTGAAGTGGCGGATTTGTAGGATGTATAGAAACATTTAAAAAGAAAAAAATGACATTTCAAATGACGGTAAATGGTTTTCCTTTTAATCTATTCATAAACAACTGCTTGGGGCAGCAGCCTGTATTAAAAGAGGAGACGTTTAGTGATGTTTTGGGCTAAATTATGGTGAAACTTATGCAGGCTTTGGATGAAAGTAACAATAGGTGCTTTAAAATTGGGCCTTTAGTGGTGGCAAGAGTGCCGTCACACCGTAACCCCTCTGTGGTATTGTGGAAGAGTGCAGGGTTGGACCCTGCGGTCAAATATTAAAATGATATGAATCTGGTACAGGCGTCAGTGCACCCAAATATTTTGCCTTTGGTGGCAGCAAGTGCCTTCACACCGTAACCCCTCTGAGGTATTGTGAAAGAGTGCAGTGGTGGAGGTTTTGGTAAGGCAGAAGAGATCCCCGATCTATTCAGTTACATCAGCAGCTATAACAAAACCGGGTCAGCAATGTTTAGACACTTGTACTGCGCTACTGTATATAGTGAGAATCGGCGCACACCAGTAGCAACAGGAAGCAAACAGAACAGGTAGGGAATACACAGAGAGAATAGTCAAATGGCAGGCAAAGTCGGCAACAGATCGGGTCCTCAGAACAAGCAGGGTCCGTAACAAGTATACAAACTGATTCGGTAAGCTAGCGATGCGGGAATAAAGGCTGAGACACACTGAGCGTGTAGCGACGCACAGTGTAGCGAAGCGAAGCAAACATTTTGCAGGCTTGACTTCACTCCGCTCCGCCTTGCAGCGTGTCTACACTGCATTACATTTGCTTCTCATTGCACTGGACAGGAATCCACTAACTAAATTAAAATGTACACACAAAACCGTTTTGTTTTCACAAAGCACATGTTATATAGGCAAAAAAAGTTTCTACTGAATAAAATACATCAGAAATTACTGTTAATTTAATAGGAATAGTATAAAAATATAAGAAAAGGTAACCCCTGATCATATATATTATAGGGACACGGAGCGCTGTGTATAGAGTAGGGATGCATTGATACCACACACAGACATATACGTATATATCAACACGCAGACCTATATATACGTATATATCAACACGCAGATATATATATACACCCACTCACAGACTTCAGACCATATATACACATATGCACATGGGGGGTGGCATGTGGACAATCTCAACTAAATGCGCCCCCCATTTGGCTGATCCCTCCAGAAGAAATGTTGAACCCGACAGAGCAGAGAATATATATATTATTCTCTGCTCTATGGGGTTCAACATTTCTTCTGGAGGGATCAGCCAAATGGGGGGGGGGAATTAGTTGCCAAAATGCGTGTGTAATACAAGCCTGGTTATATATATTTATAAGAATATAGATCTATATCTTATCTATATATATATATCATACCTGCCCTTACCTTCCCCTATAAATTTGCTAAAAATATACACACAAAAAAACACTGCCTGAGACCCTGCGCAGCCCACATGCCACCCCCCTCTACCTGGCTGAATGTATCTAATATATATAATTAAATACATTCAGCAAGGTAGAGAAAGAAAAACAAAAGTTTTATTTTATGTTCCCGGGGACATTTACAAATGTCCTCGGATTTTATTTTTTTTAGAAATGTATCACCTTACCTCAGCCTGGTGGTCAGTGGGGGCTCCCTGGATCCTGGTTGTGGGGGGGGTCTGCCGTGGTCGCAGGTGCAGTGGCTCCCTCCCTGTGCCGCCTGTCTCTGCCACATGCACCCGGGTGGCTAGCCCGCACAGTCGCAGCTCTGTCATCCAGCGACCGCATGCTCCTCAAGGGGATCCTTGGGAGACCCCGGCAGGCTGCCCTCTACAGTGCCTGATTAGAGGGCCGTGGCTGCCTGATGTTTTAGTAACAAGAATGTTTTATCCCATAGGCTTCAATGTTAAAAATATTCCCGTTTTAATTCAATATCTAATAAACCGTTGCTTATAATATTCTGCAGTAAAGAGTCTCTTTATTTGTAGATTTCGTAGTATTTTTTTAAGCATTTTTTATACTTTTTTCAAATTATTTTTCTTTAGGACTTTTGGCGAACGTCCCAAAAAAGTTCGAAGTTCGCGAAATTTCGAACAGCCAATGTTCGATTCGAACTCCGAACAGATCTGAACCGAACGCTCATCCCTAATCTTAACCTTAAAAGTAACCTTAACCCTAATCTTAAAACTAACCCTAACAGTAACCCTAGCCATATATTTGAAACAGATTTTGACCATAAAAGTATCCCTAACTCTATTCCTAACCCTAATCTTAACCTCATAATTAACCCTCCACCATATCTTAACCTTAAACCTGACCCTAATTCTAACCTTAAATCTAACACTAACTCTAAAAGTAACCCTAATTCTAATTGTAAAAGTAACCCTAACCCTAATTTTAACTTTAACGTTAACTCTTACGCTAACCATAAAAGTCAGTCACCCTAAGCCTAAACGTGACAGTAATCCTAACCCTAACCCCAAAAGTATCCCTAACAAACATCTGGTATGGGGTAATGAGTCGGTATAGTGGTTAGTATACAGAAAGCAAAGTGTGGATATAAAGGGGGGGTGGAGGGGTAAAGAGAAATATAGAGGGTACAGAGGAAAAAAAGTGCACTTCCGAATTTTGTCCGAATTGACCTGATCTATGCTAAATATTTCCTTTTTTTCCCTTCAAAATATGTCATTTGGAGGTGAACGGGTTAGGTTGAATATAAATTAAAAAACATCAAGCACAGGAAAGAGACGGCGTAATTTGACATGGAGTCTGTCATCCACTAGTGAACACGAGTACTATTTTACAATTTTTTTTTTATTGAGTTGAACCGCCTTTTGTTCAGTGGAAATCAATGAACTCTTTCTTGTTCTCACTTAGTGACCTCTAGTAACTCTTAAGGGGTCATTCAATAAGAGCTGAGCTTGCCACCGAATTGCACTGAACGGTGAATTTCACTGTACGGGTCGATTCACCAGACTGCAGGGACCCTGCAGTGAATACTTAATTCACCGAAGGGTCGGCGAAACGTACTTGCCGAAGTGCGGCGAACAGAAGGGCACCGAAATATCGGTGACATTTTGGTGCTCTCTGAATAACCCTGGAGGTTTTGACTTTGCATATACTAAATATTACAAAAATTAAAAGAAAAAAAATCCTTTACACACCGACACACACGTACACACACTCGAGAGTGATTCGAACAATGGGAGGGGGAGTTTCACTGGTGGAAGTTTCTCCTGCTGTCATTTATTTTTCCCATAGATTTACAAACTTTAAGATGGGTTACAACCAGGGTTGGCCCGTCCATGGAGGCGGATGGAGCGATGGCTTCAGGCAGTACTTTGCCAGGGGCAGCATTTTGGGCCTCAGCTAGGCACACCACATATTTTACTGTGAGTTTTATTGCTGTAGAGCTCTGTGATACGCTCATACACACCGCACATTACTGTGAGTCTTATTGCTGTGGAGCTCTGTGATACACTCATACACACTGCACATTACTGTGAGTTTTATTGCTATGGAGCTCTGTGATACGCTCATATGCACTGCACAATATTGTGAGTTTTATTGCTGTGGAGCTCTGTGATATGCTCATACACACAATGCACATTATTGTGAGTTTTATTGCTGTGGATCCCTGTGATACACTCATACACACAATGCACAATACTGTGAGTTTTATTGGTGTGGATCCCTGTGATACGCTCATATGCAGTGCACATTACTGTGAGTTTTATTGCTATCGAGATCTGTGACACTCTCATACACATTGCACATTACTGTGAGTATTATTGCTGTGGAGCTCTGCGATACGCTCATACACATTGCACATTACTGTGAGTATTATTGGTGTGGAGCTCTGCGATACGCTCATACACACTGCACATTACTGTGAGCTTTATTGCTATGGAGCTCTGTGATACTCTCATACACTCTGCAAATTACTGTGAGTTTTATTGCTGTGGAGCTCTGTGATACACTCATACAAACTGCACATTACTTTGAGTTTTATTGCTGTGGAGCTCTGTGATACACTCATACAAACTGCACATTACTTTGAGTTTTATTGCTGTGGAGCTCTGTGATATGCTCATACATGGCACATGTAGTTTTTTTTGGGGGGCAGCATTTCATCTTTGGACCCAGGCAGCACAGTGTCTTGGACCAGCTCTGGTTACGACAATGCTAAACAATGGCATTTAGTCGATAACCCCTTATGTTCAGCGATGGGGAGTCCAATACTTCTTAAATACTCCTTTTTTTTCTGCTTAGTGGACATGTTAATATTTCATATGACTAGACATTCCCAATATTTTCTCACCTGTCTCATTTAGATTCTCACAAACGAAGGTCAATTTGACAATTCTTCAAGATCCTCACTTAACTTTTGCAGAATCAAAACCTTAAAATATGCTCTGATGCTTCAAACAAACTCACAAAATGCAAAAAAAAAAAGGAAATAAATAAAATGAAAACGTTTTTGGAATCTGGGTATGGACTACTCGGCTATAAAGACAAATTAGAAATTATGTTTCGCTTCAAGAGGTTTTAGACAGATCTGTCAACAGCACGTCTGCCGAACAAGGTATCCGTCATGCCCCATGTCCAAACAGAGTTTTCTGCTTCAAGGTGAAGTCGGAGTAATAAAATAAAAATATAAGCACATAGAGGAGCATTTGCAGGTCGTTTACCAGGTGGCCTTAAATGATGATGAGACACTCTTCTGTCCCAATTGTTTTTATAGCTTTCAGGGAATTGCTCCACATTAACAAATTTTCCAGTTTAAGGGTCATTCTACTGGTTTGAAAATGAAGCATTTCAGCAGTTGAAACTACTCACTTATTTTCTACCTACAAGGACTTAACCCCTTCACTATCAATGGATTTTAAACCGTTGGCTGCAGAAGACGTGTGGTGACTAGGGATGAGCCAAACACCCCCGTGTTCGTTTCGCATTTGAACAATTTCAAAAGTTCGAGTTCGAACTCGAACCGAACTCAATGTAAGTCAATGGGACTCGAAAGTTCGATTTTTAGAGTGCCCTCCAAGAGGGCATATATGCAAGATATTTGCCATAAAAGGTGTATGGGGGTCCGGGTAGTGCCCTGGGGGACAGGAAACAAGGACAAAACGTTTAAAAAAAAGACGTTTTTAAAAGAACACTCAGTTTTCCATAAAATAAGGGTTAAAAATAGAAACGAAAAATTCCTTGTCGTGCCTAGGAGGTCCCCATAACCTGATCGTGAATTGGCGGTTTTGTAGGATGTATAGAAACATCGCCATCACACACACACACGACACCTAGCCACCCTTAAGGGGTTAAAATGCACAGGGACTGGCTACTATCCTGTTAGATGAGGGAATGTATTATATGTATAAAGCAAGGTATATATGACAATGGATAGTCAGAGACTCTAGGGACTCCGCTTGTATGCTTTATGATAGACATTTCTAACACAATAATAATTGTATGCTCACATAGGCCATAGATATTATTAAGCCCTTGATGACAAATGATGTAACATCTACATCATTAATGATTGGCTTTACAGAGCCCCGTTTCTTTAAGGGGTTAAACAGCATATCAGAGGATCATATAATAGAAATGAACACTCTTAGACTTCAGAACAAGCACAGTGTTTGTTCATACATGTGCAGGCCACACCCAGTCTGCAGGCAATGTATCAAATTCATGAGACCAGACTAATTAGAAGCACATGTTATTTCCAAACACTAATTAAACACCTGTTGTTTACGCCGTTTGAGAGCACAGGTCATTTAGAGGTGAGAATCTTTGCACCTAGACATTAGGTAGTTTTTTAATTCAATATCTGATAAACCGTTGCTTATAATATTCTGCAGTAAAGAGTCTCTTTATTTATAGATTTTTTAGTATTTTTTTAAGCATTTTTTATATACTTTTTTTCAAAATGTTTTTTTTTTTTTGAACTCGAACCGAACACGCCAAAAAGTTCGAAGTTCGCGAACTTTCAAACTGCCAATGTTCGAGTCGAACGCCGAACTGATCGAACCGAACAGCTCATCCCTAGTGGTGACGTCACGGGGTTTCCCCACAACATGTGTAATATGTCCCCCACACGTAACTGGGGTTTCTCCAGCTCAGGGGGAGACTGTGACTGCTCAGGATGGAGTGCCATGGTGGTCTGACTTCCTTGAAGCCAAACCGTTCTATGGGACCCCTCCTGGCGCACATACGTTAACACGCCGGTGTGTGATGATGTCATTTTCAGGCGCCACCCAGCAGAGCCAGGTGAATGACTGAAGGGGTGGAGCCATTTTTATTGGGACACCTCTATCTCCTCATCTGGAAGGGCTAGACACTCAAGAGAGGCATCGCTGGAAAGTTCACAGTCTGACCTTTCCAACAATGCCCCTCATGAAGGTGTAGACCCCGCAAAAAAACTAAAAACACTCACACTACACAGGGGGGCTCTAATGGCAGTTTTAAAAATCAGAACTGCATAGAGACCCCCAAACCCCATTTAATAAATAACACCGCCTTTTTAACATTTTAATAACAATTTTTGTATCAACATATAACAAGGATAGTTCTGGTCATAAAGTTTAGATAAACAAAAATGCAGTGATGTTTATTAGAATTTTAACAAAAGTTTACATTTTTCACACTTTTTAATGACACGTCTTATACATATAATAAATATATATTTTGAATCTGCTGAGTCTGCTGAAAAAAGGATATATAATTTGCCTGGGTTTTACAATAACACATGACTTCAAAACGCGTTTAAACACGTTGAGCACAAAACAGTAAAAATGAGCTCAGCACACAGAGGTGAAATGACTCAGCAGTTAAAGGGTAAAAAAACCCACACTGTTAGGAACCAGTTGTTTTGGGGGAAAATCATTTTTACTATTTAATATTCTCAATGTATTCCTTTACTGTAATAACCTATTAGGCGGGCAGCTGTCGCCATCTGCTGGCCAGAAGGAGTTACTGCAGTTCTGTTTTCTGAGCATGATCTGCAGGGAAGATGTCACACATACACATTCCCAGCTGGTTTTAAAAAGTGATCGAACCCCGTCCATCATTAAAACTTTAGGAGCATGTTCGGAAGCCCAAATGCAAACAAAACTTTATTTACAATTTTTTTTTAGGTTCTTTTATTAATTTTTCGGGATTTTTTCGACAATTGTTTTTTAAAGTGTTTTTTTCTTTTTTCTGTAACAGACCTTTTTATGATCATTCATAGGATCTTATATGTAAATTCCAGACATTTTCGTTCAGTAGTTTTTTTGCTAACAGCATTTCAATTTTGACACTTTCAAGCGTATTTTTTTTTTTTACCCCGTTCGTCAGCTTGTCGGCTTTTTCCGGCGGCTGGTATGCTCTGTGATCGCGGCCTTTTCCGACGTATTTGGTGTGTTTTTTGCAGCGGTTCCGTTGGGTTTTAGGCGGGTATTCGTCGGGCTTGCGACGGGTCTGTGGCGGATTTTCCCTGCACTCTGGGGACCCTGCGGTAAATGCTGAATTCACTGCAGGGTGGGGGGCCTTGATTCACCGAAGTGCGGGGAACGAGAGAGCACCGAAATGTCAGCGATATGTTGGTGCTCTGTGAATAACCTCCAAAATGTTATAAACTTTTATTATTTATTATTTTATTATTTATTTTATTATTAGTCAAACACAGGCAAAGATCGGGAATCTGTGCGCTGAGCTGTGCATTTTCATTACGGCTCTATGGATGGATGAGGAGAGAGATAATCACATCAATAAACGTCTTCCTGTAGGAGATATCTGCTCAACGGGCTTCACTCTCCAACGATATGCACTAAGGGTTTTGGAAGGACTTGTAGGGAGGAACATGCATGCGATCGTGTGCCTGCGCTGTACGTGCTGAAAGTAAATGCAACAAATTCAAGTAGATAAACAATATTAATATTGATTAAGCACTATGTTGTGTGTTTTAGAAAACTGATGGAAAAATGTCCCACTTTTCTCGCCAGTTATAGTCATATACACCCAAAACTCACCAAGTTTAGATATTAACCCCCTACACTACTGTGGTGGTGTATACACGATCAGCAGTTGCAGACACATCAACCCGAGATCGTGTTAGCACGATCTGGGGCTATGTTGTATCAATGCAAATAACATTGGTTTGTTGCAAGTGAATTTTGTTTGCAGTTGGGATCCAGGAGGTGTCGCCCAACGTTTTACCACACTTTTTAAAAGCAGATGGGGAATGTCTCTAAGTTACTGACATCTCTCCAGCTGTCCCTGCACAGAGACCAGAACTGCAGTAACTTCTCTTGGCCAACAGGTGGCGACATTTTCCTGCCAAATAGGTTATTACAGTAATGTATACATTGGGAATATTCCCAAATATTTCTTACTGTCTGATTCACTGCCGTGATCGTAATGTCACTGGAATCTAGACGCACCCTAGATTCCAGATATGAAGATGTCCTGTCCTCAAATATCACCACAGTCCATGATGTTAGACCAAGCAGTACGACTCTGTGGACTGTGATGTTTCACAGTTTTTTTAACTTTAACATAGAATTTTCCTAATTTACAGCCATTAATTATTTCCTACCTTTAGCGGGTTATTCCTATTTAAATGAAGAGTCCGCAGACGTCTCCCTCGTGACCTAAATGCATGTGCTTTGCTTGCCTCCGCAGCTGCTGATTCTGCCATGCACTGCTGTGCGAGTCGCATAAGGGTCTCACAGATCCCTGTTTCATTCCATGCTGCAAAGGTTGGCTGAGAGATCCTCGCGCTGCTGGAAGGAAGGGGAGGGGGGTTCAGGAGAAGTTCTGCCCAGCAGCATGATAAACTTGTTATAAAAGCTGTGGGAAAAAAAAATCAATTCCTTGTACAGTGGATTCCAAAGGAACTGCAGTGATTATTTAATTAATTGATTTTTCCACAGGCCGTGCCATAAACAAGACAAACGACAACTGCACAATGATAGCCACCCTGTGCGAAGAGGAGACGAGACACTGTAAGGCTAGGGTCAGACGAACGCATTTTTCGCGTCGTCCGTGAAAAGGTGCGGTCGAACGAATGGACGTATTTTTTCACGGAATACGCGATAGCGGTCATACGATGCGCATTTTCGTACGTGATTTTGTACGGATCATCAATAAAATCCTTTCTGCGTCTGGACGTTATGTTGGCCGGACGTGTGCAGCGTCTGACGTCTCCTAATCACACACACACGCCGCTATGCGGACGCAGCGCACTCTGTACATCAGTAGTAGCGGTTTGACGTTCTCGAAAAAATGCGTTCGTTTGCCACTTGCGTTGCACGGACGAACTTTCGTGCGGCCGTTCGTCGTATGTTCCCCGGCATTGGATGTCATTTGCTGCTAGCACGGCCGTGATTTCGTGCGGCTAAACGCACGTTAAAACTGCGTTCGTCTGACCCTAGCCTAAGGCTGGGGTCAGACGAACGCAGTGCGAACGTGCGTTGAGCCGCACTTTATTACAGCCGTAGTAGCAGCAAATGACGTCCAATGACGGCCAATATACGAAGTACGGCCGCACGAAAGTTCGCCGCGCAACGCAAGCGGCAAACAAACGCATTTTTTTGAGAACGTGGAACCGCTAGTACTGACAGAGTGCGGTGCGTCGGCATAGCGGCGTGATTAGGAGACGTCAAACGCTGCACATGTCTGGCCTACATCACGTCCATTTGTTTTTAATAGCCCTGTAAAAAAATACGGCCGACATCGTATGCCCGCTATCGCGTCTTCCGTGAAAAAAATGCGTTCGGACGTATCAACGCAGTTTTTGATGGTAGATGTGAAAAATGCGTTCGTCTGACCCTAGCCTTTAGAGGGACACTACCAATCCTTGGTCTGTACAGGGCCGGGGGTAACAAATCATTGTGTGACGTATCCCATGAATCCCAGTATATTTGCTTTACCTTGTGCCTTTTGGATGAGACCATTTCCTTAAAGGTCTGGTCAAGATGTAAACAGTAGGTGGGCCATGGGTGTGCAGGACCAAAGACCAAATCTCGGGGCCCCTTACTGACCCATTGGACGGGACCCCATACACTCGACTGCACATTTCAGTAAACTAATTAAAAATAAATCACTTTTTCTTCTCACCTGATATTACACAGTGTGGGCTAAGTCCCTGGTGGTCCAGCAACGGGATAAAAAGTGTTCCCTGGTGGGAGAACATTCAGACAGCACCCATACCTGGCACAAACCATACTAATCGCTCCCTCAGTGATGTGTTAGAGTGCTCTTATCGGCCTCAGGTGCTGCGGCCCACCGGGAAGTGTCTTGGTATCTTGGTGGGCCAGTTTTAGGTGGCATGGAGGAACCCTTACATCTGCCTCACTTAGATTAGCTGCACAGGGAATGGCAACAACCAGGGTCCCCTGGAGCATCTGGGCCCCTGAACATGTCATGGGCTGTCACCCCAGATTGCCGCCCTGCTTCAGCCTAACGTAGGAGAATGCATTTGTTGCACCATGGACCCATGCAACCATAGTGATGGCTTTAGAGCCAGAAAAGGTCAATAGAGATGGAAATTAGGATCTGAGTTTGGTGGGAGTGAGCACTCTGGTCGGTTAAGTAAGATAGGAGTGTGTATGTAGCTGAGTGTGATGGCAGAGAGCGTGTGGTTTCTGGAAAGAAATGATAAATAGCGTGGGTGTCTTAGTGAGGTGTGAGAATGTGTAGTTGGCTTTGTGAAGTAGGAGTAAGTATGTGGTTGGTTGAGTGAGGTGGAAGTGAGTGTTGGCTAAGTGAGGTGGAAGTGAGTGATAGGAGTGACTACAAGTGTGTGGTTAAATGCTTGAGTTAGAAGAGAGTGTGACTGTGTAGCTGGATGTGAATACACTGCACATAGCGTCAGGTCTATTCAGTAAAGGTGAAACTCCGGAGAACTGGCAGGAGAAGTGGAAATTCTAGGTCAAAATAGCCAGTCTGAGATTTGCAAATGCTGTTGAGCACCCGATGGTACGCAGTGTGAACATTTTGCATTTTCCATATGTGAAACCCATGATGGGATGCTACAATTGCCATTGCCAAAAGCGTGTGTCTCACACCTCTGTTTACAAAGCTTTCACCAGGTCAGCAAAGTGTCATGCCTGGCTGTGCCAGCTGGGTGGAGTAGAGGTAACATCAATGCTCTGCGTGGAGAGAGCCTGTGGAGACATGGGTTCGATCCGAGCAAGAGCACCTCTCCCGTAAGTGTCCTTGGGCAAGACACCTAACGGTACATACTCGCCACCCAGGACATGCTTGAAAATGAGAGAAATCTCAATGTATCCTTCCTGGTAAAATCCTTTCTCAAAAAAATACTAATAAATAAATTTAAAAAAAAGCCTTACCTGTGGTTGCTGGGATCCCAGGTCCTCATGCCCCTTCCTGGCATCATTCTAGGCGACTGTCTAATGGGACTGCTACCATTCTTACTGAGCATCGCTTTCCACCATTTGTGTTTAAGCATTCTCGGCTTCTAACTCTAGTTGGCACCAATGGACAGCGGCTAACCCAGGGGTATTTAGTAGAGATGTGCGTTCACTTCGGAAAAATTCGGAATTTGGATCGAAATTTGATAATTCATATTCGGAAGTACTTCTGAATAACGAATCGATACGATACGAATTCAAACGAAACAGTATAATGAATTTATTTTGTTTTACACTGTGTCATCATCATAAAAGAAATATTTGAATAACTGATATCAACTATTGAATCTGAAATGAACTATCAAATTGATATCAACTATCGAATTGATCTTAGCTTAAAATACAAGTAATAGTCAGCAAAGGACTTTATGAAACAAATTAATTTTATTTCACTGTTTAATTTGACTCAAATACTAAATCTGTGACACGCCTTAAAATTTAACCCTAGGTTTTCTTCTAACAGCAAAATTTTATTAATTGGGGTTTTACTTAGTGATCCAAAATTCGAATTGATATCAACTATCGAATCGATATATGAAATTCGAATCGATCGAAATTTCAAATCGATCCAAAACGAAACGAAATACGAAACAAAATTAGTTTCGAAATTCCGAAAAAGAAATGATTTAAAAACGAAACTAAGATAAACAAAAAAAAATTTCAGCCATGCACATCCCTAGTATTTAGCGCTGGTTTATCTGTTGTCTTGTTGTCCTGTAATGGTTCTTTGTAACCTTCAAGGTGTTACATGTTCTCTGCATGCTCTTACCGTGTACCAGAGCCTGGTTTGCTCTTTGACTCCCCGTGTCCCTCCTGTTCTGCACCCTGGCTCTGTTTGTCCATTATTGTGTAGGGATGTGCGTTTCGGGTTTCGGAATTTCGGAATTTTCACGAAATTTCCCGATTCGTGCATTCGGATTAGGCCGATTTTCCGAAAATTTTCAGATCCGAAAGCGGCAGATCCGAACAAATCTTCTTACCGAAACGAAAACTTTTCGGAATTTTCGAATGGACTAGAAATGTGTAAAATCGAAATTCATTTTCGTTTCATTCGTGATTTCGGCTCCATTCCTGATTTCGGTTCCATTTCAGTAACTTCGGACATCGTATTTATATCGCTGATTCTGTAATTAAATTTTGTATCATTCCCATCTCAATGTTTCCTTCCTGGAAAACCAGAGAAATCTCAATGTATCCTTCCTGGAAAACCAGAGAAATCTCAAAGTATCCTTCCTGGAAAACCAGAGAAATCTCAATGGCAGAATTATCGTATCGGCAGAATTATCGTATCGTATAATTATCGTATCCGAAAAACCATTAGTTTACGTCAAAACGAATAGACACGAGGAGAACAGACGTTCCGAAAAACACGACAATTTCTGAAATCACTAAAAAAAAGTCGATACGAAAAACGAAACGAAACGAACTGAACCGAAACGAAAATCAGCCGAAACGAGTCGAAACGAAAATTTACAAAATCCGAACGAACCGAACCGAATCGAACCGAAAAAAAAATCGGTGCACAAGTCTATTATTATGTACTTTTTCTGTTATTCTGATCACCGACTATCTGACTACTCTTACATATAGCTTAGTAACCTTATTACAAGGACTGGTACACAGTTTATTATTTCTTTGTGCAGAATATCTGCCCTCTGCGTGTTGGGTGTCTGTATGACCGTTTGATCTGTACACCGCTTTTCATTTTCGATGGCAGAATGTAGGGGTTAAAAATAATAATTTATACAAATTCCACCGGAAATGTCATTTCACATTTTTTTCCGGACCGGTCCACTTTAAAAATATTTCGTTACAGCAAGCAGATTTCCTTTTAAAGGGCGTTTTATAGTTTTGTTATTATATAGGTAGAAAGGAAAAAAAAAACAGAAGCTCATCCTGCCCAGATCCTGCTAAACTTCACTTGCCAATACTGTAACAATAGAACTTTACAGATGCTCATTACTGCTATTGCGCGTTAAATGCCACGATTGCTCAGCAATGTATGCTTGTATTTCCCCCACGGACACAAAATTCGCTTTTCTCAGGTTCTTTTATGTTTTTGGAAGGAGAAGAGCTTCTGAAAGATTGCTGAGGTTTTCTTTTAATATCTTCGCTCTTTGTGGTTCACCTGTCTCTCATTATTAAACTTCTTTTCTATGTGAATAGTCAGCTAAAGCAGCTTAATATATATATATATATATATATATATATATATATATTAACTATTGGGGCAATGTATCAGTTTGTGATGCCTATTAGGGGCTCTAACGACAACGCTACATAAAAAATCTAATGTGAGAAGGTAGTGAGTGACATTCCACCAACAGGTCACCTTGTCCGCGGTAGTCCGTGTGCAAGATTCATTAGCGCACGCTAGGGAAACGCTAAGAGAACCAGCGCTGAGAACCAGCGCTAATACATTGTATAGTATAACCACCGTGCTTTGGGGAAACGTAAGAAGATGCATTGTATGGTTAAAATCAAAAAGCCTTGCAGTGCAAAAAAGCCTGTTGTTTTTTTTAAAAAAAAAATTGGAACCCCAAATTTCCCTTGAAAAATACCTAATAAATTTTGAAAAATTCAATAAATATAAAGGCTTTTCGCTGCGGTCTAAAAAAATAAACGGTTGAATAAATAACGAATAAAAACGATAATATTTTTTACATTGGATCCTATGGGCTTCGCACACGGCAGGTTTTCCTATACAATGCATCTTCTCACGTTTCCCCGAAGCGCACCGGTTTAACCATACAATGCATCTTTTACACGTAAACTACATCCAGCGAGCCGAGAGACACACCTGTGCTGCATTCCTTTCAGCTAAAGGTTAATTGTTTTTAATTTCGTGCAAGGACTTATGAGTTTTTTTCCTTTTTTCTTCCTTTTCCATCAGTTAGCCACTTGGCTGCTAAGGACGCGCTCAGCGTGTCCAGCCAAGTGGTTCTCCTGTGCTATGGACGCGCTGAGCGTGTCCTAGCACAGGAGGCAGTGATCGGCCAGTATTTCAGCCGATCGCTGTAGCCCCGGTGCAGGCTGACATCTGTAATGTCAGCCCAACCTCCGGGACCCCAGCAAACAGGAATAGCGTCATCGCGCTGGGCGCGATGATGTCTATTCCAGGCACCTCTCCCCCCGCCAGTGCGGGGAAGGTGACTGGAAGGGGGGGGAGTTCGTTTGGACCTCTCTCCCTTCCCATCTGTACGGGCCACAGCAAAAAGGCACAGCATGCCCTTCGAAGCGGTGGCTGCCTTTTAACCTCTTGGGGGCTGGATCGCGATTCGGCACCAACAGGCACCACATCGCAGTCCCCTCCCAGAGCTGGCCGACATCTTGGATTAAAGGTACATTCTACACAGTGTGAGCAGTCAATGTTGTATGAGAGATCACAATGCTCTGAGACCCCTTGTCCCTCCCACCTCCTGGGGGGAGGAGTCACAGTGGGCTGATTCAGCCCTCTGAGCACATGGGCTTAGTCCCACCCAGAACCTGAGCACTGAGCGCATGTTCCAGGGCCTTGAGACCTAGGACCCCACACCAATGGCTCTCATTGTACTCTGGCATTGATAGCCATTGGATTAGCTGGATGCTCGTTGGATCGTCCAGCCGCCCTGGAGATCACATGACATTCTGCAGCTAGCAGCTCAGAGGCAGCCCAGTGCTGGATTCAGGTGAGTGTTTAGATGAAACTAAAGGGTTAAAACGTTAAGGGGTTGCAGGCAGGGACAGGTGGGGTCAATGTTTAACACTAAGTCCTTTGCTCTCCTGCTTTTAACCCTGTAGCATCCCTTTAGTGATATAGGCATCCATTTACATTATTCTTAACCAGGAAGGTGTTAAGGCATTTTTTTTAAAGGCATCAATTGATTGGATAAAACAGCATCTTTATAGAATTCCATAATATTATTTTTCTTACATTAACCAACCGTTTCCTTGCTGTGATGATCTTGTGTATTTGTAAAGTCCTGTCAATGAGCTCTTTATAGCGACACTGCATATATTTGGACAATGCAATCATATCTCCTCTTCAAGGCTAACCAAGTGCATTTTATTTATTCTCTCATCGTAACAATCTCCCGTTCCTTTTATTAGTTTTCTCACTGACTTCTGCACTTTTCCCAACTCCGTAATATCTTTATTCAATACTGGTGCCCAAACCTGAACCCCCATATAAGAAGGGGTGTTGTCTTTGCTTTATAAAGAGATAAAATGATGCATAATGTCATTTTAATGGTTTTATAATTTAAATTGAAATTAAATTCAACGAATCGATGATACGGCTTGAGTGTCCCTTTGGAAACATAATTGATATCTATTTTTTTTATGAAAATACATGCAGTTTTGGGTACCGTAAAACGTGCTGTGAGAAAAAAAGGACGGCTACAGTAGAACCACTGCAAAATACCTTAATTGATATTTAAAAGGTGTTGAGTCAGCTTATGATCATTTTCCTGCAAAACCCAGACTGAAAACATCCTGGTGGGCTCCGTGGGAGGAATCAATGGATTGTGATTAGGCTTACTCACCCATGACAACAAGAGACTTCAGCATAAAAACAGGCCCTGTCATCAAAGCCACCTTCGTTGCCGTCTACTTAATTTTTGGAATTGCATTTTCAAAGCTCCCACCACTACAAGATCAAAGCCAAGATATTAAATAAAACGGGTTTGGGTCGAAATCCCTACAACCAGGTTCCCTAATGCCAAAATCCCGACGGCCAACTTCCCTACACAGACAACTCCCTGACGACCAACTTCCCTACACAGTGTCAGGGCTCAGCGGGCGCCGCCGACCCGGTGTCCCGCCAGGCCGCCGACCCGGCGTCCTCCTTCCCGGCTCCGGGGTCGGCGTCCTCTTCGCATCCTGTGCGTGCGCTGTATGCGAGCGCGCCGCCGACGGTTCCGGATTTAGCCCTCCCGGCGGCGCGACGTCACCTATCCCCATGTGACCGCGAAGGACCAATCAGCAGGCAAGGCGCCAGATTTAAACCTGCTTTTCCCATTCCTCAGTGCCCTTTCGTGGTTTTGCTTGTCTGACCCTTAAGTGCTCATTTATTTCACTCTGTACGAATTACTGTGTATGACCTGGCTATCTCTCTCGACTTGTGTACCTCTATACCCCTTGACCCGGCTTGTTACTCGACTCTGTTTTCGCTTATACCTAATTGGTTCCTGATATACTATCCGTGCTTATCTGCGTTTACACCAGCCACTCTAAGGACTGGTTCCTGTCCTCCTCGTGTGTCTCTGCCTTATAGGTTCACCTCCTGTTGTTGCGTAACCCAGCCATTCTAAGGACTGGTACCGCATTGTGTTACTCTTGTTATACTGGCACTACCGTTACGTACCCTTGGTTTGTGTTGGCCTGACTACAGGGCAGCCCTCGCTATTTGCTTTAACCCAGCCATTACAAGGACTGGTATCTCTTTATAGCACTCGAGGCTCCTGTTTATCCTTAAGGCTAACCGTTCGTCCACCCTCGGGTACGTGAGCGTGCCTGACATCACGAAAGGGCCATGGACCTTGCAGGGACCGCTCAGCAATTCTCTGGTCTAGAAAGCCGTTTGGAGGAGCAAGATCACCGTCTTGATCAGTTCGCCCAGGCCCTCCAAACTCTGCTTAACCGTACTGCTCCTACCCAGGTAGAGGTTTCCCCTCCAGTGAATCCTCCCCCTTCTGAACCGTTCTCTGTGCCTACCTCGTATTCTAACTTGCTACCTCCGGTACGTTACGGGGGCGATCCTAACGCCTGCCGAGGTTTTCTTAACCAGATTTCCATTCATTTTGAATTAACCCCGTGGTCTTACCCTACAGATCGTTCCAAAATCGCCTTTGTCATCAACCATCTTACCGACAAAGCGTTATGTTGGGCCAACCCTCTTTGGGATACCGAGAAACCGATTGTGTATAATTATCGTGAATTTATGTCGGCCTTTCGTAGAGTGTTTGACCCTCCCGGACGTAAAACCAATGCTGCAAAATCCTTGTTACGCTTGCGCCAGGGTGCGAAATCCCTAGGTGACTATGCTCTGGAATTTAGATCATTGGCTTCTGAATTGAATTGGAACAATGAGGCTTTGATAGCCGTGTTTTCTGAGGGTTTGAACGATGAGTTGCAGGATGAGATAGCGGCCAGAGATCTCCCAGGGGACCTGGAGGACTTGATTACCTACTTGTCCTTTATCGATGAACGCCTTCGCCATCGTCGACTTACTAAGGAGAGGTCTAAAAGACCACCGGTTAGGCAGCCTCCCCGGTTTTCTGTACCTTTGCTTCCCGAGTCTCATTCTCCCCCCGAACCCATGCAATTGGATAGCACCAAGACCCCCGATAGTGAAAAACAACGTAGACGACGTGAGGGTTTATGCCTGTACTGTGGATTGGGGGGTCACTTCCTTAGGGACTGTTCCAAACGCCCCCAGGGTCCATCGGGAAACTCTCATGCCTAAGTGCCTCTAGGGGACAGCTCTTGGGCGCTTTTCCTTCGTCCCCCAAACTGGAAAATAGACTCCGGGTTCCGGTTACTCTAACCTGGGAGAGTTCCCGTAACCCGGTACAGCTCTATGCCTTAGTAGACTCTGGTGCTGCCGATAACTTTATTGACATAAGTTTTGCTCGTAAACATGCCATACCCCTTGTTGAAAAAGAAACACCATTACTCGTACAGGCCATCGATGGCAGACCTCTCGAAACCCCTTTTGTTTTTTTTTGAATCTCAGAATATTACTGTTGGGATAGGACTGTGTCATAAAGAAAGAATGTTCTTCCATGCGATTTCTTCTCCTTCCTATCCTATCGTACTGGGTTACCCCTGGTTAACCCGCCATAACCCTGTTATTGACTGGCGAGCTCGTCAGATCGCGAAGTGGGATGATGATTGTATGGCTTCCTGTATTGAGATTCCTTTATCCGTTAATGTCTTGAATGTGCCTACGGCCCCTCCTCTGACGACTACCATTCCTGTCCCCTACTCGGACTTGGCACCTGTGTTTGACAAAAGAGAGGCCGATAGGCTACCCCCCCATCGTTCTTACGATTGTGCCATCGACCTTCTCCCTGGTACCATGCCTCCCAAAGGGGCTGTCTATCCTTTGTCCGTGAAAGAACATAAGGTTTTGGAGGAGTACATTAAAGATTCCCTTAAGAAAGGGTTTATTCGTCCTTCCTCCTCTCCCGCTGGGGCAGGGTTTTTCTTTGTGCAGAAAAAGGAGGGTGATCTTAGACCCTGTATCGATTTTCGAGGGTTGAACAAGATCACCGTTAAAAATGCCTACCCCATTCCACTCATCCCCGAGCTGTTTGACCGCCTGAAACATTCCAAAATCTTTTCTAAACTGGATCTCAGAGGAGCGTACAATTTGATAAGAATCAAACACGGGGATGAGTGGAAGACTGCGTTTAACACCAGGTTAGGGCATTACGAATACTTGGTTATGCCCTTCGGTTTATGTAACGCTCCAGCAGTGTTTCAGGCGTTTATCAATGATGTGTTACGAGAATACACCCCCTGTTTTGTCGTGGTTTACCTTGATGATGTGTTAATACATTCCCCTGATTTGAATACCCACCATGTACATGTACGACTCGTCTTATCTAAGCTATTGGCCAACGGCCTCTACTGCAAGCTAGAAAAATGCTTATTCGATGTCCAACAGGTACAATTTTTGGGTTATGTTATATCCTCCTCTGGTTTCATGATGGATCCAAAAAACTGGAGGCCATCATTCACTGGCCTCTTCCCAAGGGCCTCAAGGCCATTCAAAGGTTTATTGGCTTCTCTAATTATTATAGAAGGTTTATCAAGGGCTTTTCGTCCATTATTGCACCCATTACAGCATTGACGAGAAAGGGAGGTGACACTCAGAATTGGTCCTCCAGTGCCCTGGAGGCTTTCGAAAGGTTAAAAGAGGCCTTTTCCACTGCTCCTATCCTACACCACCCTGATCCCAAGAGACCCTTCGTTTTAGAGGTTGACGCATCAGAAACCGGAGTGGGAGCTGTCTTGTCCCAACGTCCAGCTGACGGCAAGCCTTTGCAACCCTGTGGTTTTTATTCTAGAAAATTGTCCCCCACCGAGGCCCGTTACGACATTGGGGACAGGGAATTGTTAGCCATTATTTTGGCCTTAAAAGAATGGCGTCATCTCTTGGAGGGGTCCACCTGTCCGTTTTCCATTTTCACTGACCATAAGAATCTGATTTACCTGTCTGAGGCTAAAAGGTTGAACCCTAGACAAGCGCGATGGGCTCTTTTTCTCACCAGATTTGACTTCCTCATTACGTACAGACCCGGGTCTAAAAATGTTAAGGCTGATGCACTCTCCAGACAATATGAACCCCTAGCAACTCCAGTGTCTGTACCTGTGTCCATAGTTCCCGAAAGGAAAATCTTAGCCTCTCTGAGTACACAAGTCGAATCTCCTTTCTGGAACCTCTTGCTCTCCAAACAGGCTCTTGCTCCCCCGTCTAAACCACAGGATAAGCTATTCGTTCCTCCTGTAGAGGTACCCACTGCTTTACAGCTCTTTCACGAATCTAAATTCGCTGGACATTTTGGGGTAAATAAGACTCTTGACTTGATCAAACGACACCTTTGGTGGCCGACACTTACTAAAGATGTAAAAGATTACGTAACCACCTGTTTTGTTTGTACCCGTTCCAAATCCTCCCGTCTTTGTCCTGCTGGCCTCCTCCAACCCCTACCGGTCCCTGAGCGCCCTTGGTCTCATTTAGCTATGGACTTCTTAGTGGAACTAACCCCTTCACTTGGTCATACTGTAATTCTTGTGGTTGTCGATCGCTTCTCCAAAATGGCACATTTTATTCCGTTAAAGAAGCTCCCCTCCTCCTGCGAGCTAGTACAGATTTTTACTAAAGAAATATTCAGACTACATGGTATTCCTAATGTTCTTGTCTCGGATCGAGGTTCTCAGTTTATCTCTAAGTTCTGGAGAGGCTTCTGTCACCAGTTAGGCGTTAAACTGTCCTTTTCGTCCGCGTATCACCCGCAAACGAACGGTTTAGCCGAAAGAACTAACCAAACGCTTGAGACGTATTTAAGGTGTTTTATTTCAGACGCACAGGATGATTGGGTTACTCTGTTACCGTGGGCAGAATTTGCATATAACAATGCTACATCGCAGTCGACAAAATTCTCTCCTTTTGAGATAGTCACTGGTATGCATCCCACTATTTTTCCCTCCTCGTTCTCTCCCCAGAACATTCCTGCCCTGGAGGAACACCTAGGCAATCTCCGGGTTATTTGGGAGCAGACTAGGTCGAATCTGGAATCCGCTTCCTTGAGCCAGAAGCGGGCGGCTGATCGGAGGCGCAGACCTCCACCAGTGTACCATGTGGGTGACAGGGTTTGGCTCAGCACACGCCACATTCGTCTGAAGGTTCCGTCTATGAAATTCGCGCCTCGTTTTATCGGTCCGTATAGAATACTCCGATGTATCAATCCCGTAGTATACGCACTGCAATTGCCCGTCTCTTTGCGTATTCCGAACTCCTTTCATGTCTCTTTATTGAAGCCGCTCTCCTGCAACCGTTTTACTCGCCCTGACTCTCCTCCTCCCCCTGTGGTGGTTGATGGGACTCCCGAGTATGAAATTGAGTCCATTTTGGATTCCCGTTATGTCCGCAATCGGTTGCAGTATTTGGTTCATTGGACTGGCTATGGCCCCGCGGATCGCACATGGGTTTCGTCACGTGACGTTCATGCTCCTCGATTGGTCTCCGCCTTTCATCGTCGTTTTCCCGATCGCCCGGCTCCTAGCCGCCCGGTGGGCGTTCCTCGAGGCGGGGGTGCTGTCAGGGCTCAGCGGGCGCCGCCGACCCGGCGTCCCGCCAGGCCGCCGACCCGGCGTCCTCCTTCCCGGCTCCGGGGTCGGCGTCCTCTTCGCATCCTGTGCGTGCGCTGTATGCGAGCGCGCCGCCGACGGTTCCGGATTTAGCCCTCCCGGCGGCGCGACGTCACCTATCCCCATGTGACCGCGAAGGACCAATCAGCAGGCAAGGCGCCAGATTTAAACCTGCTTTTCCCATTCCTCAGTGCCCTTTCGTGGTTTTGCTTGTCTGACCCTTAAGTGCTCATTTATTTCACTCTGTACGAATTACTGTGTATGACCTGGCTATCTCTCTCGACTTGTGTACCTCTATACCCCTTGACCCGGCTTGTTACTCGACTCTGTTTTCGCTTATACCTAATTGGTTCCTGATATACTATCCGTGCTTATCTGCGTTTACACCAGCCACTCTAAGGACTGGTTCCTGTCCTCCTCGTGTGTCTCTGCCTTATAGGTTCACCTCCTGTTGTTGCGTAACCCAGCCATTCTAAGGACTGGTACCGCATTGTGTTACTCTTGTTATACTGGCACTACCGTTACGTACCCTTGGTTTGTGTTGGCCTGACTACAGGGCAGCCCTCGCTATTTGCTTTAACCCAGCCATTACAAGGACTGGTATCTCTTTATAGCACTCGAGGCTCCTGTTTATCCTTAAGGCTAACCGTTCGTCCACCCTCGGGTACGTGAGCGTGCCTGACACACAGACAACTCCCTGAAGGCCAACTTCCAGACATCCAAAATCCCAGCGGCTAACACTAACCCTAACCCTACTCCCTAACCCACCTAAACCTAGCCCTAACCCTAACCCCCCTAAACCTATCCCTAAACCATACCCTTTAAACCTAGCCCTAACCCCCTAAACCTAGCCCTAACCTCCTAAACCTAGCCCTAACCCTCACCCCCCTAAATGTAGCCCTAACCCTAACCCCCCTAAATCTAGCCCTAACCCTAACCCACCTAAATCTAGCCCTAACCCTAACCCCCTAAACCTAGCCCTAACCTTAGCCCCTAAACCTAGCCCTAAACCCCCTAAATCTAGCCCTAACCCCTTAAACCTAGCCCTAATCCTAGCCCCCTAAACATGTCCCTAACCCCCTAAACCTAGCCCTAACCCCCTAATCCTAGGGTATTAGGGTTAGTCGCTGGGATTATGGATGTCTAGAAATTGGCAGTGTAGGGAAGATGGGATGTCCGGCACTTGTACTGTCTGGAAGTTGGCCGTCAGGATGTTGGCATTAGGGAACATGGCTGTAGGGATTTTGTCCAGCACCCTAAAAAAACAACATATTTCATGTATAAGCACTCTAACCTATAAGGGTTTTCTTTGCCATTCTTTTTCCCATCACCCTCACCCCAGTGTGTTTTTTTTTCTCTGTCTCCATCACAGGTGATATCTTATCTTCTTATAGCCTCTAACCAATGGAAGCCATCAACATTTCAAGATATTGGGGCACTGAGTGGAAATTGACTCCTTGCCCATCTCTATAATTTCTATCTTTTGCTCTAGACTAGCTTAATGCGAGTTGCAAAGAAGGGGCTCTATTACAAAGTTGGTGCTAACTTAACCAGAGCTGTTGTAAACGTAAAAGCCCCATAGACTATGGGCACCATTACATTCTTGGTGCTAGCGTTAGCGCTCACCTGAGTGAGCATTAATGTTAGCATTGGTGGCCCCACCATATTACAATCCAAACACTAACGGGTTAAAAAACCCGTTAGCGATTGGAATCTTTCGCTTTTCAGCGCGAGGTTACTGTACTTTGTGCCCCCTATACTTAACATGGTGAGCGCAAAGTGTTAATTAGCGTTAGGATTACAAAGTCCTATCTCTAATTACCGTCCGGCTGCGGTTACTGAAAGGTTTACCACCGTCTGGACTTGGTGCTAACGGATTCCGCTGCTGTAGAATCCGTCAGCACTATCTGAAACCCCCCCAATAAAATCAGATACTCACCTCCTATCCCGCGGCAAGAACCGCAGCTCCAACCGCCTCCTCTGTCCGCCGGGAGCAGGGAGAGACTGGGGGAAAAAGTCCCCCAGTTTCCCCCTGCAGATCATAACGCCGACCTGCGGATCTCGTGAGATGCCCTATAATGGCTCTGGTAAGTTTACAACAGCTCTGGTGAAGTTAGCAACAACTTTGTAATACTGCCCAAGGAATTTATTATTATTATTATTCTGTATTTATAAAGCGCCAGCATATTCTGCAGCGCTGTACAATGGGGGAGTGCAGACGTGAGACCTACTAAAACACATAAGGAACAGAGGGCCCTGCCCTTAGGATAATTGCCTTACTGATACAGCACTTTACACAAGTGATCAGCTAGACATCCCATGAGCTTACAATCTAAAGGACAGGGGTAGGTGAAACAGAAGGGGAGCTGGGGAGTGTGGATCTGGTGGCTCGAGAGAGAATAGCAAGCTACAGGTTGATTAGAATAAAGTGGCAGCAGGTGGAGGGGAATAAATGAGTTTGGGCTTTGGACTGGGTGGGAGGGCGGATGGGGCAGGCGGGTGGCACTGCAGAGTGCAGAGTCTGGATTGGTGCTGCCTGTGTGTTGTGAGCTGTAGGAATGGAAGAGGCTGAGCTTTTTAGGGGAGCAAGCAGGTAATGACATGCGAGGAGGAGGTGGGGGAAGCATGGTGGTGGGGGAAGCATGGTGGTGAAATAGTTTATGCTAGTACAAAAAACTTCTATCAAAAATGGAGGGAAGGCATTAAAGGGAAAAGTAATCCGTCTGGGGATAATACATAACATGCAGACTAGGAAAACAGAAGTGAAGCAGTGGAGCGGCTGGAATGACGTCATGATCGATTTCAGGATACCTTGTGAGTCCTTCGGAGTGCAGAGTCTGGAGTGGTGCTGCCTGTGTGTTGTGTGAGCTTGTGAGTCCTTCAGAGTGCAGAGGCTGGAGTGGTGCTGCCTGTGTGTTGTGAGCTTGTGAGTCCTTCGGAGTGCAGAGTCGGGAGTGGTGCTGCCTGTGTGTTGTGAGCTTGTGAGTCCTTCAGAATGTAGGGTCTGGAGTGGTGCTGCCTGTGTGTTGTGAGTAAAAACCAGAATATAAGGAGTTAAAATTTGTGTTAATTTAGTCAACTAAACTATGACTAAAAATAAATGGCATTTTAGTCAAAGAACTATGACCAAAACTAAATTAAAACTGGTTCCTCACTAACATTTTCCTCAAGTTTTTATTAGTTGGCAAAAGTGTCAACAGATTTTTTTTTATCATAGTTAAATTCAAATTATAACAGATTTTCGCCATAGTTTTAGTCAAAAGTCAACAGATTTCCATCATGGTTTTAGTCTAATGTCAATAGATTTTTGTCATAGTTTTGGTCAAATGTCAATAGATTTTTGTCATAGTTTTGGTCAAATGTCAATAGATTTTTTCATAGTTTTGGTCAAATGTCATTGGATTTTTGTCATAGTTTTAGTCAACAACTAAAATGCCATTTAGTTTTAGACATATAGGACTAAAACTAAAATTAGACCCTCCCTGACATTTTCCACTACTTTTTATTAGTTGATGAAAATGGCAATAGATTTTTGTCATACTTTTAGTCATCATAACATTATTAGTCGACTAAATTAGCACTAGTTAAAAGGGATTATCTAAAACAGTATTACAAATTGTTACGTAGACCAGAATGTACAGATTTAATGATGAATGTGCTGATGTAAACAATACAAACTAGTTTAATCCTCTTGATGAACCATGACGAGGAATAATTCTATCACATTCTTGATCATCCACTTTATCACTGGAGGCCTTTCTGGCTGAGTTGAGCGAGCTAAAACTCTTAAAATTACTGGATTACCATTGATAATAACCAGTAATTAAAATATGGGGCAGCACTCTTCTCTTGTCCCAATGCAAAGTAAATGTTTGACATCATAAATGTCATGCCACCAGCCTGGAGACCCATGGAACCCCCTTGTTTGAGCCAATGTATACCTGCCTTCACACTTCAGGCCCATCCATCCAGCCCAGACTTCCCTCTGACCTACCTTTTATTATTATTATTATTATTCTTTATTTATAAAGCGCCAGCATATTCCGCAGCGCTGTACAATAGGCACAGTATAGACAGGGTTACAATACATTGAACAACATTTGACAAACAGTACAGGAGGAGATGATGGCCCTATTCCCGTAGGAACTCACAATCTGGGAGGGTTGGGGTTGGAAACAGGAGGAGAGGACTGTAAGGTGAGAGTGATTGATGGTTGCGTCAGTGAGTTGGGTGGTAGGCTTCCCTAAATAGGAACGTTTTAAGGGAGCGTTTGAAGGAAGAGAAGTTAGGGGAAAGTCTGACAGTACGAGGGAGAGCGTTCCAGAGAGTGGGGGCTGCGCGTGAGAAATCCTGCAGTCTATCATGGGAAGAGGTGATGCGGGGAGAAGCTAGGCGCAGGTCACTGTTTGACCTTAGGGAGCGGGCTGGGGTGTATTTGGTGATTAGTGAGGACAGGTAGTGGGGAGCTGAGTTAGTGAGGGTTTTGTAGGTAAGGATAAGGATTTTGAACTTAATTCTGCAGTGGATGGGGAGCCAGTGAAGGGACTCGCAGAGGGGAGCGGCAGAGACAGAGCGGCGGGTGAGGTGAATTAGGCTGGCGGAGGCGTTCAGGATGGATTGTAGGGGGGAGAGGCGGGACAGAGGGAGGCCAGATAAGAGATTATTGCAATAGTCGAGTCGGGAGATTACCAGGGCGTGTATGAGTTGTTTTGTGGTGACAGCGGTAAGAAATGGCCGAATTATGGAAATATTACGCAGTTGGTATCGGCAGGAGGAGGAAAGAGACTTGATGTGGGGGATGAAGGAAAGAGCAGAGTCAAGTGTAACTCCAAGA
The DNA here is from genome assembly GCA_009667805.1 of Leptobrachium leishanense. NCBI lineage: Eukaryota > Metazoa > Chordata > Amphibia > Anura > Megophryidae > Leptobrachium > Leptobrachium leishanense. Next base: position 99,157,819 of record CM019073.1, read on the forward strand.
CAGCGAACTTGGTTTGATGGGGAGATGGTGATACCCTCCACCGTGATAGAGAAGTCAGGAGGTGGGGAGGCATTGGAGGGAGGAATAAGTAGGAGTTCAGTCTTTGACATGTTGATCTTTAGGTGGTGGGAAGCCATCCAGGAGGAGATGCCAGATAAACAGTCACTGACTTTTGAAAGGACAGGGGTAGAGAGGTAGATCTGAGTGTCATCAGCGTAGAGGTGGTAATTAAAGCCAAAGCTGTTGATGATTTTGCCCAGGGAGGAGGTGTAGATGGAAAAGAGCAGAGGACCAAGGACAGAGCCTTGAGGTACACCAACAGATAGAGGCAATGAGGAGGAGTTACCAGCAAAGGACACACAGAAGGACCTGTTGGATAAATAAGAGTCAACCCAAGCAAGTGCAGTGTCACCGAGACCCAGAGAGTTGAGGGTCTGTAGAAGGAGGGGGTGGTCAACAGTGTCAAAAGCAGCCGAGAGGTCAAGCAGGATGAGAATAGAATAGTGGCCGTGTTTTTTAGCAGTTAGGAGGTCGTTGGTGACTTTGGTGAGGGCAGTTTCAGTTGAGTGTAGGGGACGGAAGCCAGATTGCAGGGGGTCAAGTAGGGAATTGGAGGACAGGAAGAGGGAGAGGCGGTTGAAGACTAGTTTTTCTAAGAGCTTTGATGTGAAGGGAAGCAGGGATACAGGGCGGTAGTTGGATGGAGAGTTGGGATCTAGGGATGGTTTCTTTAGTAAAGGGGTAACTAGCGCGTGTTTGAAGGCGGATGGAAAGGAGCCAGTGGATAGAGATAGGTTGAAGATGTGTGTGAGAGCAGGGGTGAGGGAGGAGGAGAGGGGAGGAATTAGATGTGAGGGAATGGGGTCGAGCGGGCACGTGGTGAGATGTGAGGAGGACAATAAGGAATTGACTTCCTCCTCAGTGGCTGGGAGGAAGCGGCAGAGGGTGGCAGAGGGGACCTGTGGGAGTGGAGGTGGCAGATAACTATCTTGTGTTGGGATGTTGCTTCTGATAGTTAGAGTTTTACTGAGGAAGTAGTCTGCCAGGTCTTGAGCGCTTGAGCGCTGTTCACCTGATTACTACTGAGTGAGCACTGTCCCACTCTCTATTTTAGGGTTTTGCTCCCTCCTAGCAGTGCTCAGTTATAAGTCTCCAGTTTGGAGTAAGCACTGCTGCTCCTACTCCTCTTTCTCGTTGCCCTGCAAACCTCTGTTTTGTATCCAGCCTTGTGAACCCTGCAACAATCCAGCCCTGTGAACCCTGCAAGTATTCAGCCCTGTGAACCCTGCAAGTATTCAGTCCCGTCCTCTGCTCAGTATCCAGCCCTGTCTTCTTCTCAATAGCTAGCCTTGTTTCCCTGCATCACCTAAGTTGTGGTTGCACTTTACTGTGGTGTCCATCTGCTCAGCTGAACCACGTCTGGATCCTGCTCCACCTTGGTCCTTGTGCAGTATAATAAAGAATTGACCCATACTACTCCAGTTCTAAAGTATCCTAGTCTGAAGGGTTTGCCTCGCTCCGGGAGTCCAGCCTGGGTGTCGCCCTGACAATGAAGCCCTTCTGGGAGCAAACTGAGCATGTCTAAATGTGGCCTCAGATGGGGTGGTCTTCAAAAACCACCAAGTTCTTGAATTACTTAGTTGCTTTCAAAATTTTCTTAAAGCAGCCACCAATCAGGGACGATGGATTCCAGAATTTACAAAGTCAACATACAGTATATATTTGTAAGATTGTTGTTAATGAAAATTCCAGGGAGAAAACAGGAGCATAATATACTGAGATAGACAGTTCGAGGCTGATATAAGTGGTATCATCTGGTACGCGGAGCCAGTTTCTCACTTTGGAGGGTGGGTTGTGTCCATGCACTAGCTGTTAAGATGGGCCACCATTCTTCCATTCCGTAAAATGTGTGGATAGTAATTTTTTTTAGTTTGCTATGTCATGTTTGTTATGATGGTTTAAATTATGCTTAAGGTCTTTCTAATTGAAGTGCTAATAAATGCATCATTAATCCAGTTCCTCGTACATTTATAAGGGTCCTCTGAACCAAGATGGCCTTAGCTCTTTAAAGCTCTCATTGATGCGTCTTCCAGGCCAAAGAGCGATTTTGGTAGACGTGTGGTTTTGATGTTTTAACAGATCAGCTAAACTAATTAAACAAATCTTACATGAATCGGCCTTACGGTTGCTATGGTTCATATTCCCAGTACGATCATAATATAAGAGCATTCCGAACGTCCGTATGAGTTTGTGTGATTATGTGAGTCTTTGAGGAGCTTTTTGTGTGTTTGTTTGGCTACTCCAAGGTATTCATGTCAAGCTGGTAGGATTAGGACAACTTGTTAAATATCTATGGATTTTTTTTACCTTTATTATATCACTATAGATCCCTATTATCTTCTCCAGTATTCCATTAATAAAAGGGGTTATTCAGAGAGGTCCGAAATGTAACCGGACGCTGAAATTCAGCATACGGTGACACTTCGGGGTCATTCAGCTATTGAGAGAGCAAGCAGTTCGCCAAATTTTGGAGAATTGCCTGCACGTACGGTGCCTGTTCAAAGGCAGTGAAATCCCCCATAGAGAAGCAATGGTTAATCTAGTCAGAGAACACCGAACAGCTGAGAAGAGTTGCCGAAATACCCTGCTGTTCAGTGTTTTTATTCGGCAGGTTTATTCAGGAGAATCCCATAAGCTTCAATGTTAAAAATATTCCCGTTTTTATCCAATATCTAATAAACCATTTATTATTTTAATCTGCAGCAAAAAGTCTCTTTATTTATAGATTTTTTAGGATCTTTTAGGCACTTTTCTGGATCTTATCGTCAACATTTTTTTTTCCTTTTCTTTACATTGTTTTTTCTTTTTTCTGTAACAGACCTTTTTATTATCAATCATAGGACCTTATGTGTAAATTCCAGACATTTTCGTTCAGTATTTTTTTGGCAAACAGCGTTTCAATTTTGAAACTTTCAAGCGTACTGTTTTTTTTCTTTTTTACCCTATTCGTCAGCTTGTCGGCTTTTTCCGGCGGCTGTTCTTTGCTGTGACTGGCGGCTTGTTGGCTTTTTCCGGCAGCTGGTCTGCGCTGTGATCGGCAGCTTGACGGCTTTTTCCGGCGTTGTTTTTGCAGTGGTTTCTGTGTGTTTTCGGTGAGTGTTCGGCGGGTTTGCGGTGGGTTTTCCCTGCACTCCGGGGACCCTGCAGTGAATGCTGAATTCACCGTAGGGTGGGGAACTTTGATTCCCCGAAGTGCAGGGAAGTGCGAGGAACGAGAGAGCACTGAAATGTCGGTGACATTTCTATGTGTTTATATATGTAAACATTTGTATTGTCGTTGTAGTGCCATTTGTCATCATTGTAGGAAGGAGAATACTGAAAGCACACAGATTATGGTTTGCTTGGCTTCTTGCCTCCTCATCTCAGCCTCTGCCCTCTGACTTCCCTTGTCTACACAGATATTTCAGAGCTCTAAAGTTTGACAATTCCACGCAACTGTTTCAATTACTCCCAGAGGAGGTTCTTCTCCAGTTCTTGCTGCAGCTAGAACGCAATTAAAGCTGCATACATTTCACTTTACAGTAGATTCCTATGGTAGACCAGATCTGGTTTGCTTCATTAGGCTTAACTAGGGTCAGGATATTCTCAGGTCGTGTCTCTAAATTAACATACCGCAGTTTGGTCTTGTCATTCCTTACGCACATTTACATTTCCCGTTTGTGAGCCTTGTAACCGTTTTAATATCCAGATCATTTGCAGGGCGAGTCATTTTAAACCAAAGCATGGAAGCTCCAATTTAACTCGGCTTTGCTGAAATAACAGTTTATAATACATCGGACCTAGTCACTGCTGGACAAGAAGTAGCATCACATGGATTTACACCAAGGTTAACCACTGGAGGGCTGTAATGGCTTCCTCCTCTTCCTGGTATCCAGAGAGCTTCTGGTTGACCTGGCCAATGTTTTTACTGACAACGGGTTAAATTTTATCAAGGTCACCTTCTAGTGTCTGCACAAGCTATCGACAACGCCTGCTCAGAACTAGGAGACCGACGAACCCCTCAACCCGACCTAGCATGGAACTAACACGGTCTCGAAAGGATTGTCTTCAAAATCCCTAGTAGGAAATACAAGTATCGACCAGCCTTTTACGTCCGTATGGCTGCTCACCAACTAGCTGCATCATCTTCTGAAATTGACCTCATTGGGGCTCATTAGTTCCTCCACTGAGGACTAATTCTTTGGTGTCATCTTAAAATAAACCAAGACCTTCTTGAAAAGAGTTTTTGATGATACAGCAGCCTTAACCCCATGTTAGAGAAACATTAGCAGGTCTATTCACTCAGGAGAATTGGCAGAGAAGTGAAAATTCTATAGGTCGAAATAGCCAAACCAGAAGAATTCTCCCATTTATCTCACTTTCCAAATCAGCTATTTGGTCTAGATTGTTCTCTTCTCCTGCCAATTCTCCTGAGTTTCAACTTTTAGTGAATAGACCAGTGTGTATGATATCAGTTTTTGATTCATACCTGAAAATTCATTGCGGGTAACCGCCATCCTCTTTTTGGTTCGAAGTAGTTGCCTTTTATAAATATTCCATGTTACAATTTATGTTGCTCTTGAGTGAATATTCTCATCGGTCTTTTAAAAATACATGTGCAAACCCGAAGTCGTCTATAAAAGACTACAGGCCCTATTACATTCTTAACGGAAAAACGCACGCTAAACGTGTGTTTTTTTGCCCGAAGCGTTAAACGTTAACGCACGAAAATCTCCGCTGGAATTACATCCCTCGCGCATTTTTTCATCCGTCGGGAAATTGCGCTCGTAGAACCGACGGGCAGAAATCACTGAGCGCAATGTTATTTTTAACGCGAGTCCGGCAGAGTCCATCATTTTTGACGCGAGTCTGTCATTTTTGACGCGAGTCCGTAATTTTTGTGCGGACTGCGCACACCAGACGTAAAGTAGTGCCGTCATTTTTGACGGATCTAGTAAAAAAAACGTGCGCATCGACGTTCTACGTTGTGAATCCGCAGTTTGGTACGGTCAGGTTGATACAATTTGCCGTTACCACCAGCTTTTCAAAGACGATAAAATTATGCACGCAAACGCTGTGCGTTAAATTTTGCGCTAAGATTCCAATACCATGCGCGTACCAGCGCACAAACGCATTCGCGCTCACAATGTTAAGTATAGGACGCGCGCAGTACAGTTCGCTCGCGCAGGGTTCGCGCAGGTCCACCCGCGTCAGACGTTAATGCGCATTTTTTGAGCGGACGTTTACCGCAAAGGGTTTTGCCCCTCGCGTTAATGCATTTTTGCACACGCGTTAAAATTTGCGCTAAGAGTACCGGCTGGGTGGAGTAGAGGTAACATCACTGCTCTGCGTGGAGAGAGCCTGTGGAGTCATGGGTTCAATCCCGACGAGCAACCTATCCAGTAAGTGTCCTTGGGCAAGGCACCTAACGGTACATACTCGCCACCTAGGACATACTTGAAAACGAGAGAAATCTCAATGTATCCTTCCTGGTAAAATCCTTTCTAAAAAAAATAATTAATAGAGCCCTACACATTTATTACAACCAAAGGTTACCTGGGCTTATATCTCGGACGTATGGATGTTTGGTAATGAGTTTCATGATCAAGTCAAAAGGAACATGTTGGGATCTCTAGATTCTGTGAACCATGACTTCGTGAAGGTCAACCAACCTAATGCCTACTGACTGTGGAAAACAATATAAACACTGAATGGAAACAATTATTTTTTTTCACCACAGGGACTATGGCTGCATTTCACCTAAATCATATATAAATAGACACTTTTTAAAACCTTAGGTATTGCAGTTGATGGAGTGACTCCGACCACTAGATGCCTCCAGTTGACCTTTTAGCAGCAACTTTGGTCCTCTGGATGTTTTGGAACTACATCTGTCACAAAGCTCAACCATTCACTAGTTTAGTTGGGCATCGGAGAAATGTATTTCCAAAACATCTGGAGGGCCAAGGTTGTTGTTGACACCTGCTCTAGTTTAAGATCACATCCCTAGACCCCATCCAATTGTCATTACATAATTATGTTGTTATAGCAGATGAGTAACAATTCTCAGTTCTGGTCTGTGTCATGTTGCTCTTACTGATCAGCCTGGAAGCAAATGGGGACAATGTTTTTAATAGTCATGACCCGAGAAAGATAATTCTACTGACCTTAGGCTTCGGGCAGCCATTTTTTATTTTTTTACAGATGGCCATTTCATATAGGCCTTGTTCACTTTGAACACTCAGAAGCCAAGAAACGAGGTCACTCATACAAATGAATTTCTACTTCATGAGTGTCAGGACAAACTGAGGACCATGACGTTACATCAATGATAAGAACCGTAAAATAATGGAAACCAAACCAGTGGTGCATTTTTAATAAGAAGTGGGTATTAGGTCTACTTTGCATTGTTTCCTACCTCTGTTACCCCTTAATTGGTCTAAGGCTGATGATAGCATTCATTACACTATTGAGTAGCTGGCGTTCCACTGGAGACTTATTTCCGAGTTTTCCGACGAAGACTTGTGGGTAGCATTTAAATGTGATATTGCACTTTTCATCACTCGCCTGTCTGGATAATACGAGCAGCTCCATTCCCTTCCCTGCCAGATTGAACCATTTATAACGTTAATTCTGCTTTGTGTGCATTTACGCGGCTTCGGATAGATCCAATAATCAGATACAGTAGCTCTACTCTAGCGGCACCGTAATTACAAAGTTTTCCGTATACATTCATTTGTCGTGGAGTATGAGATTGCCAGATGTGTGTTGATGGTCCTACTGCTGTGGAATACCAATCTCATGATGCTCAAACTGGTCAATTCTGGACAGCAGCCCGACCATCAGTCCCAGACTTACTCCGTTCAGTAGACAAATGGTCGACTCGCCGGTTCCTCCTCTTCTCTTTTTTCGAATTGCTGCATGAAGCCCTGAGACTCAGTTCCCACCGCTACCTCTTCGTAACGAGCTTTAACTCATTCCATTGCTTCCCCTACGCTCATCGCCTCCCTCCTAAAGCTTATACTGTGTATGACATCCATGTGTCCCAAAACACGTGCAAAATCGAGATTCCAAAAATAGCGAAACAAAAAAAAAAAATCAATCTTGTCTTTGGCCAATTATCTGTGAGGCTCCGTTTAATGACACAGTGGGATGGAGAGGAGGGGGGTAGAGAGATCTGTCAGCAAATATCTACTCGCCGAGCACGGTTCATTCTGCAGGATGGGTTGCTGCAGTTAGGAGGAATTCAGACAGGAGCATGGAAAATCAGTTAATGGGGGAACGTTTCATGTTATCCGAGCTCCACTCGGTGCTCGCCCATCCTGTTACTCATACAGCGCTTGGCCGGTGACGCATTGAATTATAATTGAAATAATTATTCTGCAGGATCAGTGGTGGATTTTTCCTTAAGAAATGGCGCCGAGTGGAACGTTCACGGTTTGGTCCCCCCGGAGCTTTATTAGATTAAGGAATTTTGCAAATCCAAATCTTGATCGTAGCCCGTCGCTGTGAAGTAGTGGTTCCGGGGGTGAAATAATTTGGAGTGTTTTTGAGACACGAACAAAATCAGCCCCTCCTCTAAATAAATGGCATATGTGACAAGCGTGAGATAAAATTAGCAGTGGAATGAAACCTCTGAGCGAGATTAGATCCAGGATGGAGAGGCAGCGGTTTCGTGACGATGAACACTTGGTGTTGTTCCTGATGAGTAAAAGATGCTGTGGACAAAACAGGGAATCGGTGAAGAATGTCAATGTGATCACAAACTTTAGAGTGGACAGCGCCACCTTCAAAAACTAGTTGAGCACCTCGCTTGGAACGCAACGTTAACCACAGTGATGCACGCAATAGTGTTTCCGCGCCGCTTCAAGCATCCCTTTCTAGAGTCCATGTGAAGGAACCGTTCCCTTCCGTCTGTCCTGGCTCTCCAGACACCCCTTCGTTGCGGTCAGCCCGGCTACTGGGAGCGCTGTCCTCAGCGCCTCGAGCAGCTTGACCTGCCTGCTTCTGTTCCTCTGCCCTGGAGCCGTTAAGAATCTCCAGAAGGCCGCTCTCTGCCTTCTGAGGGTGATAGTGTATAGTGTAGCGTCGCTGAAATAAAGACACCAGGCGCGGCTGTATGCTTTAAAACAGGATCCTCTCTCTCTGAGCTCTGAGAGTTCTCTGACTTTTTAATGAACAAAACGCCACCATTTATGCTGAAGTCCAACAGTCATAATTTGCATACCCATACTAATTACATTATGTCAGTTATTTAAAACATTCTTTACATTCTTCAGCTCACACAACATTTGTATATCCATTGTTCTAACACACACTATCAGAGATCCCTTGAATTAAACATGCAGCTAGATAATGGGAAAAGCCCTGGTGCATAAATTACACAGCAGTAAAGCTTGTTTACAAAAACACATTTACCTACAGGAATATAAGTATTTTTAAAACCAAAGCTATGCCATTTTACACTAAACTAAATTAAACTAAAACCAAACGATGTAAAATATATTTAAAAACACACGATAAAAATGAACATAAAGTCTCTTGGGGTTTGAAGCATGGAGCGTTACATCAGCTCCATGACAGTCCATATCACTCAATGGAGGGTTGCGCTTCCAGGCTGCAGGCCCTGCACGGTCTTACGCTGTTGAGATCACACAGTGCCGCGGAGTGATAGCGGTGGGAGACTGGATACTATTTGTCTCCAGTTTCACTCTGCTCGCTGCCAGATGAAGCGGCAGATCGGCTCTCCCTTTTCGCCACGGTATGAGAGGTGAGTATGGGATTTAATGGGGGGGGGGGGTTTAGAGGGTGTTAAATGATTTTGCATTTCCATAATCATTTAACACCAGCTTTTAGGTGTAGCTAAAATTTTGGCTTGCGCGTCCCTGTGATAGTTAGCGCTAGCGCTTTGTAATACCTCACTTATCAAAAATGCTAATGTATGTTTGCGCTCCCCATGTTAAGTATAGGATGTGTAAAGTACAGTAAGCTTGTGCAATCACAAATGGATTAGTAACGGGGTAGCGTTTGAATGTAATAGGGATGGCATGCGTTAAACATGTGTAATCAACCAATTACAGCAGATTTTATTCAGCGTTCATTTCTTATTGTGTTTATCTTATTATATTTAGGATTTTTTTTTTTAACCTGCCCTCAATGTATGACATGAAAATACTTTTAGAGGTGTGCCTATATATCCATATATCATCTCCTCCATCTGCTCAAATACAACAAGAACAACAACAATTCTGGGTAAGACACGCAAATAAGGTCCAAAATCTTATCCTGGTGCTAACGCTTACATATCGAGGTGCTACATTAGCGGCAACTATGGAATAGAGCCCAGAGTCTCTGGTCTTCCCATCCTGATAACCGCATCTGTTAAACGCTTCTCTCACTAAAAGTCGGTCAGAGGTTATGTCCGCATATTAATCATGCTAATACTGTAGCATTATATATCAGGAGCACGTTTTATCAAGCATATCTTTGCAAGTATACTTATTGATGTTAGTACCTTATCCTCTATCCTTCACGATTCTTCCTATGTATTAGTATATCATGGGGGGGGCATTAACCTTTCGAGACTATTAGATGCAAAATAGAGATAGATTTTGGACCTTATTTGTGTGTCTTACCCAGAATTGTTGTTGTTCTTGTTGTATTTGAGCAGATGAGGAGATGATATATGGATATATAGGCACACCTCTAAAAGTATTTTCATGTCATACATTGAGGACAGGTAAAAAAAAAATCCTAAATATAATAAGATAAACACAATAAGAAATGAACGCTGAATAAAATCTGCTGTAATTGGTTGATTGATGTAAAAGTGCTTAATAAGACCCAGTCACAGCTGGTTCTCCAAAATGGGATGTGAAGGAGGATGCTCAGTACCAAGCAACCCTCAATCTGTGCTTTATTGATGACACTCCAAATTGCCGCGGAGAGGACGGGAAAGAATAAGTTTAAAACTGCTTGTTCTTCAACCACCGGCAACATGAAAAAGCAGACGTTCAACAAACATTTGACTGGTTGAGGCCTGCAAGACTTCTTCCTTCTGCCTCTGTAATCAGGAGCTTTAAAAAATCTATTTGGTCTCCACTTATTATGCTAAAATGAGTTCTAGCATGGTAGAGAAAAACTGTAAGTCTCAACAGCTTGTCACCCCACACTTTAAAGCAGGGATCTCAGACTTTGGCCCTCAAGACATTTCAGAACTACAAATCCCATGATGCTTTGGCCAATATTACATTCAAAGAATTCTTAGGCAATAAACATCTGGGTGGCAGAGTTTGACAGCCCTGCTTTAAAGAATAGGCACGAACTTCCCATAAGAAATATCTCATGTCTTCAGTCTATTTCATGACCTCCTCCTGCTTTCTGATTGGCTGTCTTTCATGGACCATCCCATGAAGTACACATAAATAATACTTACCACTGAATTTATTCTCCTGTGTTACCCATAGCTGTGTAATAACTACTATTATACCCTGACAAACACTCACACACTTTGAAGTAACATATTGGACTCTAACACTCTATACAATTGTAAGAGACAGCAGTGGAAGCCATTTGTCTATTGTAACAGATGTCCGTACCCCGACTGGGTCACATCTGTTAATGCCCCTTACGTGCCGGACCCCCTCTTCTACCACCAGCATTCTTTCATGCCTTTCACCAGCTGTTAGCCGAAGCTTAAGGATGGGTACATGCAAAGAGCCTTGATAGCATCCCCAGGAATGAGACGACATACAGATCTGGGAGTTTTAGGACAGCAACAACTGAACACCCTTATTGAGTTAAATATATACAGTCCCAGGCGGAGCGTGGAAGCCACTAGAAAATAACACCCTGTCCTCCCACTGGCCCTCATCATAATCCCTCTTCTATAATACTGTTGTGAGTTTCTGATGTTCACAGCTCCTTCTGTCTGCTTTTCAGAGTCTGGGACATAATCAGACCTGGTACAACACATACAGAACAATATCCATTCCAAGGTTAACATATACAAACACATTCCAGATAAGGGAAGTTTTAAAGGATAAAATAACCCACCCAGTAATCCTATCAGCAGATAGTAACAGATACTGTACACATAGACAGGGCTCTAAATTTCCACTCGCCTACTAGCATTTGACGAGTGGAAATTAAGTGAGGGCGAGTGGAAATGCACATGCAGGCAGCACAATAAATTATTTCGTGCTTCCTATTCCAGCGGTGCCACCATGCAGTCCCCCCTTCCCCAGGCTGTACGATGGCAGGGATCAGCTGCCTAACCTGACCCAGCTCATCTCTGTCACTGGCAGGGGGTGGAGAGGAGCTTCCTTGCCTCCTCACTCTGCTCACACTGGGGTCTGATGACTGGGTATACATGTATCTGGGGTCTGATGACTGGGTATACATTTATCTGGGGTCTGATGTCTGGGTATTAATGTTATTTTTGTACCTTTATTCTAAATAAAACCTTTAACAGTGTAATTTCATAAGATAATTTAAGGGTGTGTGTTTAGAGGCAGAGTTAAGGGATGGGTAGGGGTTATGTGGAGCAACTGGTGGCGAGTAACTCTTATGGCCTGGTTAGTAGCTTGGGACTTTAAATTTTGAGCCCTGCAAATAGACATAGACACCCTGCACTCTACAGGCAAAGGGTGAATTCAACATAAGAGAGGGCAGGGAAATAATATAGAACATCAGTCCTGCACCTCCCAAATACATCCCTAGGCCCATGTACCCCAAGTTCAAAGTGACGCACGTCACAGTCTATATTGCAAAGTTTTACATTTTGACTTTCTGAATACTTGTAATTCCACAGTGTTAAAGAGCCCTCCCATTAGACAAGGTCAAGCAGGTGCCATCACAATCAATGGAGTAACCACCTCTAAGATATCCGTACAAAAAAAGGCAAACTGAACGGGCTCTCACCCTCCCTTTCTGATAGTTTGATTCGAAACACATTGGTTTGATTCGAAACTTTTTGTCTGAAAGCTCTAAAAAGGCCTTTTGCTGTAACTGGTGTCTGTCCAATAAAAATGTATGAAAAGAAGGGTGAATTCTCCATCCAGTTTTTGTTTCTGAATATTTTGTTACAGTCCATCACCGATTGTACTATGAAGAACACTATATAAGAACTTCTTCTGAATGCTACCTCTGCCAAATAGTCACAATCCACCATATTAGTAGACCCTGCTAAAGAGTCGATAGATGTCATGCTGTACAGTGTTGGCTGACAAATATGAGTCTTCAGTTGTGGACCTGACTATAATGTACCTATTACCCTTCTTGTTGGCTCCTTTTCCGTAGTTGTGATTGAAAGAACTGTTGATGATTGGGACATAAATTGAAATACTCAACAGGACAAGCAAAGACTTTGTTGACCAAGCTTGGAATGAAAGTTGGTATTCGAAAACTCAACCCAGAACATTGATCTGCTACAAATGGTGTTACTGAAATTTCCTAAATTCATAGAAGACACAAAAAAGGGCCCAACATACACGCACAAAGGGAAACAAACCCATCAAACTATTGTACAAAATATGTGGATTTGGTCACACGATTTGGTCATGTCGTGCTAATCCCACCACTGTCGAAGTTTGCCATTTTTAGTAGATCCTACGCCACTATCGCTATGGGAGACAAATATGCATAGCCATGGTTATGTACATGTAAGTCTATTGCACCAAGTAACACTGGTCCTTCTTTTGCTGATGTAGAGGAACATCTGAAGATGTGCCCCATGTACTCAGATTAATAAATATTCTTTCTTTCTTTCTTTCTTTCTTTCTTTCTTTCCTTCCTTCCTTCCTTCCTTTCTTTCTTTCTTTCTTTCTTTCTCTTTATCTCTTTCTCTCTTTCTCTTTCTGTCTTTCTTTCTTTCTCTCTTTTTCTTTCTTTCTTTCTCTTTATTTCTCTTTCTTTCTCTCTTTCTTTATCTCTTCCTCTTTCTTTATTTCTCTTTCTTTCTTTCTTTCTTTTTTTTCTCTTTCTTTCTTTCTTTCTCTCTTCTCTCTTTCTTTTTTTTCTCTTTCTTTCTTTCTCTCTTTCTCTCTTTCTTTCTCTCTTTTTCTTTCTCTCTTTTTTCTTTCTTTCTCTCTTTCTCTTTCCCTCTTTCTTTCTTTCTTTCTTTCTTTTTTCTCTCTTTCTCTTTTTCTTTCTCTTTCCTTCTCTCTTTCTTTCTTTCTTTCTCTCCCTCTTTCTTTCTCTTTCTTTCTTTCTCTCTCTCTTTCTTTCTCTCTTTCTTTCTTTTTCTCTCTTCTTCTTTCTTTCTTTCTTTCTTTCTCTCTCTTTCTCTCTCTCTCTTTATTTCCTTCTTTCTCTCTTTCTCTCTTTCTCTCTTTTTCTTTCTCTCTCTTTCTTTCTTTCTTCTTTCTTTCTTTCTCTCTGTCCTTCTTTCTTTCTCTCTCTTTCTCTCTCTCTCTTTATTTCCTTCTTTCTCTCTTTCTCTCTTTCTTTCTCTCTTTTTTTCTTCTCTTTCTTTCTTTCTTTCTTTCTTTCTTTCTTTCCCTCTTTCTTTCTTTCTCTCTCTTTCTCTCTTTCTTTCTTTCTTTCTTTCTCTCTGTCCTTCTTTCTTTCTCTCTCTTTCTCTCTCTCTTTATTTCCTTCTTTCTCTCTTTCTCTCTTTCTTTCTCTCTTTTTCTTTCTTTCTTTCCCTCTTTCTTTCTTTCTTTCTTTCTTTCTTTCTCTCTTTCACTCTTTCTTTCTCTATCCTTCTAGCCTTCTGTTTATCTATCAATTTTTTTTCTCTCTAGCTATATATATATCTATTTAAAGTATTTCTTTTTATCTTTTGTATTTCTAATATCGATCTACGTTTTACTATCTATCTATTGTATTTCTAATAGCTATTTATCCATTTATCATCTATATATCTGATATATCAGAGAAAGTGCTCACGTGGAGGTCTAAATAAGTGGTTTAAGGACACGCTGAAGGCCTTTCTGAAGTGTCTAGAGATAAACACCACCACATGGGAAACCCTCGCACTGAATTGTCCACCATGGTGCGGTCTCATTCCCGCAGGCAGTAATTTGTATGAGGCTGAGCGTATGGTTGAGGCTGGAAGAAAGCGGGAGGTGTTCAAGGCCAGAGCTGCTCGCACATCGACAGGGCCATCACATGTCTGTCTGTCATGCCAGCCGGCCCTGTGTGTTCGAAGGTGAATGATGATCAGTCCAATTTGGGCATGAAAACTCCAGGCTCAGCCGAGCCCCCGGCCCGACCAGGCCTAGGTTCGGATGACTGATTTGGGGGGTGAGATCGCCTACACATACTCACCTACATCCACATACTTCGGCCCTGGGCTCCTCCAGCGGTCTCAATGCATGCCCTCCTGCACCGGCTGCACAGACCCACTGCTTCCAGTTCCCATGCACAGTCAGAGGCTAGTCGCAGGGGTGATGTCAGGGAGGTGGAAGCCTTTGACCCTGCAGATGGCCGGATAGGTGACCGTTTTGCCGCTGGTTGGGGTTTTCCCCCAGGCTAGTGATTAGTCACTAGCCAGGGGGGAAGCCCCCAACCAGCGGTGAATCTATCACCGGTCCGGCTGTCTGCAGGGTCAAAGGCTTCCGCCTCCGTCATGTCACCTCTGTGACCGGCGTCTGACGGTGCACACACGGAGAGTGGGAATTGGAAGCAGTGGGCCTGTGCATCCAGTGAAGGAGGATGTGCAAGGAGCCCAGGGCCAAAGTATGTGGATGTAGGTGAGTATGTGTAGGCAATGCGATCTCACCCCCCAAAAAAATCAGTCATCCGAACCTGGGCCTGGAGGCCTGGCCGAGCCGGGGGCCTGGAGGACAGCCGAGCAGGCAGCTCTGCCAGCTTCCAGGCTCAGGCAAGTCCCCAGGCCTTGGCCAGGCCTCCAGGCCAAGTTCGGATGACTGACTTTCGGTTTCGGTATCGGTTATCTGCCGATCTGATCCCAAATTTTCGGTATCGGTCCAAAATTTCATTTATTGATGTATCTAATAGAATTTTATCTAAAATCTATCTGTAATAAAGAATCTAGATATTGCTACGTATAGATAGTGATAGATAGATACACAAGTTGAAGACACCGTAAAGAATTCCAGTAGATTTCTACAGGATTTCCTATTGGTTGATATTTTCTTCCCTAAAATTATCTATTCATGGCGTAGCTTTATGACTTTGCGCCTACAGATGGGAGTTTCGTTATCTGACAGATCTAAAATTCCCCAGTGCTCCTGACCGGCAATCATGTACGGAATCCGAGGCGTGCGGCGATGTGTGTTTGTGCGTGAGCTCCATTCAAAGGAAAGTCTCATGGTTCTTCTGTGTATGACATTACCATTTACTTTAAAACACGACCCCATAAATAGCGTGGTGTGGCTTTCTTCCACACGTGTCCCGCTTTGCAATTATATCCTTCTGGGGGAATAATATTCTTCACGTCGTGATAATTGATGCATTTACTTGCCGCTCTATAACCAAATACATTCTTAATACAGTGGAAAGCGTAGTTTAAAATCAAAGCCGCACATTGAGATCTCAGCGCTAAGTGGGAAACCCTCTCTACCGTTAAATGAATTATCTGCAGGAGTATGTAATGAAGTAATCAATTAATATGCACAATTATCAGCCAGAAAGGGACGTGCATTCCATATTCAACAACCAGCCAGCAAGTGGCAGCTAGAGGTTAATTTAGGTCAGGTCTCTTATGAATTCTGATTATTTAGTCCTATTGGTTTCATTATCAGTAATAATCAGGAGTAGGTTAAGAGCTTCGTAGGCCCCTTTGCTTCTAGAATTTAAATCCATTACATTAGGATCTACACTAAAGGGGTTATTCAGAGAGCACCGAAATTTCGGGGCTCTCTCGTTCGGCGCACTTTGATGCACTTTGGCTATTTCCATTCGCCAACTCTACAGGGAATTCACCATTCCCCAAAGTGCGCCGAACGGGATCCACCGAACGCCGACAATCAGCTCGCTGAACGCCGATGATCCCCACCGATGACAGCTGGCGATTCGACGAAAGGATGGCGAATGCTGACAGCGCAATAAAACAAAAACACAAACAATAATTTGAAATGTACTCTTGGTCCCATGGTGAAGCCAAAGTTGTGATCCACTCCTCTTCCATAAATTGAAGGACGTAAAGAAAAAATAGTTCAACACGGTCCTTCCACCATCGCCGTATAGGGCGATCCCACGTGATCGCATTTCCCTGATCTTTTGTATTGATTACTCAACTCTCTTTAGGCACCAAGAAGGAGCGCCAACGCTGCTAGGCGGAACTGGTGCCAGTATTCTGTTGCAGATGGAACAATTTACAAGTCTGTTAGTTATTAGAGTGCCTGGCACCTATATGTGTCGGCACTAGAGCGCCACGTAGACATAACGGCTCCCTACCACCATCCAGACTGGAATAGGGGCTATTACCGGGTCACTATCCCATGAGGTCCCAACTTGATATGCCTGAGCTCAAACTCGTGGAGTTACTAGAGGAGTGGCCAATACCTAAACCATGGCTGCTCTTCTTTGGATCTCCAGATTTCCAAATTTCCCAAAAGCTCTGTCTAATGAGTGGCTGAGTATCATGGGAGATGTAGCTCTGAAACATCTGGAGGGCCAATGTTGACCACCCATGACGTAAACTGCTGTATTGGGTTACGTTGTAGTTGTTGTTGTTCTTCATAACTGAAGCTTATATTGTTAAGGGAGTGGCACAAATTCTAATATATGAGATGGAACCAACTCCACCATTGGTTACCGATTGGCAAAAATATTTTATTCTTCCAGTTCGGTTATGTTACCCAGAAATATGCAAATTTCCTGCAAATCGACGAAATGTAAAATGCCTCTGCTTGTATCCCCCCCCCCTAAAGGTGGTTTCATAAATCCATCGCAATGGAAGATGTGACTTTTGAAATTGACCTGCTAGTCTTCCTGTGGAAGAGATGTCATATCATCGTCTTAATGAGACGAATAGAAAACATACCTGCATGAAGGTTCTTATTTGATAAAGCTTTAACTTCAGCCATTGCGCTGCAGCTTCCCTCAATACAGCGCCAAAAGCATTCCATCCTAATAGGCATCTCTTAATTGTGCATCGTTCAAGCTGCCCTTTTCTGCTTCCATCACCAATTTGTCTCTTTTTGTCTAATATCCACTTTTTTTTAATTAGAGATTGCCTCGGCCTTAGTAACCCTTTATCCGGCTGCCGGATTCCCGTCACATTAATTGTAGCAGCAATAATATGCCTGTGTAGTTTATCGTCTATTCCTTCTTCTTTGTAGAGGCACCGCAAATCCATTCGTAAAACATGTACTGTATATATACCTGTACGTGCTGATATAGATTTATTTTACAAATCAAATCCATCAATGGGTTTTTTTCTTCCCTGATGGCACAGCGGGCATATTCCAAGATGGCAATGCCAGGATTCATCGGACTCAAATTGTGCAAGAGTGGTTCAGGGAGCACGAGACATCATTTTCACACATGGATTGGCCACCGCACAGTCCAGACCTTAACCCCACTGAGAATCTTTGGGATAATGTGCTGGAGAAGACTTTATGCAGCGCCGCGACTCTCCCATCATCAATACAAGATCTCGGCCACAAATTAATGCCACTCTGGACGCGAATAAATGCTGTGACGTTGCATGAGCTTATCGAAACGACGCCTCAGCGAAAGCGCGCCGCAATCACAGCAAAAGGCGACACAACCAAATATTAGAAGGTGCGACCTCTTCTTTTTTGACCAGGCAGTGTATTTTGATAACTACGATTTCTGACCTAAAATATGATTTTTAGAGGTTTTTTACCAGCATTATTTTTTTCGGAACCGGGACAATTCTCAGATTTTGGCTGTGGGTGAAAACGTTCCAATGAATCGGCCATATTTTGAAAAAAAAAAAAAAACAATCAATACTACCAGGGTTATTCAGAGAAAGGTGAAACTCTGGAGAACATTTGGAGAAGTAAAGATTCTAGGTCAAAATAGCTGATTTGGAAAGTGAGATAAATGGGAGAATTTTTCTGGTTGGACTACGTAGACCTCGAATTTTCACTTCACCAAAAGTTCTCCAGAGTTTCATCTTTCTCTGAATAACCCTGTACATATGTTTTTTAAATCTTATCTTATTAAATTGAGCTCTCAGTACGTTACATTAATATTACATTTTACTTTTGCTGTTTGTTACACTTTTTTGTCACATTTGCTGTACTTGTCCTCTTCACGTCGAGCCTCCCGTTGTATCAGCTCTAGTCTATGAAGGCGGTGAGCGATTAAATGCTATTAGGCTAGGGTCAGACGAACGCAGTATTAACGTGCGTTTAGCCGCACTTAATCACGGCCGTGCTAGCAGCAAATGACGTCCAATGCCGGGCAGCATACGAAGAACGGCCGCAGGAAAGTGCGGCCGCGCAACGCAAGTGGCAAACGAACGCATTTTTTCGAGAACGTCAAACCGCTAGTACTGACGTACAGAGTGCGCTGCGTCCGCTAGCGGCGTGTTTGCGTGATTAGGAGATGTCAGACGCTGCTATTGTCCGGCCAACATAACGTCCAGACGCAAAAAGTGTTTTATTAATGATCCGTACAAAATCACGGACGTAAATGCGCATCGTATGACCGCTATCGCGTATTCCGTGAAAAAATACGTCCATTCGTTCGAACGCACTTTTTCACGGACACAGCGAAAAATGCGTTAGTCTGACCCTAGCCTAAAGCGATCTTCCATCGATATAAGTAACTTGGCAATATTGTGCCGTTTTCCGGTACCGTAATATTAAATTCATACAGCCTTAATCTGTAGGGTCTCTGCTACAGTATCGTAGGGTTAACGCGTCTATCTGCGACTCCCAGCGCACTGCGGGGGTTGCTAAGCAACTAGAGTTGAAGAAAAGTTTTATCCGGTTCTAGTCTGTCATAATAGCGTATAGTTAAACCGCGCAGAGCCAGTTCTGACACGCAGTGATGTTAGACATCTTGCGCTGCTCACTCTTCAAAGGGAAGGTCTTACTCCTGCAGATTATCAGCCCAGAAATGGCGAGGAAATGATTACGGATACATATCAATGAACCCAGGTTCTTTTTGCTGCTTGTAGGAAGCTTTTATATATATATATATATATAATTGAAAAGGAACAAACAGTGTTGAGAAGAGGTTCTCAGGTGTGTAAGGTTCGCATGTATGAGTGGACATGTAAGTGAAAGCATGTGTATAAATCTATTTGGGGTGTACGTGTGCGACTTCATAAGAACATGTGATGTGATGACCATGTCCAAACCCAATTGTTTTTCGAAAAAAAAAATCGTCAAATCAATCTCAATGTTTCCAATGATAATGGGCCAGGTCTGAATATAATCGTCAAAATACCGCAATAGTAAAAAATAGAACTAAAGGTAACCCTAACCATACACCTAACCCTATGCCAATCATATGACACCGAGAAACTGTAGCCCTAACCTAAACCCAGCACTAAACCTAACCCTTACCCTTTCTTAACGCTATCCCTAGCCCTAATCATATGACATACAGAAACTCTAACCCTAACAATAGACCTAACCACAGACCTATTCCTAACCCTTGCCCTAACCCTAAACCTAGCCTAACCTAAATCTAGTCCTTACCTATTCCTTACCTATTCATATGACACAGAAATGGAAACCTTAACCCTAGGTGTAATTTAGCCCTAACCATAAACCTAAACTAGCCCTAACCCTAGCCCTAATTTACGCAACCATAGCCCTAACCTAACCTTGCCCTAACCCTAGCTCTAACAGTAACCTAGTCATAGTCCTAAATCTAGTCAAACCCAAAGACAACGATAATCTTTTCCCTAATACTAGCCCTAACCCTAAGCCTAGCCTAACCTAAATCTAGTCCTTACCTATTCATATGACACACAGAAATGGAAACTTAACCCTAGGTGTAATTTAGCCCTAACCATAACCCTAAACTAGCCCTAACCCTAGCCCTAATTTACGCAACTATAGCCCTAACCTAATCTTGCCCTAACCCTAGCTCTAACAGTAACCTAGGCATAGTCCTAAATCTAGTCAAACCCAATGACAACCCTAATCTTTTCCCTAAACCTAGCCTTAACTTAATCCTAGTCTTGAATTTAATCATATGGCATACAGAAACTGAACTCCTAACCCAAACCATACGCTACCTCTAACCCTATCCATAATCCTTGCCCTAACCTAACTCTAGCCCTAAACTAACTGTAGCCCTGATCCTAAACCTAACCCTAACCCTAGCACTAACCCTAAGCTAACCCTAGTCCTAACATCAACGTAGCCCTGACTTTAGACTCCCTAACCAATTTTTTTAACGTATTATACATAAAGGTTCTGAATATCGGAAACGGTCGAATATATTGGATGTTTATTATATTCTGAATTGGTCCTATACCGAAATATTACAAGCTTCCTATATTCCGAATCGGCTGATTCCGACTGTTTCTGAATCTGATTGCATTTCAAAACAAGCCAACCTGAACCAATTGTTTAGCGCTGCACATGTCTATCTTATACAATGTATTTAATAGTTTGTCCTCGTCACAAGAGGTCAGGTGTGGGATTTTTTGTAGTCATTTTGTTGCTCAAAGAAATGTCAGATTCTGGAAGGTTTTAGATTTCGGAATTTTGGATAAGAGATGCTCAAACTGTGTCTCCTGGTTTATTGTAGGTGCTGGTTTGTTTAGCTGTAGAAAGGCTTGAATGTTTGCAACGTGGATTGTGCAAATATTTCTCCAGATTTTTGGTCGTTGCTAACTTGATAACATCATGCAGTTCTTGCAGATTTTTTCCAGCCAGACTTTAATGGCGCAAAGCTACTGTTCCACACCGGCTCTTCGATGCTCTGTTAGATTGAGATATATGAGGACTTTACATACCAGTAAATCAAACTGCAATGCCAATTTTCTCATACGCTTTAAACATTTAATCCAGTGTTTTTTTTTTACCCATTCTGGGAATATTATTATCAATAAAATAGCCTTTTTTTGGGTTGGGGGGGGGGTGCAGGGGCAGCAATATACTTAATTATGTAGTAATGCTGCAGCATAAAATACTTATAATCAGTGCTCTTTTGTTCTGGAAAAATAGGTGGGGGTACTCTCACGCCCAGGGAAAAACTGATTATTATGACTATTTTCATGTCCTCATAAACAATAGTTGTAGCTCACTTAAAGGAAGACACCTTAAAAGAGAACCATATTTTTAATACTGTGTCCCTTTAAATGAACTACAACTATTGTTATAACCCTATGGGGGTTATCCACTTTTTTTTTTTTTTTTTTTTTTTTTGCAACAATGGCACTGAGTGGATAATCCCCTAGCATTTGTGAGCACCACAGCAATGAAACTCACAGTTTTGCTGAGTATGTATGAACTCCACAGCAATAAAACTCACAGTAATGCGCAGTGTGTATGAGCTCCACAGCAATGACACTCACAGTAATGTGCAGTGTGTATGGGCTCCACAGCAATGACACTCACAGTAATGCACAGTGTTGAGCTCCACAGCAATGAAACTCACAGTAATGCGCAGTGTGTATCAGCTCCACAGCAATAAAACTCACTACCACCTTACAGTGCCAGCTCCTCTGATCGCACCACTTGCCTGACAATCCGCAGCTCTGGCAGATGTGTGTAAACATGCTGCACCACCCTCCCTAAGCTGTTCAAAGTTTCAGCGGCTGCAGAGAGAGGGGGGAGCAGCCCTCCCTTGTCACTTGCTGGGGGAGGGTGGGTTATCAGTCCCTACATACACTCCTGACAATCGGAAGTGTTCAGGAGCATCATGAGCTGACGAGCGCTTCCGATTCTCTGCCTGCCACTGCAGGAGAAGGGAGGAGCATCATGCTCTCTTCTGTTAGTTCTGGCTGGTGGTGAGGTGCCAGTACTAAGTACCCCTGAGTACCCCCTGAAAAAAAACCCTGCTTATAATACTTAGTTTATAACTTTATAAATTTATATCCACATACATAACAGTGTTACAGCATAAAACAAGAATTTTGCAGGATCTAATAGGAAGAACTTTATATCCCCCTTTTTTTGTGGTTATCCCCTTCCTGCCGCAAGACATTCTATGCCATCCTGGTGTCGGGTGGGCTTTATTTATTCATAAAGTATTTTACCAGGAAGGATACATTGAGATTTCTGTCGTTTTCAAGTATGTCCTGGGTTCCAAGACGCAGGGCTTACAGCCTAGGTTCTCCCCGCTGTCTTCAAGGGGCCGAGACATTGAAGACAGTGGGATGTACCTGTAAGCCCTGTGTCTTCAAAGCCTGCCCGCTGCCTGCGAGCGCCGACTCGCAGCGCACACCATTAGCTGCACTGGGACGGCCTGAACTCAAGCCACCCCCCTGCAGCCAATGACGCGCGCCTCGTGTCAGCTGTGGGACAGGATGTAATTTGTGCCGCTCGACGGCACCTGTCAGCGAGGCGTACTTGTATGCCTCGCTGGCGAAACCCACCCCCTGCGCATCCTTAAGGGGTTAAATAGAATGCATAATTAAATCAGAGGATTAAGATCAGATTTACTTTTGTTCTACTGGCTGCAAGTGAGACATATGAGTGATTTTGGAATCGCTCGTTATTATTATTATTATTATTATTATTATTCTTTATTTATAAAGCGCCAGCATATTCCGCAGCGCTGTACAATAAGCACAGTATAGACAGGGTTACAATACATTGAACAACATTTGACAAACAGTACAGGAGGAGATGAGGGCCCTATTCCCGTAGGAACTCACAATCTGGGAGGGTTGGGGTTGGAAACAGGAGGAGAGGACTGTAAGGTGAGAGTGATTGATGGTTGCGTCAGTGAGTTGGGTGGTAGGCTTCCCTAAATAGGAATGTTTTCAGGGAGCGTTTGAAGGAAGAGAAGTTAGGGGAAAGTCTGACAGTACGAGGGAGAGCGTTCCAGAGAGTGGGGGCTGCGCGTGAGAAATCCTGCAGTCTATCATGGAAGAGGTGATGCGGGGAGAAGCTAGGCGCAGGTCACTGTTAGACCTTAGGGAGCGGGCTGGGGTGTATTTGGTGATTAGTGAGGACAGGTAGTGGGGAGCTGAGTTAGTGAGGGTTTTGTAGGTAAGGATAAGGATTTTGAACTTAATTCTGCAGTGGATGGGGAGCCAGTGAAGGGACTCGCAGAGGGGAGCGGCAGAGACAGAGCGGCGGGTGAGGTGAATTAGCCTGGCGGAGGCGTTCAGGATGGATTGTAGGGGGAGAGGTGGGACAGAGGGAGGCCAGATAAGAGATTATTGCAATAGTCGAGTCGGGAGATTACCAGGGCGTGTATGAGCTGCCTCCACATTAATGCTTCCTGTACATAATATAGGACACATACTGGAGTAGTAAGCTAGCCTCGAGAAGTTGCGGCTTGGCTGGAATAGGTTGGAAGCCGTCATCATTAATTGAGACCATTATGCTTAAAGAAACTCCGTGGACCAATTAGTAAGAGAGGGGGCTTGGCTGCTGGTCTAGCGCTGGGCAGTAAGTTGGCCTGGTCGGTTAGGATTGGTGGTTTGTGTATTTGTAGATATTGAAGGGGTCATATAAGAAAGTAAAAGGAGGGGTCTTGCCCTTTTCTGATTATTTCTGATTATTATATCCCTCCCGCCCGTTTGGTAGGTGTTGTCGCAAGTCACAGCTGTGGAAAACCCTGGCCGGCGTACCAAGTTTAGTATAGGTATGCCGTCATATGGTGGGCTCTGGGGAGACGCGTCTGGTGGCTGCCTTATGGTGCCACAGGCAGCGAGATCATGGTTCGAGTGAAAGGAGAAAGTACCATCTGTACGACAGGCAGCGGGAGGGCACAAGTTATGTTGGTTAAATTGATCTTGAATGATGTTATTAATCCATTCACTCCACATAACCTTCTATGACACCCTCATGGTGAGTGGGCCTGAAAGCCGTGGGACGCATAGCATAACCCACTAGCTTTGAATAGATGCCTACTGGCCCGTCTTCCCGGCCGGCGCGGCGCATGTCATTGGCTGCCGTGGGACGGCCTGAACTTAACTTTTCCCCCTGCAGCCAATGATGCGGTGGCGTGTTAGCTATGTAGACGGGTCAGTGGAGGCTCCAGAAAGCTGTGGGGCGCTTTGTCACACCCCACCAGCTTTCAGACCCACCCGCCCAGGTGGTGCCCGGCGGCATAGGGTTAAAGAAAGCAGTGGCCTATGCTGTTCCAAAACAAAAAAAAATATGTTGCTGTCACGGTTCACGCCACTGGCGCAAGAGGAGGGGCAGAACTGGCCCTGCTCTGCCATAATCAGCAGCATCCCAACGGCTCAGGCCTCTGCGGTTGGAAGTGACCAGGTGCTCCTCATTTACTCCAGGACCTTTCCCCATATAAGAAGGGCACACCCCTTCCTCCAGTGCTGGTTCATTGTGTGTGTTTTGTATCATTTGCCTCTGACCTGCCTGAAGCCTACCAGATTTGTCTCCTGTGTACCAGACCCTCAGCATACCTTTGAACTGCTTGATCTCTCCTGCTCCATTGACCACGGCTTGACACAGACCACGCTTCTGGATCCTCCCCTGGCTTCTCTTGCCTCACCACAGTACCAGGATCTCCTGTGGTGCCAAGACCCCTGCGGTACCAGATCTCCTGCGGTGCCAAACCCCCCTGCGGTGCCAGGACTCCTGTGGTGCCAAGACCCCTGCGGTGCCAGATCTCCTGCGGTGCCAACCCCCTGCGGTGCCAGGACTCCTGTGGTGCCAAGACCCCTGCGGTACCAGATCTCCTGCGGTGCCAAACCCCCCTGCGGTGCCAGGACTCCTGTGGTGCCAAGACCCCTGCAGTGCCAGATCTCCCACGGTGCCAAGATCCCCTGTGGTGCCAAGAACCCTGTGGTGCCAAGACCCCTGCGGTGCCAGGACTCCTGTGGTACCAAGACCCCTGCGGTGTCAGATCTCCTGCGGTGCCAAACCCCCCTGCGGTGCCAGGACTCCTGTGGTGCCAAGACCCCTGCAGTGCCAGATCTCCCACGGTGCCAAGATCCCCAGCCGTGCCAAGACCTCAGCCGTGCCCAGAGACCTACCTTCCTGTCCCATCTGTCTCGTGTCTTGTGTAAGTATTTCCCTCTTGTATCAGTGTCCAGTATTTCCCCTGTCCTTTGTACTCAGCGACAGTATTCAGCCAGTCCTGTTTTACTGCATTGCCTGCTCATTATCCCTGCCGTGTATATTCCTACAATAAACCAACTGTTTATGCACTATATCCTGGCTTCCTCCAATATATCACTGCATCCTGGGCTCACGCCCTCGCCTCCCCGTGACAGAATGAACCAGCCTTCAACCAACGAGCCCGCGGTGATACAAGCCATGAAGGAGTAAATTCAGACTGCCTTTCAGGAACTGTTAAAACACATGCTGGACTTAATTAACCAAGTGTTGCTAAAAATATGGGACACCTCACCTAAGGTGTGCACTCCCACACCAAGACGTTTGCCAGGTCCACTTTCTCCTGAGGAGCGCGCCCGCAGGCAAGCCGCTGGCCTATGCTGGTGTTGTGCCGATCCTTCTCACTGGTTGGTAAATTGCCCAGTGCGACCCCAGAAGCAACCAGTCCCGGTACAGATTACTTCTACACATTTT
Source organism: Leptobrachium leishanense (assembly GCA_009667805.1). Lineage (NCBI taxonomy): Eukaryota > Metazoa > Chordata > Amphibia > Anura > Megophryidae > Leptobrachium > Leptobrachium leishanense. The sequence continues at coordinate 99,183,438 of CM019073.1, forward strand.
CCCAAGCCAGAAACTGTAGCCAAAGGTGCTTCCAAAAACCCTGCTGTGCCAAAGCCAGCACCGCAGGAGATCTGGTACCGCAGGGGTCTTGGTACCGCAGGGGATCTTGGCGCCGCAGGAGATCCTCTTACCGTGGTGAGGCAAGAGAAGCCAGGGGAGGATCCAGAAGCGTGGTCTGTGTCAAGCCGTGGTCAATGGAGCAGGAGAGATCAAGCAGTTCAAAGGTATGCTGAGGGTCTGGTACACAGGAGACAAATCTGGTAGGCTTCAGGCAGGTCAGAGGCAAATGATACAAAACACACACAATGAACCAGCACTGGAGGAAGGGGTGTACCCTGCTTAAATGGGCAAAGGTCCTGGAGTAAATGAGGAGCACCTGGTCACTTCCAACCGCAGAGGCCTGAGCCGTTGGGATGCTGCTGATTATGGCAGAACAGTGCCAGTTCTGCCTCTCCTCTTGCGCCGGCGGCGTGAACCGTGACAGTTGCGTGCTTCGATTAAAAGGGGTGGGGCATGGATAGTTTAATACAGGGTCACAGACACCAGCAGTCACTGCCCCGCTCATTAATGACACCGGCTCGGATGGACTCAGGTCCTGATTCATTATCGAGAAGTAATTTAATTCTTCTATACGCTGCTCTTCGTCCTTTTAGTTCATTACGGTAACAATCAGCCGCTAACATCTCTATAGATTATTCTAAAAAATAAACCCGAAACATGCGCTATGGATACAAATATTACTGTATTTTATATCCCTCAGCCTGGGTCTGAATGCAACATTTATCACGTATGAAAAAAGAAGCTCTAACCCAATAACCCTTTCCCCACCTAAAACGAGTGAACTTGATTTTGTTTTGTAATGCAACGAAAAGCAATAATCACTATATATAAAATAGTTTTCTCCGTCGCCGCACTGGATGCATGCGTGTCCAGCACAGCCGGAGCGGATGCGCTTGCAGCGCTACCGGTTGGCTGCGCACGCATCCAGGAGAGCCGGATGCGTGTGCAGTCCTACAGGTCAGCTGCGCGCGCATCCAGGAGATGCACTGAGAACAGCCAGATCCTGAGGAGCACCTGAGTAGCCAAATTCTGGGGAGAACTGAGCAGTCAGAACCTGGGTGCGATAAACAGCCACATCATTGGGAGCACTGGTCAGCCATATCCTCTACAACAATAGACTGCCCTCCGGGCAGGCTTTATACCTAGTAAGCATATAAAACACATTTGTGTTCATTTGTAATGCAAGCTTATTGTGCCTCCTGCGAAAAAATGAAATTCCCAGTGAGATCTCACTCCTGTTTCCCTGTATTACTGTAAAAAAGCTGCAAGGAACAGCCCCAACCCTCACTGTAACAAAATGTTTCACAGACTTTCAGATTTTATTTACCTGTGTTGGATTTTTTACCTTTTTAATGCTGTGCGTTAAAGGTTCAGGTTTAACTTCCAACTTATAATGCCCCCCTAGACGCAGACTTTTCCGTATAGTATTTTTTTTACCTTGCATATTGAGAATTGTTACAGTGTATAAACAACAAAAACATAAGATGAATAAAAGAGCAGAATTGACTTAAGGACCTTTTTTTATGGGTCGTTAAATATACTTGTCTGGTAAAAAAAAGTCTTAAAACCACGACTGTAACAATACGGGCTGGCTTTGGCATCGCAAAGATGATGCAGCTATAGTCTCTATTCCTGTGGGGGCTGTTAGTGTTTACGAGCTCCACTTACCAACATAATTTCTGTGGCTCCCCCTTTAAATATAAATGCTTAGCTTACCGTGTCCAGTGGTAACTTCAGATACAGCTCGACTTTAACGGGCCCTTTGAGAACTTTTGTAATGTATAGAATGTGAAGAAGTACATGGAGCTGCAGAATAACTAATGACGCCATGTTGTTTGTTATTTTCCGGGGAGTCAGGAGAAAGCTCCTAAAAACTGGTATTTGTTTGCAAATCATTGCTGCTCGCTGCAGAATGTTAAATAAATAATAATAATAATAATACACTAAGGCTCAGCGTTGTTTTGCGCCTTTTCGCCACTCTGGGTGAAGAAAGCCAACCCGCTTTCTAAAATATGCCGATGACCATTACCTAAGTGGCCGCCAGCAATGGCGTTTCACGTAGACAATAATATTTTGGCCTCTCTAGGGCTCCCGCTAAAACAGGGACACTAAAGAGGAAAACCTGCAGGTTTCTCCTTAGCGTCCCCGTTTTAGCTTCATATTACAGGGCATGGGCGGATTCAGGAGCCTGCCCCGTATCGCAGCGCTAAGCCTCAGGATACTCGAGGCAGCGCTCAGCGCCGCCGGGAGCATCCTCTCCATGGACTCCATAAGACTCCATTGAGGCTTCGACTTCTGGTCACATGACCTGCAGGATCTTACCTCTTGCGAGATCTTGCAGGTCAGCGGACTAATTCGTGGAGGGAGACTGGGGATTTTTCCCCCAGTCTCTCTCTGCTCCTGGTGGCCAGAAGCAGCAGACTTAGCTGCCGTTCTCACCACGGGATGAGAGATGAGTATCTGTTTTCATGGGAGGATTTGTAGCTGGTGATAACTGACATTCTGCAGAAGCGGTATCACTTAGCACCAGCTTCAAGTTTTGGTTAACTTTTGAGTTAACCGCAGCGGTGAGTAATTAGCGTTAGGACTTTGTAATCCTAATGCTAATTAACTCTTTGCGCTCCCCATGTTAAACATAGAAACATAGAAAATGTTGGCAGATAAGAACCTTTCGGCCCATCTAGTCTGCCCAATTACATGGATACTTTACCTGGATTTATCTTTTGTTTAGGATAGCCTTATGCCTATCCCATGCCTGCTTAAATTCAATTACTGTTTTGGCCTCTACCACTTCTACTGGAAGACTGTTCCATGTATCCACCACCCTCTCAGTAAAATAATGCTTCCTAATGTTACTTTTAAACCTTTACCCCTCTAATCTAAGACTATGTCCTCTTGTTTTGCTACTTTGTTTCCTTTTAAATATACCCCCTTCCTCTACCTTGTGGATTCCCTTTACGTATTTAAATGTTTCTATCATATCTCCTCTGTCTCGTCTTTTTTCCAAGCTTAAGTATTGCGAGCGCAAAGTACAGTAAGCTCGCCCTGAAAAGCGCAAGATCCGAATCGCTAATGTTTTTTTTTTAACCCTTTAGCATTCGGATTGTAAGGCTAGGGTCAGACGAACGCATTTTTCGCGTCGACCGTGGAAAAGTGCGGTCGAACGAACGGACATATTTTTTCACGGAATACGCGGTAGCGGTCATACGATGCGCCTTTTCGTCCGTGATTTTGTACGGATCATCAATAAAACACTTTTTGTGTCTGGACGTTATGTTGGCCGGACATTAGCAGCGTCTGATGTCTCCCAATCACACACACACGCCGCTATGCGGCCGCAGCGCACTCTGTACGTCAGTAGTAGCGGTTTGACGTTCTCGAAAAAATGCGTTCGTTTGCCACTTGCGTTGCGCGGACGAACTTTCGTGCGGCCGTACTTCGTGTGTTCCCCGGCATTGGACGTCATTTGCTGCTAGCACGGCCGTGATTTTGTGCGGCTAAACGCACGTTAAAGCTGCGTTCGTCTGACCCTAGCCTTATATGGTGCGCCTGCGCTAGGGCAACCAAAGCTAACGTTAACGCTCACACAGCTGACTGCTAACGTTAGCGTTAAGAATGTAATGGGACCCTAGTGTCTGTGAAGTAGAGTAAAAAGCCTACCCGCTCTCGGTCATAGTTGCACGATTCATTTATTAAATTTGTTTGTGTAGAATCCGGCGCTTCCACTTGTTATTCTTTATTATTAAAATGATATCATAAATCTTTCAGGCATCATTAAGGCTCTTTCCATCTCATAACGGTACCCGAGCTGGTGGTTTATGTTGTGCTGGGGAAATTTAGCCGAAAGCCAGTGAGTTCGATGTTAGATTTTTATTGTGGAGATTGGTCATTATGTTTCGCGTTCCTATTGGTCCGGGCTGGACGTAGACTCCGAGGAGCTTTCATTACTGGACAACCGCGGCGATAGACACAGGGAGTTATTCTATAAACAGAAATCAGCCAATTGAGATAAAGTAACAAAACTGTGATAGCCAAATAAATAAATAAATATTGTCCCTCATCTATGACGTCATTGCGACTCACCAGTTGCAAGAGAAACCCACGATGCAGTAAATGTTTTGAAAAAGCGACACAAGGGACCGTTTAATTTCGCTCTTTGTTGGCCAACAAAGAGATATTAGTCTTGCATAAACTGAAATAAGAGAGCGTGTAACTGATCAGTAGGATGCCCAGTAGATGGCTGAGCCAAAACAAAAAATGATGGCTCTCTCCGAGGAAATACAATCCTTATAAGAACCTTGGCTCATATGGATTCTGCCTGTAGCAGCAGAGGTGGGGAGTGCTTTTTGGGGAGCACAAGCCTCACACGAGAGAGTCGCCTACATCAGGGAATGTACTCCACGGGCCCTATTACACTGTTCGCGTGAAATTTTGCGCATGCGCAAAAACGCATTAATGCAAGGGGGGGAAAAACCCTTCGCACTGAACGTCGTTTTAAGACGTTCACGCACAAAATGCGTGTTAACGTCTAACGCGAGTTACCCTGCGCGAACCCTGCGTTAGCAAAAGTTCGTGCGGGCATCCCATACTTAACATTGTGAGCGCAAATGCGTTTGTGCGCTGGTACGTGGATGTTTTTGGGGGTTTTTTTGAGAAAGGATTTTACCAGGAAGGATACATTGAGATTTCTCTCGTTTTCAAGTATGTCCTGGGTGGCGAGTATGTACCGTTAGGTGTCTTGCCCAAGGACACTTACTGGAGAGGTGCTCTGGCTGGGATCGAACCCATGTCTCCACAGGCTCTCTCCAGGCAGAGCAGTGATGTTACCTCTACTCCACCCAGCCGGCAATCGATGCGCAAATTTTTGCGAATGACGTTTGCGCGCATAATTTTAACGTCTTTGAAAAGCTGGTGGTAACTGCAAATCTGAACGTCCTGGCCGAAGCCAAATACACCAGCACGAAAAACAAAATACAGCGCCGTATAGTTACACATTCTACACATACCCAAACAATAAAATAGAGAGGTTGTGCGTGTTTTTATTATTGCTGCAGCATATATACTCAGATTGATTTTGACAGGCGCAAAAACTGAACGGGGGACAATTGTGGTTCTTAATTCTGATTGGCTGAATCGTGTGAAAAAACAGTCCGTGCGCCGATTTCTGCGCGCAGCGTCAATTTGCGCGCGTTTTCGCGCATATTTGTTATGCGCGATATTTTTGGACGAATGAAAAAATGCGCTTGGATCGTAATACCAGCGTTAATTTACGCGTGTTAACGTTTAACGCTGCGCGCAAAAAAAAATTGCACTGCGCGAGCGTTTTTGTGCAAGGAATGTAATAGAGCCCCACATCTTTTGCAATCCTATAACAACTGGACTCCCGAAGGGACAAGGTTACCCTGCAGGTGGTTTGTAGAAAACCCCAATCCATGTTTTGTTGATTCCTATAAAAGCCAAATGTTGGCCAGAGGATGACTTAAACCAGGGGGTGCTCAACCGTGGCCCTTCAGAACGAAGTTTCCAATAAGGCTCTAAAATGACTGATCTCAAACTCATGGACTCAATAGAGGAATGGTCAATAACTCAACCAGGGTGCTCCAGAAGTTTGGGGTTTACATTTCTCACAGGCTGAAGGATTGGCTGAATAACATGGGATATGCTGTTTTTAAACATCTGGAGGGCCAAGGTCGAGCACCGTTGCCTTAAACAGAGAGTGTCCGAATGTGACCAGCCACAAGATTTTGTTCACCATGACAGGTCCGGTGAATCTCATCCTTCAATATGGCAATGGTGCAAAACCCAAGTGTTCTGCGAGGTAATTAAATGCAAAAAAAGCCGATTGCTTTGGAGTGCGAAGATATGGTCCACCAAGATATAACTCTCTGCTTCTGCAGCTTTCTTATCCTTTGCTAGAATTCGAGATGATCCTTTGTGGGCTTTATATATATATATAATATATATATATATATAGTGCTAAACAGGGCAGCCATCAGAAATGATGGGGCCCCTTACTGAACCTCAAGATGGCGCCCCCCCTGTTAACTTCCTCAACCTTTAACAGCTTTTCGCCCCAAAAAAATAAAAAAGGACATAACACAGTTCCACAGCAATAGAACTCACAGTAATGTGCAGTGTGTATGAGCATATCACAGCTCCGCAGCAATAAAACTCACAGTAATGTGCTGTCTGTATGAAGGCCTTTGGGCTTGGCTGGGTCCTGGGGCTGGCCTGGGCACTGGGGCTTGGTTGAGCCCTAGGGTCTGGCTGGTCCGCCTAGCCAGCAAAGCCTGCCAGCCAGGAAGAGACACCGTCAGCTCCGGATTCGGATTCATAGAGTCTGATACCCGAGCTGTTAAAAAGGGCCCTGCTGCTGCTGACGGGGCCCTTGGCCCCTTACGGCAGCATGGGGCGTAATGCCCTGATGGCGGCCCTGGTGCTAAGAGCATGTGATAGTCGATCGTTATCTAGGATTTCTAAGTATCCGCATTTCCAGTGTCCGGGAATTTATTAAAGGGGTTATTCACTAAGCCCCAAACTTGCTGCCAAAGTGCACCGAATGGTAAATTTCACCGTACGTGCAATTTCGGTGCAGTTCATCAATTCACAAAGCTGTCAATTCTCCAAATACTGGCAACTGGACAGTGAAATACAGTGCAGTTCGGTGATCTTCAGCGACAGCAACATTGTCCCACAGAGAAGCAATGGTTGATCTATTCACAAAACGCAGAACTGCACCGAAATGTCAGTGAAATGCCCTGATTTTCGGTGATTCAGTTCGACAGGTTTAAACAGGTGAATTCCATATTATTCAATAAAAATCTAATATAATTTTAATTTTAAAAAAAAACATTTATTCTTTTCATTTTTAGCAAAAAAACTTTTTTCTTAATTTTCTAGAACACCTTTTTGATTTTTTTGTATTTTTTAGATGAAACTCTTACTTCCCAATTTTTTTTCTAAAGGTGTTTTTTTCTTTCAAATTCTGTAACAGACCTTTTATTATTTTTTAAAAGACCTCTTTTTTTTTTTTTATTCAGACACATTTTAAAGCATTTCTATTTGTTTAAACACCTATTAGGAGAATAGGAGAGTTCCATTTTATATTTTCGCTTTGATGGAATTTCGGTGCTTTGTGAATACCGTAGATACTCGAGTATAATGCAAGATTTTTGAGTTGCGGTATACACGAGACATCTGCAGTAAAAAAAGACAAAAAAACTTGCACCGCGGTCACGTTCCTCATCAGTGGCCGAGTGCTTTCTGCCGGCTTCCTGCGCGAAGAGGGGGTTGATGCCGCGGGCACTGAGTAACTCACGTTATCCTCCCAGATGCGAACGAAGGAGAACATTGTCCTCAAAGCCCCTTCCTGGGCTCGGGATCCCCACTCGGCGATCAGCAGGACGTGGCTGCCCTGGCAATGGAGCCAGACCCGAGCAGCTGAGTGCAGAGACATCAAGCGGCAGCAGCGCCAGGCCTGGGCTGGGCTCCACACCTGAACAGGGCACCAGGCAACCACACCAGCATGGCACACAACCCTTCATGACACAGGGCATACAGCAGGGCACTCACCAAAGCACAGGGAACACAGAATGGCACAGGGCGCACAGCATGGCACAGGGCAACCAGCATGGCATAGAGTATAGAGCAGGGCACAGGGCAAATAGCATGGCACAGAATATACAGCTGAAAATATATACTTTTATAATTTTTCTCCTCGCGTTATATTCGAGTCTTGAGTCTTTTCTCAGTTCCCTAATAAAGCTCTACACATCGTGTTATACTCGGGTCGCGTTATACTCGAGTATCTACGGTAACCCCTTAAATGTGACCAGTGCAATGTAAAATCCTGTATAATATGGCAAAGAGAATTTCCAGCAGCATAGACATGGCAATACGATGCACACCACATGCAACGTTCCACATGTGCAGAAATGGTTAAAGTATTGCAGATCTAATCACGAATGTTGTCCCGGCTTGGTGCCTTGCCCAAATCTCCCTACGAGTGGGTTATATTGGCTTCTGGCACCTTCATTAACATCGTATGGCAGTCTGCCTATTGACGCAGGTCTCATCCCTCGTATGGCAGCGCACAAATGCCTTCTCACCTCAGGCATCAACACTTGGCACAGGCACAAAACCAATTTTTCACTTAGCATGGTGTTCCTGTTGTATCGTCGTGGATCTGCGCGGCTTCTGTACCGTCACCGGGTGTCTGATTTAAACATGCTGCTATTAAAAATGCATTTCATCTGAGAACTGTAACACATCCACACATCGACATCTATGTCAGGCCACGAGCAACGCTTCCAGAAGCTTAGCGTACAGTAGGATGGGTCGGAGGAAAACATTATTTTTTTAACCCCTTCACCACCAAGCGTTTTTTGTTGATTATTTTTTATCAAAACATTGATTTGAAAGGTGGGATGCAAAGTTAACAACAAATAAAAACACATAAATCCTAAAATAAGAGATGAATACAGAGACGCGTTTCGCCTATCTGTCTGTAGGCTTCCTCAGTTGGTATTATTTGAATGTGACATGCTGCACAATGATAGTTCTTGTCTTCCCTTATTCTATGTGATTTAGATGAATCAAACTGTACGGAGCCAATTCCTCTGAGTAAAAGATAAGTTTTATTTTCGATGTCTTGTCGTCTACACTGGTATACAGTTGTATGGTATACTATACCACTACCACTGATACATTTTGGTTTTTAGAGTGCTTACACCCTTAAGTTTCTATTCTCTCCTGTTGATAAATAGAATGGATGCTCCACCTTATGTATTTGGCTACACGGGTACTTACATTCAGTGCAGGAACTAGAGGACAACACCACGGCCTGCGGACAGACTGAGGTGTATTCAATAAAATGTAAATATTACTACATAAAGCAAGCAGTAAGAGATATTGCATACCTATGGGATACATTGAAATGTATGGGATACATCTACTTAAACCTGCCAAATGAACCACTCAACATTAAGGCATTTCTCTGACTTTTCACTGCTGTTCGGTGTCCTCTGAATAGATTAACCATTGCTTCTCTATGGGGGATTTCACTGCCGTTCGAACAGGCACTACTTGCTGGCAATTCGCCAAAATTTGTTTCCAATGTCCCTAATTAGCCCAAGGATCTAGTCCTTCCCATGAAATGTTAATCTGTATATTTGTGTTAACATCTTCCATTTTATTTAGGGATGTGCGTTTCGGGTTTCGGAATTTCGGAATTTTCACGAAATTTCCCGATTCGTGTTTTCGGATGCGGCCGATTTTCCGAAAATTTTTAGATCCGAAAATGGCAGATCCGAAAAGTTTTCCGAGCCGAAACGAAATATTTTCGGAATTTTCGAATGGACTTGAAATGTGTCAAATCGAAATTTATTGCTTTGAAACGAGGAGAACAGACGTTCCGAAAAAATGAAAATTTCCTAAAATACGAAAAGTCGATACAAAAACGAGCTAAGTGACACGAAAATACGAAAAATGGTCGAAATTCCGAAAACATGTACAATTCGGAAAAACGAAAATTTCCGAAATCACGAAAAGTCGATACAAAAAACGAGCTAAGTGACACGAAAATACGAAAAATGGTCGATATTCCGAAAAAAAAAGTACACGAAAAACGAATCGAGCCGAACCGAATCGAAACAGAAATCGGTCGAAACGAGCCGAATCGAAAAGTTTAAAAATCCGAAAAATCGAACCGAATCGAACCGAAAAAAAAATCGGTGCACAAGCCTAATTTTATTACTTTGTATTTCTGTAACGACGGTAACAATTCAATGCTCTTGAACCCAGGATATACTCGAAAACGAGAGAAATCTCAATGTATCCTTCCTGATAAAATCCTTTATAAATAAATAAATAAACTGACTGTAAATTGTGATGTTTCAGTCCCGTCCGATGGAGGGGTAACTAGCTGATAACTAGACAGATACACATGATGGAAATAGGGCACTTATACCTTCCTCAGAAAGATCTTCCTCATATACAGTATATACACCGCCTAGCCAAAAAAAAAAGAGTCACCACTTGGATTTTACGAAGCAAGTAGGTGCTCGCCTTCCATTGGATAATTACTGCAGTGATTAATATGTTTCAGCATAAAATCAGGTCATGTGACTCCCTGAATATACTGAATGAGCAGGTTTTTCCATCAATGGGTTTTTTCTCCCCTGATGGCACAGCGGGCATATTCCAAGATGGCAATGCCAGGATTCATCGGACTCGAATTGTGCAAGAGTGGTTCAGGGAGCACGAGACATCATTTTCACACATGGATTGGTCACCGCACAGTCCAGACCTTAACCCCATTGACAATCTTTGTGATAATGTGCTGGAGAAGACTTTACGCAGCGCCGCGACTCTCCCATCATCAATACAAGATCTTGGCCACAAATTATTGTGACTCTGGACGCAAATAAATGCTGTGATATTGAATGAGCTTATCGAAACGATGCCACGGAGAATGTGTACCGTAGAGATGTGCACCGCGGAAAATTTTGTTTATTTTTTTTTTCTCAGTTGTTTTTTTCACTTCTGGTCGTTTCGGACCGTTTTTGTTTCTATTCGGGGATTCAATATCGTTTAGAAATTTCGGATCGATTCGGCGATTAGGAGTCATTTTGGCGTTTGGATCATTTCGGCCATTCATTGATTCGGGTGATTCAGGTCAGTTTGTTTTTTTGTTTTTTAGTGAGTTATTTGGTTTTTGAATGGGAAGTAGATTTACTACCAATAGAATGAAAGTTCCTTTACTTATTTATTCTTTTAAGATTTGTAAAAAAAATTTTGGGTGAATTTTTAACCCAGAGGTTTCGATGCAGCATATGATTCCGCACACTGCCGGCAGCACCTCTACGGTATAATAATGCAGCATATGATTCCGCACACTGCCGGCAGCACCTCTACAGTATAATAATGCAGCATATGATTCCGCACACTGCCGGCAGCACCTCTACGGTATAATAATGCAGCATATGATTCCGCACACTGCCGGGCAGCACCTCTACAGTATAATAATGCAGCATATAATGCAGCATATGATTCCGCACACTGCCGGGCAGCACCTCTACGGTATAATAATTCAGAATATGATTCCGCACACTGCCGGGCAGCACCTCTACAGTATAATAATGCAGCATATAATGCAGCATATGATTCCGCACACTGCGGCAGCACCTCTACGGTATAATAATTCAGAATATGATTCCGCACACTGCCGGGCAGCACCTCTACAGTATAATAATGCAGCATATGATTCCGCACACTGCCGGGCAGCACCTCTACAGTATAATAATGCAGCATATGATTCCGCACACTGCTGGGCAGCAGCTCTACAGTATAATAATGCAGCATATGAATCTGCACATTGTCGGGCAGTACCTCTACACTACAGTATAATAATGCAGCATACGATTCTGCACACTGCCGGGCAGCACCTCTACAGTATAATTAATGCAGCATATGAATCCGCACACTGCCGGGCAGCACCTCTACAGTATAATAATGCAGCATATGATTCCGCACACTGCCGGGCAGCATCTCTACAGTATAATAATGCAGAATATGAATCCGCACATTGTCGGGCAGAACCTCTACACTACAGTATAATAATGCAGCATATGATTCCGCACACTGCCGGCAGCACCTCTACAGTATAATAATGCAGCATATGATTCCGCACATTGTCGGGCAGCACCTCTACAGTATAATGAATGCAGCATATGAATCCGCACACTGCCGGCAGCACCTCTACGGTATAATAATGCAGCATATGAATCCGCACACTGCCGGGCAGCACCTCTACAGTATAATGAATGCAGCATATGAATCCGCACACTGCCGGCAGCACCTCTACGGTATAATCATGCAGCATATGATTCCGCACACTGCCGGGCAGCACCTCTACAGTATAATAATGCAGCATATGAATCCGTACACTGCCGGCAGCACCTCTACAGTATAATAATGCAGCATACGATTCTGCACACTGCCGGGCAGCACCTCTACAGTATAATAATGCAGCATATGATTCCGCACACTGCCGGCAGCACCTCTACGGTATAATAATGCAGCATATGATTTCGCACACTGCCGGGTAGCACCTCTACAGTATAATAATGCAGCATATGATTCCGCACACTGCGGGGCAGCACCTCTACAGTATAATAATGCAGCATACGATTCTGCACACTGCCGGGCAGCACCTCTACAGTATAATAATGCAGCATACGATTCTGCACACTGCCGGACAGCACCTCTACAGTATAATAATGCAGCATATGAATCCGCACATTGCCGGGCAGCAGCTCTACAGTATAATAATGCAGCATATGATTCCGCACACTGCCGGCAGCACCTCTACGGTATAATAATGCAGCATATGATTCCGCACACTGCCGGGCAGCACCTCTACAGTATAATAATGCAGCATATGAATCCGTACACTGCCGGGCAGCACCTCTACAGTATAATAATGCAGCATACGATTCTGCACACTGCCGGGCAGCACCTCTACAGTATAATAATGCAGCATACGATTCTGCACACTGCCGGGCAGCACCTCTACAGTATAATAATGCAGCATACGATTCTGCACACTGCCGGGCAGCACCTCTACAGTATAATTAATGCAGCATATGAATCCACACACTGCCGGGCAGCACCTCTACAGTATAATAATGCAGCATATGAATCCGCACATTGTCGAGCAGCACCTCTACATTAGAATAATGCGGCATATGATTCCGCACACTGCCGGGCAGCACCTCTACATTAGAATAATGCGGCATATGATTCCGCACACTGCCGGGCAGCACCTCTACGGTATAATAATGCAGCATATGAATCCGCACACTGCCGGGCAGCACCTCTACAGTATAATAATGCAGCATATGAATCCGCACACTGCCGGGCAGCACCTCTACAGTATAATAATGCAGCATATGATTCCGCACACTGCCGGCAGCACCTCTACAGTATAATAATGCAGCATATGATTCCACACACTGCCGGGCAGCACCTCTACAGTATAATAATGCAGCATATGAATCCGCACATTGCCGAGCAGCACCTCTACAGTAGAATTTTAATGCAGCATATGATTCCGCACACTGCCGGGCAGCACCTCTACAGTATAATTAATGCAGCATATGATTCCGCACACTGCCGGCAGCACCTCTACATTAGAATAATGCGGCATATGATTCCGCACACTGCCGGCAGCACCTCTACGTATAATAATGCAGCATATGATTCCGCACACTGCGGGGCAGCACCTCTACAGTATAATAATGTAGCATATGAATCCGCACACTGCCAGGCAGCACCTCTACAGTATAATGAATGCAGCATATGAATCCGCACACTGCCGGGCAGCACCTCTACAGTATAATAATGCAGCATATGAATCGGCACACTGCCGGGCAGCACCTCTACAGTATAATAATGCAGCATATGATTCCGCACACTGCCGGGCAGCACCTCTACAGTATAATAATGCAGCAGATGATTCCGCACATTGTCGGGCAGCACCTCTACAGTAAATAATGCAGCATATGAATCGGCACACTGCCGGGCAGCAGCTCTACAGTATAATAATGCAGCATATGATTCCGCACACTGCCGGGTAGCACCTCTACAGTATAATAATGCAGCAGATGATTCCGCACATTGTCGGGCAGCACCTCTACAGTAGAATTTTAATGCAGCATATGAATCTGCACACTGCCGGGCAGCACCTCTACAGTGTAATAATGCAGCATAAAATGAAAAAAAAACAACTGAACCGACTGACCCGAAATGATCCAAATCACCGAAATGATCCAAATCACTGAAATGATCCAAACGCCGAAATAACCCGAATCACCGAATCGACCCGATTCATCAAGTCGACCCGGAATTTAAAATCATCCGAAGTATCGAATCGAATGACTCGAAATTTCGTATCGATCCGAAATTTCGTGTGGTCGACATTTCGGATTCGGGATGCCCTAGGAAGCACGAAAATGGTAAATTTCGATTCAAAAATCGATTCAGTACGAAACCAATTGCACATCCCTAGTGTGCCGCAATCGCAGAAAAATGCGACACAACCAAATATCAGAGTGTGTGACTTTTTTGGCCAGGTAGTTTATATTTATTCACATTGATGACAAGCATAGAATAGCCATTGGATGCCTTAAGGTGATTCGAATGTTTGTATTTCCTTAGTATAGGTAATAAATCAATCTTGTGATCAGAAGTTCTTTCACCCACCAAGTTGGTGTGGCAGGTTTCATATCACATTGTATTCCCATTATCATTATTTCTTGTTTCATTTTTTTTTTTTTTTTGGTACACCTTATGTGAAGGATAAGAGAGTCTCTAGAGCAGAACTGCCACGTTCCTTCCCACGGATCTTGTTAAGCAGACAAATCGTCTGTCAGCCTTATTCATGAAACCGACTCGGCCTGACCAAACGATTAAGGCAAAACATGTCTTTTAAGGATTTTTTTTAGAAGTTACAGTATTTTGCAGGAATTGACCTTTTTTCCTCTAATGAACACTTGTAAGATTAGTATTTCTATAACAATCGGGGCTGCCGGAGGTAAAATTTGAACGGTAAACTCGTAGAAGGAGCTCCAACACAATGAAATTATGTAACTGGCATGAACTAGGGATAATAGTATTTTCCATGAAATTTCTCACAAAAGTCTATTTATCTATTCATCTGTCATCTCTTCTCTGGTCCTGTGGGTTCACATGTCACACCAGACATGTAAGACAAGAATTTTACATATTGGCGAGCCAGCAAGGTGGGATTTCCTTGTCAAGCAAATCAAGGCACAGATTGTATCATTACCAGATCGACAGGTTTGAAAAGTCAATATCTGAGACATTGACAGTAAAGAACTTCTAAATTGCAATAAGAACATCCAGTGTGTTTTTGTGTATATACATAAATATAAAATGTAGTGCGTGTGTGTGTGTGTCTGTAGAGAGAGAGAGATACTATATAGATATATGGATAGAAAGCTAGATCGATAGATCAGTATCAGATACAAATGGATAAACAGAAAATTGATGTATGAATTAAAAGACAGGAAAAGACACAGGGCCCGATTACATTCTTCACGTTAACGTTAGCGCTCACCTGCGTGAGTGTTAACAATAGCCCTGGTGGCCGAGTCTGCCGGAAAGAACGATATATAATATGTCTGGGTCATATAATAAAATAAGGCTTCAAAACGCAGTTAAACATGATGAGCGAAACCGGTAAAAATGACCTCAGCACAGAGGTCTGAAATGGCTCAGCAGCTAAAGGGTTAAGGTTAGATAGATAGATACTAGATAACTAGTTAGTTATCTAAATCAGCACTAGATAGATAGGAATATATCACAAAGAAATATATTGATATATAGTTATACAGGGTATTTCAAAGAGAGTCGAAAAGTCACCGCACGTTCGGTGACTTTTTGTTCTCTTCAATTCGGTTCGTTTTGCCGATTCCATTTTGGCGACCCTGCGGTGTATTCAGCAAGTACCACAGGGTCCCCGAATTGCAGGGAAAGGTCGCCGCAAACCCGCCGAAAACTAACCGGAAAAACCCGGCGAACGCACGCCGAAAACCCACAAAAACATCTGGATTAACCCGCCGAAAACGCCAGAAAAACCCGAGCAGGAGCGGATCACAAGCAGCGAAGCCGCTGGAAAAAGCCGACACCACAGACGAATGCAGTGAATAAATTAGCAAAACAGTTTTCTTGAATGTTTGAAAAGTGAAACGCTGTTTGCAAAGAAACTACTGAGCGAAAATGTCTGAAATTTACATATAATCCAATGAATGATAATAAAGAGGGCTGTTACAGAAAAAATAAGTAAAGTTAAAAAATAAATAAAAATCCAGAAAAATGCTTAAAATATCCTAATAAAGAGACTTATACTACAGAATATTATAATTAATGGTTTATTAGATATTGAATTAAAACGGTAATATTTTTAACATTGAAGCATATGGGATTCGCCTGAATAAACCTGCCAAATTAAACCACCGAATGGCAGGGCATTTCGGCAACTTTTCACTGCTGGTTTTTGTTCTCTGAATAGACGAAGCATTGCTTCTCTATGGGGATTCACTGCCCTCAAACAGGCACTGAACAGGCGCTGTATGTGCAGGCAATTCGCCAGGATTTGGCGAATTGCTTGCTCTCTGTATATTCGAATGGCCAAGAAAGGTAACCTTTTCGGCAGCCATTCGGATCTCTTTGAATAACCCTGATAGTTATAGATAGATATATCTGTCTATCTATCTAGTATCTATCTTTCTGATATTGATTTATCTGTCTATCAATCTATAGCTTGGAAAAAAGACGAGACAGAGGAGATATGATAGAAACATTTAAATACGTAAAGGGAATCCACAAGGTAGAGGGAGGGAGTATATTTAAAAGGAAACAAAGTAGCAAAACATGAGGACATAGTCTTAGATTAGAGGGGCAAAGGTTTAAAAGTAACATCAGGAAGCATTATTTTACTGAGAGGGTGGTGGATACATGGAACAGCCTTCCAGTTGAAGTGGTAGAGACCCAAACAGTAATTTAATTTAAACAAGCATGGGATAGGCATAAGGCTATCCTAAACAAAAGATAAATCCAGGTAAAGTATCCATGTAAAGGGCAGACTAGATGCGCCGAAAGGGTCTTACCTGCCGACATATTCTATCAGGTCTATTCAAAGAAAGGTGAAAACCAGGAGAATGACTGAAGAAGTGAAAATTCTACGTCAAAATAGCCAAACCAGAAAAATGCGCCCATTTATCTCACTTTCCAAATCGGCTATTTGGTCTAGATTTTTCTCTTCTCCTGCCAGTTCTCCTAGTTTTCACCTTTCTCTGAATAACCCTGTATGTTTCTATATTTATATAGATAAATCGATATCAGAAAGATAGATACTAGATAGATAGACAGAGGGATGGATGGATGGAAATATGGATAGACACCAGCTAGATAGATAATAGATAAACAGATCAATAATACATAGATAGATGGATAGACAGATGGTTCGATTGATACTAGATAGATGGATAGAATGGTTAGAGATAACTAGTTAGATAGCTAGATAAGCACTAGATAGATAAATCGATATCAGAAAGATAGATGTGAATAGATATATAGATGTCAGAAATATGGATACTAGCAGGGTTATTCAGAGAAAGGTGAAACTCTGGAGAACTTTTGGAGAAGTGAAAATTCTAGGTCAAAATAGTCAAACCAGAAAAATGCGCCCATTTATCTCACTTTCCAAATCGGCTATTTGGTCTAGATTTTTCTCTTCTCCTGCCAGTTCTCCTAGTTTTCACCTTTCTCTGAATAACCCTGTATGTTTCTATATTTATATAGATAAATCGATATCAGAAAGATAGATACTAGATAGATAGACA